>CAWUFW010000009.1:82500-335000 GCA_963921515.1 Calotriton arnoldi
AGAGCAGTGAAACCGCTCCCGCTTGCTGACAGCGGAGTTTTCATCTGTATCCCTGCCTGCTGTCAAGCGGGCAGGGAAACAGATGACAAGATTGCTCTCACAGACAGGGACCTGCATGTTTAGCAGCTCCCTGACTGTGAGAGCAACGCCGGCCCCAACAGGAGGTGACTGGGACTGCGGGGCCTTGAGGCTCTACCCGCAGTCCCGGGAGATAAAGAGGAGAGAGAGGCAAAATAAAGGTCAGAAACAAGCACAAGGAGGCAAAACAAAAGGTCAGAATCGAGCAGAAAGAGGCAAAATAAAGGTCATCAACGGGCAGAAAGAGGCAAAATAATGATCAACGCACACTCACTCGGGAAACACGCCACATAAATCTGGGACACCATCACGACCCACGCACCAGACACAGTTTTCATCATAGAAAGTTGGCTGAACCCTTCATCCGTTCCGGACATCGCCACAGCCACCCCCAAAGTATACAAGATCGTGCACCGGGACCGATCCAACAGAAATGGTGGAGGCATCGCCATAATCTGTTATGTTATGTTATTAATTTTGTAAAGCGCATAGCTGCCCCAGAGAAGGGGCGTCCCAGCGCTGATCCCAATGCAAACAGGAAAACAGAGGAGACGCTGGAAGAGGGGAGCAATTTATTTCGGAAAGAGATATGTTTTTATAGCCTTTCGGAAGGACACATGATTTTGGATGTTTCTGATGTTATCAGGGAGAGCATTCCCGAGTTTAGGAGCAAGTGAAGTTACAGTTAAGGGCAATTTTTAAAAGTGCACATTCACAGTCCACAATATCCTCCTTGGCCAAAATGCAGGTATAACAAGTTTTAGCAATAATTGCAATGCCTTCACCCCGACCCACTCTATTCAGTATCTTTATAGGGTAGCCCTGAGGCAGGGCCAATGCTGGCTCGGCCTCCGTATCTTTAGTGAGCCATGTCTCGGTTAGGAAGAGGATATCAGGTACCTTATCCTGAATTAAGTCAAACACCTCAGCAAAGTGTTTTACGAGCGAACGGCAATTTAGACTGAGGAATTTAAAGGCGGACAGGGGAGAGGGTGTAGAGGTTGCGGCTACTGCGGTTCTAAAACCGCAGTGTGTGCAATGAAAGGGGCCATCTGATGGGGCCCCGTTCTGATTTGCACATTGACTGATCCCTGTTCTGATAGAGACCAGGTCGTGCCGTGAATAAGACTGTCTTTGGGAGTCCAAACAGGCAGCATGTCTGGCGTCTGGCACCGTCCAGGCGTGGACGGGCACAGACGGGCTTGCCTCTGGCGCGTCATTGGCGTGCCAGCGGCGCGCCCGCTGCGTGCACCTGCTGCGCGTCCGCTTTGGCCGGCATCAAGTAGCCGGGGGGCACATCTGGCTCCTCCCGGTCTAGCTCCTGATTGGTTGGCGACTGTCAATCAGCGCTGTGCCTGGCTGTAACGGGAAGCTGGAAGTGAAGTTAGCACACACCAGCTAAAATCTCAATTAAGACCCCGTAAATGTAAAAAAACATTAAAATGCAGGCAAAGAGCAGCAGAGAAGCGTCAGGTAAGGTTGACCTGTTAGCATTGAAGTCTACAAAGAGAACCTCGAATCCTCAACCACCACAGACAGCTCCTCCCCTTCATGGAGCACCTCCACTTCCTACTCCGAACGAACAGCAAAACCACCATCAGAGGCACCCTTGCCTACAGACCTCCAGAACCCGCCCTGCCTTCTGCAAAGCAATCCCTGACTACATCGCCCCTTTCGCCATCGACTTGAATCTGTACATTTTCCTATGAGACCTCAACTTCGACCTGAAGAACACAGATGACGGCAACACGGCCGACCTCCCAGACAGCATGACTAACCTCGGACCCAAGCCACTTGTCACTGACCTCACCCACACCGCAGGACACACACTTGACTCCATCTTCTCACCCAGCAACAGAGTAACATACACCCACACCAGGGAGCTTGTCTGGACCGATCACCACTGTGTCCATTTGGTCATTTCGGAACTCCCAAACATCCCCATCTCCACTGCCAGCAAAACATGGCGCAACTGGTCAAAGATATCAGAGCAGCAATGGAAAAATGCCTGCATACCCACCACCACCACCGAAGACTCAGAAACTGGATCACGGGAAGCGCCGACGAAGTCGCACCTAGGAAACCCACCAACCCCAAGACATGAACGCTACACCTCAACTGGTTCACGGCAGAACTGAAAACCCAGAAATGCGACCGCAAAAAGAAGGAAAGAAGATGGCGTGCTAGCAAGACCCTCGAGGACCAAAAACAATTGAAAGACACCCTCAATCTTAACCACCACCTTCTGTAAAACACCAAGAAGCCCGCCCTAGCCACCCGCATCAATGACAGCTCTAAAACCAGCAAGGAACTGTTCAACATAGTCAAGAAGTACACCAATCCATCGGAAACTGAAAACACCATCACACCCTCCCAAGCCCTCAGCGACACCCTCTCTGACTTTTTCCACAATAAAATGAAAACCATCTACCAAACCTTCGCACCTCAACCCCCCACAGAGGACTACATCAACCTCCTCACGCCGGCCAACACCCACCCACACCAGCTCACCGCATGGAACACCCTCACCAAGGAGGAAAAGGCTTCCATCATGAGATCCATCAACTCTGGAACTCCAGCAGACCCCCACCATACTTTCAACCTCAGCAACCAACCCATCAGCAAAGAACTCACCAAGGTCCTTAACTCCTTGATCACCATGGCCCACTTTCCCCAGAAATAGAAACATGCCGATGTGAAGCTGTTGCTGAAGAAACCTTAGGCGGACCCAGGAGAACTCAAGGACTACCGACCCTTCTCCCCTTCCCAGCCAAGATCATCGAGAAAGCTATCAACATCCAGCTAACCGACAATCTGGAAAACCACAACCTTCTGGACCTTCTCTCAAGTCGGCTTCAGAGCAAACCACATCACAGAGACAGCTCTAATCACAGCCATGGACGACATCAGAATGATGCTAGACTACAGAGAAACAGCAGCCCTCATCCTCCTCAACCTCTCAGCAGTCTTCGACACTGTATCCCACCACACAATGATCAACAGACTCCACCAGATTGGAATCCAAAGAGCAGCCCTCAAGTGGGTTGCTTCCTACCTCACAGGAAGGATGCAGAAGATCATCATCCCTCCCTATTTCTCAATCCCTAAGAACATCACCTGCGGTGTACAGCAAGGCTCGTCCCTCAGCGCAGCCCTCTTCAACTTATACATGACACCCCTGGCCGACATCGTCTGGAGCCACAAACTCAACATCATCTCATACGCCGACGACACCCAACTAATCCTCTCCCTGACAAACGACTCAATGACAGGTTCCAAACATGCATGAAGGATGTGGCCATCTGGATGAACAATAACTGTCTCAAACTCAACACAGACAAGACAAAAGTTCTCATCTACAGGAAAGGCAAGGACACTCTATGGAACAACAAATGGTAGCCAACTGAGCTGTGCCCTACCCCCAAGCGCACCGAACACGCCCGCAACCTCGGCATGATCCTCGACAGCCAGCTATTAATGAAGCAGGTCAGTGTTGTCTCCCCCGCCTGCTTCTTCACCCTACAAATGCTCAGGAAAGTCTTCAGATGGATCCCGCCCAACACCAGGTGAACTGTCACGCAAGCTCTCGTCACTAGCAGACTCGACTACGGCAACTCCATCTATGTTGGAATCCCTGCGCAACTCTTGAGGAAACTCCAGACCATCCAGAACACAGCAGCCAGACTCATCCTCGACCTCCCCAGACAGAGGCACGTCACCCCTCACCTCAGGAAACTCCATTGGCTACCAGTTGCAAAGAGATGCCAGTTCAAGCTGCTCACCCACGCGTACAATGTACTACACAACGAAGGACCAGCGTACCTCAACAAACGAGTGAACTTCCAGGGAACTCGGTTCCAGATCCCTCTCTGTAGCAGCTGCCCAGAGCATCCGTCAGGCGAATACCGGAGGCTACTCCTTCTCTCACCTGGTGGCTAAGACCTGGCACACCCTCCCCCTACACCTCAGAGCAGCTCCATCGCTCCAACACTTCAGGAAGGACCTCAAGACCTGGATGTTCAACCACTAGGTACGGGCAGCGGAATCCCGCAGCAGGACCCCAGAGCGCCTCGAGACCCTCACGGGTGAAGCAGCCGTGCTATACAAATCCTGATTGATTGATTGATTGATTGTGAGAAACGAGCAGAAAGAGGCAGAATAGAGGTCCCAAACGAGCAGAAAGAGGCAAAATAAAGATGTAAAATAAACAGAAAGAGGCAGAATAAAGGTCAGAAATGAGCAGAAAGAGGCAAACTAACAGTGAGAAACAAGCAGACAGAGGCAAAATAAAGGTGCAAAACAAGCGTAAAGAGGCAGGATAAAGGTCAGCAACGAGCAGAAAGAGGTATGATAAAGGTGACAACGATCAGAAAGAGGCAGAATAGAGATCAGAAACGAGCAGAAAGGCAAAATTGAAATCAGAAACCAGTAGCAAGCTGCAAAATAGAGATCAGAAACAAGCAGAAAGAGGCAAAATAAAGGTCTGAAACTAGCAGCAAGAGGAAAAATATAGGTCAGAAGCAAGAGGCAAAATAAAGGTCAGAAACAAGCAGCAAGAGACATAGAGATCAGAAACAAGCAGAAAGAGGCAAAACAAAGGTCAGAAACAAGCAGAAAGAGGCAAAATAGAGATCAGAAACGAGCAGAAAGAAGCAAAATAAAGGTCAGAAATGAGCCGAAAGAGGAAAAATAGAGATCAGAAAGGAGCAGAATGAGGCAAAATAAAAGTCAGAAACGAGCAGAAAGAGGCATAATAAAGTTCAGAAACGAGCAGAAAGAGTTAAGATAAAGGTCAGAAATGAGCAGAAAGAGGCAAAATAAAGGTAAGAAACAAGCATAAAGCGGTAAGATAAAGGTCAGAAACGAGCAGAAAGAAGCAAAATAAATGTCAGAAACGAGCATAAAGAGGCAAAATACAGGTCAGAAATTAGCAAAAAGAGGCTAAATAAAGATCAGAAGTGAGCAGAAAAAGGCAGAAAACAAGAAGCACCCACTCACAGAACAACTCAGACACTCTCACAGCCACTCACAGACCCATTCACTCATGCACCCACGCACAGACAAACTCAGACATGTACCCTCACTCACAGACACAGTCAGACACGCATGCACCCACTTACGGAATCACTCTATACTCTTTCACCCACTCACAGATCTACTCAGAGACTCATGCACCAACTTACAGACCCTCTCAGAGATACACACCCACTCACAGACAGACTCAGTCACTCATATACCCACTTACAACCCCACTAACACTCTCTCACACCCACTTACAAACCTACTCAGGCACTCATACACCCACTGACACATTCATGCACTCACTTACACACTCAGTTTCAAAGGTTAGTGGTTACAGTTAAGAAATACAATTAAAGAAACCTTACAAATTCACTTAAAAAACCGAAGGTTACAAGGACGTTATAGTTAGGAATTAGAATTTTAAAAAAGTAGAAATTCACTGAAAAAAACAAAATGTTACAGGGACGTTATAGTTAGGAAATAGAATTTTTAAAAACTTAGAAATTCAGCTAAAAAACCGAAGGTTATAGGGACGTTATAGTTAGGATCAGATTTCACTCATACAACACCAGCGAAATTCAGCAGTTATAGCTACCTGAGCTAACTATAACTTACGCCCCCGGATTGCGCGAGGCTGACTGAGCTGTCCATCCTTACAAGATCAGTAAGTAGTGACTCCATGTAATAGTAATGTGGAACGGAACTCTACATATAGTGCAGATTTTCTTGAAAAGTTCAACTGAACTTCCTTCCTGCCGAGATTGGTAGATTAAGTATCCCTAAATTCCATAATAGTAACACCTGTTAGTTACAGTGCTTCATAATTGTAGAAATGTGGGATGGAATGTGTTATAAACAACACTGTGCTATTGTACAATAAAAATATGTCATTCTGACCAGCACAAATAATGCCTACTTTTGCCTTTAACGTAAACTGGATGCAGCAAATGGGACGGATGCTGCTCCTACTGAAGCCGATATAGAAAATTATGGTCCATTTTTCTTCAAGTTTACATTTTTTCTGAGGTAAGGCCCTGTACAGCAATTCATCGAAATGACAGGGGTAGCGGAAGTGACATTGCACACCTCTGACCTTCTGACACCAAAGGAAATTACATTGTATGACCTTTGACGTATTTGAGGTGATATCAAAAGAACTTAATCCTGATGACATGATAATAATTGACATTGTTGAAGTTCTATAATAAATGCATGATTAATATAGTAAACAACATAGACAAATGTCTGTTTTAGACACCACCTGTGCTAGGCTTCTAATCTGATATGCAAGGGGATCATAATAGTTTTTCTTAGTATGTGTTCATCTAAAGAGATTATAGTGCCACAAAGCAAACAACACACAACCGCACTGGGAACCTACATTTTTTATGCCACAAATTGTCAAGATGTAGCAGTTTCCCCTGCAGCATACTGCAATGAGAAATGTGTTGATAAATCATAGTGAGAGGAAAAGAGAGATAAATAAAAAAAATGTAATTATGCCCACATGTATTAATTGATGTAGACCATATATTGAATATGAATTATATTATTGGCCTAAATTATTCTTTACCGTTAGTACATCTTGATTTAAGATTGTTTCAAAGGCTATATCACTCTTGTAAACCAAAGAGGTGAAAGTTTTACATAGACACTTAATTTTCCATGTATTTACAATAAAGACACATGGCAGCAATTTGTTTAAAAATGTTTGTTTCTGGTTACTTGTTTTATTTAATCGGAAGAATGCACATTGCACTGCTGAATTTATTAATTTTACAAAACCTACCATGTACTGTCCCAGGCTCAGTCCCAGAGGCAGCTACAAAAAGTAAATAGTGCTCATCAAGATACTGTTTACTTTTTGATTTTGGAGTGGGCTTGGGTTATTTTTTAAAGTGCTGGGACATAATACTTGCCTCATTTGTAGTATGTGAGCCTGAAATATTCTAGTGATAGTTCTGGGGTGTCTCCCCCAAAGAACATTTTGAGACAATGGGACAAGATAATGCGTTTTGAATTTGGTAATATGCCATAGGCTCTGAAAAAGCACTATTTTAAATATTAAAGTCATTTATGGTGTGCCAGGCCAATTTAACCTAACTCTCCCCATAGGTTGATGCCATTTTTCCAAAATCTGCTAGGGGTGCCCCTATATGTAAAAAATAACCTCAATTGTGCCAGGTCCAGAATATTGATATGGGTGCTCCCCATATGCCATAGATGTCCCTTTAGTGCAAAAAGTACATACAGCATGTCACTGCCAGAATACTGCCATTATTGCTGTCCCTAAACCATGGGTGACCCTTCTGTCAAAAAGTATCTCAGGGCCAACATTTTGTCATGAATGTTCCCCTCCTATATACCATGGTTGTCCTCCCTAAGTCCAAAAATTACCTTCAATGTGTCAGCACCACCATTTTGCCTGGGGTGCCACCTATGCCATGAATTTCCTCCAGTATGAGAGCACCAGCAGCTTTCCAAACGTGCTCTTATGCCAAGAAGTAGATTTAGTATGTCAGTGCCAGCATTTTGTCATGGGCGTAACCATATGCAAAGTATGACCTCTAGTGTGCCCTCATTTGGTAGCATTTTGTTATAGGTGCCTGTCATGTGAAGAAGTGCCTCCAGTATGCCAGTGCCAGAATGTTGCCAAGGGTGCATCTTTAAGGCAGAAATTACCTCCAATATGTCAGGGTCAAGGGCAGACTTGCAAGCAATACACTGCATTCTCACTCATGCTCACTTATTTTCACTCATTCACACTCACTCACTCATTGTCACTCACTTGCACTCGTTCATTTATTCTCACCGACAGTTACGCTCGCTCACTGCCACTCACTCTCACCCATATTCCTTCACACTCTCCAACACTCTCTCACACTTATACTCATTTATTCTCACCCACATACTATAACTTTTTTGCATCACACTTTCTCTCACTCAATGACTCACTCATACTCACTGACACTTTGGGGCGCAGTTACTAAAAAAAAACTGCCATCCAGTGTAGTAACCAATGTTGCTATGCTGCGTTGCACTAGGAGTCATATCTACTAAGATATTGCACAGCTTCTCTCTTCCCCAGTGCTGGCACACCACAGGCAGCCTAACACCACACATATTTCTTTGCACCATAGTGCAACGGTGTGCACATGATGTTTAGCATAGGTTTTGTACTTGAAGGGGAGCCTTCCAGTTCAAAATACCATGCCTAGACAAACTTTAAAATGTTTCACACATTGCATGTGTTGTATAGTGCACCACACATAAAACGTGTAAAAAGAAGAAGTTAAAACATTTCTCTAACTTAATGTCTGTCTCAAGATGTTAATTTTTGGTGCAAAGGCCTGTCTAATATTTTTAGTAGATGGTGCTTTCCATCAAAAAACCTGGGTTGTAGCATGGAAACACCCACAGCTGGACTGAGAACGCAAACCAGCCCTGGCAATTAAGTCGGACCGGCCCCGGGTGGGAGGGGGGGGGGCTTGGTGCTGGTGCGAAACACTGCTGCTGCTTTTGTTAATTTGTTACATGGGCCGATATTGCAGCACTGCTGCAAAACTGGCCACGAGTAACAAAAAACGGCCCCCACCGCTCCAAAACCAGCCCCCGCCCTTTCGGCCCAACAGGAAAATGCCCAGTGCCCTCTACGGCCAGGCCGGCCCTGATAACGCCATATGATACCCATGGCAGGTCCTGTGATGCAAAGTAGTGCAAAGTAGCAAAAAGCAATATTTGCTCTACTTCAAAGCTACTTTCCAGTGCAAAACAAAGTTTTGCACTAGAAAGTAAATAGTTTATCAAGACTTTGCACCAGTTTACATCACTTTACGTGACTTTGCACTGGCACAAAGTCTAGAGAAATCTGCCCCTCAATCTCAGTCATCCTCACTCATTCTCACTCTAAAGTTTCAGGGGGATTACTCTCAATGAAACTTTTAAACAAGCATTTGCAATGCAATCGGTCTCGCCTTTGGGACCTTATATGTATTTAACTATGCAGCACATTAGCCTGGGTGCTGAAACATCTACTGTTCTTTAACATGGAGGGAAAGTATGCTCCAAACTGCGTGACACGCCAGGTATGGGAACACATGGAGAGAAATATTGCCTTTCAGTGGGAAATGGTATAGTCCAAAGCTCTGTTTTTTATATAAAATCAGGGCCTTCGGTGGTCATATCACTGAAAATACAAGATTTGAAAAAAATATTATTGTGTACGGGTGCTCGTGGAGGGCAATTTCTATGGACTGGAATCTGGAGAATGCTAAAGTGATTCTGGTATTTTACTGACCTCTGCTGGTCGTTTTCTATCAAGACAGTTAAATAGAGGCAGTTGAACAGAAAAAAAAGTCCCTAAGCGGAAGCAGACAAGTCCTAGGGATGATCTCCAGAGCCCACAAAGTACATACACGTATAAGTATATACTAAAGTATATACAAGAGGTCTCGAATGCTCGACCTAAAAATGAAAACTTTACCACAAGAAGGCCTTCAAGGAATTCGGGCTGCTTTTTAGAAAAAAATGTTTCATTTTTCAAAAGCGATTACAGTGATGGTGACGTGCTGACCCTTGCAGGCTATCATCTCTGTGATTTAGGATGGTATCTAACTGGAGTGAGTCACAATTTGTAACCTGTCTAATGAATATTCATTAGGTAAGTCAGACTCCGAGCCACTCCAAAGCGAATTTTGCAAACCAACTAATAAGTTTATAGGTCTGTTTTCACAATTAGATGTGAGTCACACAAAAAGGTGATTGTAAATTGAGACCACTTTTTGTCATCAATATCTTGATACATCTAACCAACGTTAAAGAGCGGTGAGGGTGACAGAACTCGTGTGCACAGGTGAGTATTCTAGGTGTATAACTTATTGACTAGATATTCAAAAGAACCGCTCACTTCTGATGATCCACCGCCCAGAGGTCATCTAACAAAAGATTAAATCCACACAGAAGGAGCGTACAGTTATTGTACATTCATCCACAATTAATTATTGAAGTCCATAAATAATCAATATTCCAATGCAAGCTTCCTTGTCCACTTGTCTTTATTGACACTTGTTCCAAACTCTTCAAAACACAGATCAATCAATATTTCAACACAGCCAGCCTACGCGTTTCGTCCCCCATGGGACATCATCCGGGCTGTAAAAAGAAAGCAAAGAATAAAAATCCATTCCAATTCAAGATTGTACATACAAATTAAAACAAAGTACCCAAATGTTTAGAAAACATATTCATTTCCACCTGCCTATAGAACAGTCTATGCTCATCTGTAAAGGTATGCCCCACTATCTTTGGCACATCAAAAATGTACTTGCAAATTATATTCAACAACATACCAAAGTGTTTTGATAACTTATTCATTACAACCTTCCTATGGAACAGTCTATACTCATCTGATAAGTTATTCCCCATGATCAATTGACTCATCCAATATGTACTTATATCAAACAAAAGGCATCCTGCCTATATGACATTCTTTTAGATCTACAATCCTGTACAGTTTCCAACTTATATTCACCTAAACATAATGATCACCCATCTTTGTTCAAAAATATTATTAATATTGTTGATCAGAATAGTACGTGTGCACTGATCCATGATGTGTCATGACTAACCTGGCCTTCAATTATCAAAAGTTTTTTTCTTCAGTTTATATCATCAGTTAGCACCCATCCTCCTTCTAACTTTTGAAACCCTGAACCCTCCATTTAGTCCTATTAAATGTGTATTTATCAGAATACACGGGTCTCTGACTTCAATTATCCAAAGTTTTTATCAGTTTTTATCATCAGTTAGCACCAATCCTCCTTCTAATTTTTGAAACCCTGAACACTCCACTTAGTCCTATTTAATGTGTATTTATCAAGAAACACGGGCCTCTATCCCAATGATTTCCAGAAACATCCTGAATCTTTACTCCCCATCAATCAATTCAAAGTAATCTCACCTGAATCATTATTCATGTTACTGTCTATTTCTTATTCTTTTTCCAATTTTCCGATATTTCTATTTTATGATGTAAATTCTGTAAAAGAGAATTACCACTATTTAGTGTTGTCCCCCTTACTTTTATATCTGTTCCTTAGGCTTGCCTCGTTCTTACTTATTGCCCCCCATGGGGGACGAAACTCGTAGGCTGGCTGTATTGAAATATTGATTGATCTGTGTTTTGAAGAGTTTGGAACAAGTGTCAATAAAGACAAGTGGACAAGGAAGCTTGCATTGGAATATTGATTATTTATGGACTTCAATAATTAATTGTGGATGAATGTACAATAACTGTACTCTCCTTCTGTGTGGATTTAATCTTGATACATCTGGTCGCACATTCCTAGAAAGGTTGACTCAGCAGTTCATCTCTTCAAGGCTGGTAAATTGGGTAATAGTAACACGTTGATTAAAGTACTAAACCCGTTGAGGTAATACATGTCAGCGATGGATTTCCCATTTACATTTCACGTTTTACTTAATCTTGCATTCCTTAAAAGAATTTTGCATCATATTGTTCATGTATAGTGTGTACTGTAAACTGTCACCTGTCTGTGTCATGGTGAACTCAGCGTTGTGGGTTGTGGGTGGGTGTTTATGACTAAGCAATTGAGAGCTCTGGAGCAGAGACTGAAGGCTATGCAAGTTTCTCACAGTGCCTGTGAGTGGGTAATGAACAGGAGCGCAGCTTCGGGGGGGGAGGGGAGGCTGTTTGGGGTGTGACACCCCCAAATAAATGGATTCTTGGCCTGGGAGTTGGGCCTGGGGGCCCTGAGGCGAGTCTCCTATGCCTTTTGTTGTTTTTTTCTTTGTGCTTATTTGACTAAAAGCTTTTAACTTGTTAATTTTTTATTTTTTTTAATCATGAACTTAGACAGAAGCCCATCTAATACATATCAATATTGAACCTGTTCCTCCTGGTCGTCTCATCCCTTCACCCTTCAGCATATTGTTGTTTAGTCAGGAAATTTGCGATTCCCCCCCTCCCCTCCCCCACAATCAAATCTCACTGACTACGCTAGCCCCTGGTCATAAAGATGCTCAGAATAAATGCTCATCCAATCCTTGGCCTCTCTGCAGAGCACACAGAACAATGGTCACATGTTCCAATTGCTTGTCATATATCTAAGGCAACCCACCTACCGCCATTTCCGTTTCAAATACACAAAGGCACATCGATTGGCATTACCAATGGTCGTTTTTGTAAAAATAAAGGAGGTTATTTACAAGCCCCTTGCGCCGCCGGTACGTCACTTTTTCCCATATTAAAAATGACGCGGCGCAAGGGCTTGTAAATCAGCCCCAAAATTGGGCTGTAGTCACTAATTTCGGATGGAGGTCTAGCAGATTGAGACCTGTAGAGTAGGCGAACGAGTCCATAGGCACGTACACCTCACACGCATCCTACTTCATATAGACATGACAGGAAGGAGACATCAGCCAGCATATGGAACGAAAGACGCTGTAAAAACCTTGGCAAAGGCAGGGAGGTTGGCAACCTTATCTGTAACGACGTGCAGCCTGCTCTGTGGAAAGCCTCACATCTGTAGTCAGGTATAGAAGCTGCTAAACGTTATTCTCAAGCGTCTGTTGGCAAATTTATTGCAAGACGTCAACCCATGACAACATTTTTGTCATGGGTTGACGTCTTGCAAGAAATCTGTCACAGAAATCAGGGTTTTGTCAAATGTCGACTGCTGAAAAGAGAAAATGTTTTACCTTCTAATATATATGCCTGAGAGTGACATGGCCCCGATTCACAAAGACGTTTGCAGAAATAAAGCCAGTTTATAAATGGAAGGCAGGTGCATAAATGACTTATGAGTGGACATTCATGCAGCGTAATCGCAAAATGTGAATTTAGATTTGTAAATAAATGTATTCAGACATAAAATGAATTTGAAAATGTACCCAGTTTTGCAAGACACATTCCAAGCCTGGTTACTGTTGGAGATTTAAATCGAATAAGTGCAGAAATAAATCGCAATTCAAAATGCAAATGGAAAAGAACACCCCTAAAAGTGCAGTTAATGTTAATAAAGATGGAATTTCTTAGAATGGTATCTACGGTTCGGCATCTGCTGTACAGACTTTTTGTACAACCTGCCGGAGGCAGTTCTAATCTCAGCAAGATAGCTGAGGGTGTTACTGTGCGAGCTGCAGAGGGGGGATGATGATCTGGAAGGAGCCGAAGTGCGGGAATAGGGGAGTCTATGGGGTGAGGGCGGACCGGAGCTAGGATGACAGAGGATCGATCAGTGGTAGACATGATGGGCGAGAGAAGGGTTGCAGGGGAGTGCCATGGAATGTGAAAGGACAGGACGGGAGACTTTGGTGTTTTTCATGGCTGGAGAGAAGCGGAGGTCGTGGAGGGCTGAGTGTAGTGGTAGGATGTAGCTTAACGGCTAGAGCGGGTGACTTTGAAGCTGGGGAACCGGGTTAGAGTCTGGCAGGAGGTGTAGTGACCGGCTGGTCATGTTCTAGTGTTTTGAAGTGAGGTGCTTCCACCAGCCACTCCTAGGGGGCAGGCTTCCACACTCACCCCACACCCATCCATCACAGGTGTCACAGGACATGTGACCCTGCCAATAAAAGGGGTCAGGCGCACGTGCTCTGTGCCAGTTCCAGATACCCGAACACTGTGTCTGTGTCCTTATTTATGGGTATGGGGGCCTAGGGCCCGACCCTTTACAGGAGGCTCAAACATCCTGTGATTCTGGGCAAATCTCTTAATCTCGCCCGTGCCTAGAAATGAATGTGTCCGTCTGTAATGCAACTGGTGCTCATGTGTAAACGTTCTGATACCTTTGGGTCGAGTTCGCTATACATAATACATATGATGGTGTGTATGAGGGGACAGATTCAGGATGGTCAGCTCACCTTCAACAGGGTGGGGAAGAAAGGAGGTGCGGAAGAGAGGAGGTGCCGCGTTTTAAAAAGGGCGTGGGGTTTAAGGTAAACTGTAGGCCCAAGGAGGAGTTAGAGAGTGATAATGGTGGCACAGTGGGTGAAGGCATGAGCATAGAGCAGGAAAAGAGGGAATACTGGAGGATGTGGCCTCGAAAGGGGGAAAAAAGGGAGGGGGTGCCTGTCTGTATCCCTTATTTCACGGGTACTCATAGTACGGCCCGGCAAGCCTTCCTTGGCGGCCCGCGGACCTTGCAGACATCCTACTTGTGTGTTTTTTTTGTTGTTTTTTTTAATGACTGTCAGCAAACACCGCCGGTTGCAGCAGCGCGGACTCCAAGAGACTCTGCTCTATGGGGGCCGGGAGATTTCAGTGATAGTCAGAGTGGAGCTGCAGGGGCCCTAAAAAGAGGCGAAACACAACAAAGCCTCATTTACAAGTAAATGGTCTTTTAAAGACCTGTGAAGTACTCGGGTGCGGCTGTGTGTGCCCGGGAAGCTGTCTCAGCCCGGGCGCACACACAGCTCTTACTAAGCCTGCGAAAGGTATTCAAGTTCCGTACGGGCACATTAAGTTGTAACATACTGTAAAAAGTCTTCAGGAACTAACCAATTCAGAGGTAGAGATAAAATGGGAGGAATAGTCAACATGTTAGCATTAAGCAAGATTATCAAGATCGGTCAATTAAAGCACGTACCAGTTTTGTGACACATCAGAGTTTAAATATTCAATGTGAATGAAGGTTACAAGAACAGGAGGTGAAGGTCAGAGGGATAAAAAGCAAAAGCGTTGCTACAGGGCAGACAAGTAGTGAGGTAAAGGAGTCTTTTAAACCACTGCAGAGAGAATTAGACCTAAAAAGGATATAGGATGGGCCAAATCTAGTTATTTTGAATTTTTGCAAAGCAATACGAGTCTCACTTCGGTTGCTTGAGAGCACTAGATGAGATACAGAGTGGAGAAGTTGGAGTCCAGTAAGTGAGAGGAGGGTCACAGTCCGGCAGTCTTCTGTCACTGTGTTGAATTTAGTTAAACAGGTACTGGAACAACTCTATTTTCAGCGTCTTGACTCCTGTTGGGAGATAAGGCTTTCTGTTGCTCCGCATAGATTTTTCCTTGGGCACTTGGTGAGAAGTGAGCTCAGAGGTGAACGGGACCTTTGAATGTACCTTTGCTATACTTGGCCTTGTCAGTGGTACCAAGAACTCTGAATGTTATTTATCAGTCTACTGATAAATAACATTCAGAGTTCTTGGTACCACCGACAAGGCTAAGTATAGCAAAGGTACATTCAGAGTTCTTGGTACCACCGACAAGGCCAAGTATAGCAAAGGTCCCGGTCACCTCTGAGCTCACTGCTCACCAAGTGCCCAAGAGAAATCTATGCGCAGCAACAGAACACCTTATCTCCCAAAAGGCCTTGCACAAACGTGAAGGCAGGTATCTGGGAGAGGCAGAGACAGACAGAGATAGAGACAGAGACAGACAGACAGAGATAGAGACAGACAGGGACAAACAGAGACAGATAGAGACAGATAGAGACAGGGACAGGGGCAGACAAATAGAGGCAGAGACAGACAGAGACAGAGAGACGGAGAGGGAGACAGAGGGAGGGAGACAGAGACAGAGAGAGAGAGACAGAGAGAGAGACAGAGATAGAGGCAGGGACAGATAGAGGCAGAGACAGACAGAGATAGAGACAGACAGACAGAGGCAGAGACATGGACAGGGGCAGACAGATAGAGGCAGAGACAGACAGAGACAGAGAGACGGAGAGGAAGACAGAGGGAGGGAGACAGATAGAGGGCGACAGAGGGAGGAGGGCGACAGAGGGAGGAGAGCGACAGAGGGAGGAGGGCGACAGAGGGAGGGCAACAGAGGGAGGGAGACAGACAGAGGGAGGGAGACAGACAGACGGAGGGAGACAGACAGAGGGAGGGAGACAGACAGAGGGAGGGAGGGAGAGGGAGGGAGGGAGACAGAGGGAGGGAGACAGACAGAGGGAGGGAGACAGACAGAGGGAGGGAGGGAGACAGAGGGAGGGAGAGAGAGGAAGGGAGAGAGAGAGAGGGAGGGGGAGAGAGAGGGAGACAAAGAGAGGGAGGGAGACAGAGAGAGGGAGGGAGACCGACAGAGTGAGTGAGACAGAGGGAGATAGAGGGAGACAGAGGGAGGGAGAGAGGGGGGGAGAGAGAGAGAGAGAGAGAGAGGGAGGGAGACAGAGATAGAGAGAGGGAGGGAGGGATAGAGGGAGGGAGAGATAGAGAGAGGGAGGGAGAGAGAGAGAGATGTGTGTATGCCGGGTCTGGTGGCTCAGTGGACGAAGGCGTCCGCTGCAGGGGCCTGTGTTCAACCTTATGGTCAAAGTTTTTTTTTTGCTCTAGCCCCGCCCCCTCCCCCACTGACTCCGCCCCCACCAGTGCGGCCCTCGGCCACAAACCACACTGTAAATTTGGCCCCCGAGAGAAAGTTTGCGAGTACCCATGCCTTATTTGAAGCCAGTCCCAGACCATTTAGCCTCTCTGTTTCATTATACTTTGTTCCCCCCCCCCCTCCCCGCCTAGTAATGTTTCTATCCTTCTTTTATTTTTACACCTGGCTTGACAGCACAGCTGTCGGCAGACCTTATGTGAACAGAGGAAAAGAAGCTTTCAGAACTACTAAGTTTAAGTTTATTTATTTATGTTCGATTAATCAAAATCATTACATGTAAACAGCCAAGTTCTACAGTTTCATGAATACAGTAACCAACAACTATAATTAAAAATCTATAGAGAAAATAAAAACACAAACAATGATATTTCTAAAAAGACCGCAGCACCCTATGAGCAAATTTTAAAACCGTAATGGATAAAAAGTAGACTCATTAAGTTTTGACACTGGGTGCACTACAAAAATACCATTCACCCTGTGGAGGCATTGAAGAGTGCGAGTCGAATGGCATCTGTAAATGTCCCCAGTCTAGCTAGGGTGTTAGGCGAGTTGAAGGAGAAGCACAGATCCGAGGCCTCTCTGCACAGCCTGGTGCTGTTAGCACGGAACAGTGGAAGTGGCAGACGGAGGTGATCGCCAGCAAGTATGGGGCGATAATGACCTAGTCTGCACGTGGTTGCCTCGTTCCGCCTTGCCCAGGCTGGGTTAAAGTCCATAGCTGGAAGGGCAATGAGCCTCATGTAGATGATTTTCCTTCGTGCCTGGGCAGAGAACGCTTGTTGAAAGTAAGGCCGGGCCTTCCCCGGGGTGCAGGAAGCATTCAGCGACTCGGTGATGGAACTATGCCGAAGCCGTTCAGTATCCCGCTCGAATGAGGTTTGCATGACCTGCCTGTTCACTGCTTTTTTCCAGGCTGAGTATGGCATTTCCTGGGTGTGCACATTAGCAGCCTCGATGTTCAGGCAGCTGAATGCCTTTACTAACTGTGTTTGCCAAGGCTTACCCTTCCCTGCGAAGATTGATTTAAGATGGTATTTGAGGCTGAGCTCTGCGGCCCACAGGACCCGAATGTCGAATTTTACTAGGTTTCCCTGCTCCCATCTCAGCCTTGTTCTTCTGGACTGCCGGGGAGCAAGAAAGATATTTTTATATGCAGGGATCTGAGAGTTCTTGAGATGCGTATCAAAAGCACCGGGAAAGGCTAAGTAGCCATAGTTTAAGGCTGGAATCAATTTTGCTCTCAGGACTTTCAGCATAGGGTCAGTGGTGGGACTGTGGAAGCGTCCGCTCAAGCGTTTCACGCTGTGAATGTCACTGGTGCTTTGTTTCTGAGGTGCCTTAGATGGGCTGCCGGTTTGGCCCTTTCCGTGAACCAGACACCCAAGTAATTATACGTTGCAGTTGTAGAAACTTGGTCTCCTAGCTGCCAGTGAGTTTGTTTTCTGTGTGGGTATTGCCAAAAACGATGACCTTTATTTTTCCCAGGTTCACCTGCAGTTTATTCTCCTAGTTGTAGCAGTGGAGGGCGCTGAGGGCTTTGTGTAGGCCAGCTGTGGAGTCGTCCATTATTGCAATGTCGTCTGCGTATCGCAGGATTGGAAGGCGCACTCTGTCCAGCCTTGGTGTGATTAAACTCGCGCCTTCCAATGCAGTACCCAGGTCAGCTGTGTAGAGGTTAAAAAGGAAGGGGACCAACACACAGCCCTGTTTGAGCCCGTTGTTGGTTGGCACCTTGGCAGTAGCGATGGTAGGGCTTGTTTTTACCAGGTCCCTGGTCTCCTGATATAAAGATATTTTTGCCTTAAAGAGCAAGGGGGGGATCCCCAATGCCGTTATTTTCCCCCACAACCTGCCCCGATCCACCCTGTCAAAAGCGGAGCTGTAGTCAATGAAACAGCAAAACAGAGGGGGTTGCTTGCACCAGTGCTATAATATTGTCCACAGCGGAACATTTGGGCCTTAATCCAGAATGAAAAAAAGGAAGGACACTTTTTTCTGTGTCCCAAGTTTCCAACTCCTCCAGAAGGATGCAGGCATAGGCTTTTGCTTCCAGATCGAGGAGGGCGATGAGCCGATAATTTGTCGGGTTGGAGTGGTCACCCTATTTGTGGTTGGGGAAGAGAATGGACCCCCTCCATGAGATTGGTATGGTTGTGGTGGCAAAAGCATGGTTAAAAAGTGGAGTAAGATTCCTGACCCAGAAATCTTGTGCAAATTTGAAAACGGAGGCAAGGTTCCTTTTCGGCCCTGGTAAACCATCATTCCTCATTTTCTTGATGGTGGCCGTTACTGCAGCGTCTGTGATAGGGGGACTTGTTGAACCCGGAGATCAAAGGTGGTCAGGTGTAGGGGAAGTGTTGTTTCTGCAGCCTGGTCGGTTGTATAGAGCTGCTTAACGTAAGTGATCGAGACTCGTTCTGCCACACCGTTCTTTTTGCCTGATACGAGTTGTAGAGGCGAGAATGGTTCTTGTCTTTTAGGAGGGTAAAGACCCTCAGCCATTCCGCTTTGATGCACTCCTTTTTGTATTACCCTACTTTCCGTCTGTGAGCTGCTTTGAGTGCAGTGATTGTTTGGCCCAGATGTGTTTTATAACCTCTTCTTCTAGCTCCCAGGGCCCTTCGGAGAGGGCGTTTTCTGGCAGTCAGCTCCTTTGTTGCAGCTGTTTGCATAGTGAAGTCACTTCTCAGGGGCTTCCTCGGGCTGTTCCCCAGAGCCTGTTGGAGGTTTACGATGAGTTCTTCCCAGTGCCCCAGTGATGTTGTTATACTGGGTGGCTTGGTGGCTGACTCATTTTTTGCAATCCGGGCTGAGAGTTTGCCTCCAAGATTCACAAATCATTTGATTCCCAGAAGGACCTTGTGATGCTCTTTCCCAGTTGGTTCTTTGAGCAATGATAATGGTTGAGAGCCCCAGGGAATCTAATTGCAGAATTGCACGCAGGGGTCTATGGTCACTTTTGTCCCTGTCGTCAACTTTCAAATCTTGAAGATTGGGCGCCAGCACTCCACTGACAAAAATGGTGGGTATGTTCCTGAACGTGGGATAGGTTTGCCAGTGGGGATAGCAAGCTTCTTTTGAGGTTTTGGTGGAGATAATTTAGTGGTGGTTAAAAAGAGCGTGAAAAGGTGCGACGCCAGACTGAAGTAATTAATGAGCTTGTCAGGGCCGGACTGGGAGCGCAAACTGGCCCTTGCAATTAAGTCTGACCGGTGGGAGGGGGCTGGTGAGAAACACTGCTGCTGCTTTTGCTACATGGGGACGATATTGCAGGACTGCTGCAAAACCGGCCCCCACTCGGAAAACGCCCAGTGCCCGCTACGGCCAGTCCGGCCCTGGAGCTTGTCCAAGGCTCTAATGTTAAAGTCCCCTGCTATAATTGGGTGGTGGAAATCATATTCAATCATGGTTACAAGAGAGTCCAGTGCCTGTTTTTTCTGGTGCTGTTCCGGATTGAGATAGCAGTTAATTAGCAAGTCGAAGGGATTGGGAATTAAACTTTAAGCCTTTAATAAGCAAAGCAAAGGCATGCAAATTAGTGGGTATTTCAATGGCCTCTATTTTTCGGGTGTGCTTGATGAAAATGGAAAGACTGCCAGATGGGCGGGCAAAAATATTGCTTTTTGTGCCTGCGATGTGGAATCCGTAACACCCTACAAGTGACGAGGTAACTTATCAATTGCTCTTAAAATATCAAAGGTTTCAATTGTCCTGTTGCAATCTTGGACTCCTGCACAACTGAGGCTCTTTCTAAAACACTTAACACCAAGGATAAGTTTTGAATTCGATATTCAACATTGTATCAAATTACATCATTATAAACTTTATGCCGAGACAAGAGAATATAAACAAGTGCAACATTATACTCGCTTTAACTTAAAGCATGGAGTCACACAATGCATCTTATTACTTCGGCTCGGGATTCTCCCTTTTAAAGCATTTACTGCCAATTGGTCCCTGACTGAAAATGCCAGCACATGTGATCTCTGCAATGGTGGGATGCAAGATCTGAAACACGTTTTATTTGTTTGCCCTAACTTGACAATTGTGGACGCTAGAAAACGATTCATAAAACCAATTCAAACAAAATGTAAAACTAATTCTGTACAGAATTTGATCTTGCTTCTTAAATCACTGCCTAATGAATTTGTGTGTTATAACATGTTTAAATTTTTGAAATCCTTTTAAACTTGTATTAGAACGATTATCTAGTATTTAAGTAACTTTTAATGACAATTGCATTTTTTTTTTTCATATATTTGTTGTTCTCAGTAGAGAACTAAATCAAATAAAACTTGATTGATTGATTGATTGACGAGGTTGCGATAGCCTATGTCTCCTGGAGGCACAATATTTCTCCATTATGTAGGTAATCGAGGGCTAAATTGTCCTCGGTGAGTTTCTTAAGATCTGCCACATTCCAGGAGATGATTGACAGTTGTGGACAGAGGCCTTCCGCCCTGGAGTTTTTGCCTTGCGTCTGTCTGAAATTGGTATAAGGGAAGCCATTGGGTGGAGCTTTGGCCTGCTGCAATTTCTGTCAAGGGGGACCAGAGGTGCACAGCCCTCAATTCATTTGTGCATGTTATACTTAGGGCCTTGGAGATCTTAGGCCGAGTTTGACAATTCCTTACATTGTTGGCATTCTTTGTGCTGCGCAAAAATGAATAGGCCCCCTTCTCCTGGGAAGGGGGTGCAAAGCACATGAGGGTATTTCTCTGACTGGGAGAGTTTGATGTCTATTCCCCATTCTGCCAGCTGAGGCGCTTCCTTGAGTGCAGTGACTTGATGTTGTTAATGGCGATATCCTTTCAGGGTTGACTTTCCATGGGTGCCGCCTATAAGTTTCTGAAACCTGACACAAGCAAGGTCATCTGAATGGATGTAGGCCAGAGATGGTAGGTGTTTGAAAAGACGAAGTATATTGACCCTATTTAAGATGGTGTGTGGACCTTTGATGTGGTATCTGGTGATTAGCACTACCTCTCAGGCACACGTCACCACCTTAGTGGCTGTCAGTTCTGCTGTTTCAAAACTGTGCACTTGGGTGGAACTTGATGGTGCAATGCCCAATGACACTGTCGTAGAGAATGCTTTAGGGTAGGACTCAAGGTTGATGGAACATGGAGCTGACTGGGGAGAAATGTGAGTGTGTTGGGAGGGGCCCGTGTGGTGTGCTCGCTGACGTCCGTGCTTGGCTGATTGGTGGAAGTGGACTGGGTTCTGGCATTCGCCTCCTTCTTACTGTTCATTTAGAAGGATATGGCCTTGAGAGCCAGGCTTACCATACCAGAGGCCTGACCTTCCTGTGTGTCTCTTGGAGCAGAGTCAGGTCCTCCACACAGAGTTATTGCTTGATTATTTGAGACAAATTTTAAAGTGAAGATTGGATACAGCGGGGCATAACCATGTAGAGCCATGGAGGGCTGATTCTGGGGGTGGGCCGGAGCGCTGCTCTTTTAGTTTTTGTGACTTTTTTGTGCTGTGTTCTTAGCTTTTTCTTAGAGTGCCTGGAGAGAAGCCCTCATGACTGCGTGGGGATAGGTTGAACCTCCGTTTTCCTTACTGATTGGCTGGGCAGCAATGCAGGGACTGGGCGGCATTGAGAAGGGTGATAGATTGTCCCGGGAGCGAGGGTAGAGGGATCCTGGGTTTGGCTGAGAGATATCCGTTAGATTTATGATTGAGTTGAGATTTGCCCCTCTGCATTTGATGCCTCCAAGATTTGGTTGCAGTGAGCGGATGAACTACTTGGTGCGGGATACCAGCTATACTGTGGTGACGGGCTCACTTAAGACCTCAGGAAGAGTTGCCCATCTGTCAATGATAGTTGCGCATGAACAGGAGCATGTCTTAACATCCAGGCTACCTAGGATTTTGTTTTTAATGAAGTCCATCTTAGTGCTCGGGTTCGCTAGACGCAGTGCGGTCAACTGGAGGAGATCTATTTGTAACTCCATTTTTGTGGACTGCCATTTTGTGCTGCACTGATGGCAGTTGAATGCAATTCCTCCGCCCTGTTGGAATCTTGCATATCAGGGAGTGATTCCCTTGTTGCTTCTGGTGTTCTGTACAGCTTCGGGATAAGCTCCAGCGTTCTTACTATTTTGACTCCAGGTTGTGGAAAAAGGAAACAGAGAGGTCACCCAAGTCAAGATTTTGTGCAGTTATGCCAATCGTGGACAAGGCGGGTTTAGGTGACTCAGGGAGTCAGGGTGAGTCACCTGGGTTGGGGTCTGAGAACGGAGAGGAGAGTGGTGATGTATTGTGTGGTGATTACTTGCAAGTTTTTCAGGAACTCTCCAGGGTTCACTGCTGTTTCGGGGATAATTAGGACTGATTCCGGAGCCTGAGAATTAAAAGCCTGCTGAAGTTTTGGTATTTTGTTCCCGAGAACACCAAGCAGCCTGGGACATGATTGATACCTGCGCTTCACAGTTGGTGCGTAAGAATTATATGGGACTGAGATCTTGCTTGAGCCAATTGTGGGAGATGCAATTTCAATGCCTACAGAGTTGCTGGCGATGGAAGTAACCGGTGAATCCCCGCAGTTGGAAGGAACTTGGAAAATTGTGCTATAAGGCCTGTTGACAGAGCCTTGGGGGATGACTTGGGGGCTGGTTGCGCCTGAGCGGTGCTCCGGGTGTTTGAGGTGGTAACTGGAGCCGAGGTAACTTTCCCCTCTGTGGCTGAGTTAGAGCGAGTAGTTTGTTTCCTTCTGTGCATGATGTGGATAATGGAGATTAATTCGCGTGCTCCTCTGTATTATGCTTCGAAGGAGCTGTTACACAAGTGCTGCGGCAGTCAGGTGGGCTTGGGAAGGCTGCTAAGGACCACCTCCATGGGCGCCCCAAACCATGTGGCGGGGTTAGATTGGTCCAGATAGGTTAAAAGCAGGCCCAGACTGTTGTCTTTTTCGAAGTTGGGCCCCTACTCGGTCACTTACTTTCTGCTTGTGGCATGCAGGGTTGGGGCTGTTGTTGACCCTCAACTGGCCTCTGCCCCCTTGCACCACTGGAGACTAGCAGGCCTGGGCACGAGTAGGGGGGGGGGAGTGTACATAGGGTGACCAACTGGCATGGGTGCAAATTCAGGACTGGTGAGTGTAAAAATTCAGGACAAAGGGTCAAAATTCTGGACAAAAATTCTGGACAAAAGGTACGTTTTACAGACACGTCTTAGGAGGTCACACAATAGTATATAAGTAAGTATATAGATAACCAACATAAACTGCTCGTCATTGTTGGATTAAAAATAAAATCAAACAGCCCTGAGCACATGGAGCAATACTAAAATCTACAGAGCTCCTAAACTGAATGTGCTGGCAACGTCGAACTCCCACAGATTTTTAATTGCTGGTCTGTAACCATCTCATAAGGAGACAGGCCTTTCTGTGTCTCCAAAGTAGTAAGGGAAAGGAGTGCTACATGCCGAACAAACAGCCCCTGGCACTGGCAGCAGGGAAGGTGCCACACCCCTGGTGATAAATGTACTTGATTTATGTTGGGCTCTCAGTGAACAACTTTGGCAAATTGAGGCCGCAGGTTCCCCACAGTACTCTGATTGGGGAAAGCTCCTCTGCTACAATCTACTGGCTCCAAGTGAGCCACTGGCCTCCAAGGCACTCACTTGCCTGAACATGATATGTTAAAGGCAGACGGCCCATTGTCATTCTAAATGTGATAATCAGCTGCAATCAGAATGAGAATGGGCCTGTCCACACCTGTGCGAGGTCGAAGGGGCTGCTGCTGCATCCTGTGGAGTTCAACAGAGAAGTGCGAGCTGGCCCCGATTGTGAGAAGCTTTAACTCCTGGGGCTCCTCCCAGGGGAACAGCACAGCTTGCTGAAATGCCCAGAATTACGGACAAAAGGCGTCCATAAAAGGAATGATGACGGACAACGGACAGGACTCTAAAATGACGGACGGTCCGTGAAATTTAGGGATGGTTTGCCACCCTAAGTGTACAGTAGGTCAAAATGAGAGGAGGCTTGAGCAGTGGCAATACTGGTAAGTACAAGTGCGGTCTGGATGCTTGCTTGTGGTGAGGGGCGGCCCCTTTGCCTTCCCGGAGGAGGCCTCAGCAGATGACGGCCCTACCGAGGGCCACTGACTCTTCCACTTTCTAGGCAACTCTCCCTGCCATTTCGGGAGCTCTCCCTGCACAAAGCATCTCAGCAAAGTTCACAAATTGGCGTGGTACATGGGGCAGTGGCGGGAGCTCCAGCTCCGACTTCTGAGGGTCGTGGGCAACAGCGTTAGGCATCCGCGTCTGGGTTACTAAGTACCTCATCCCACTAGTCCTTGGGCTTGAGGCTTGGTGGGTTAGGGGTCAGGCAATGGGGAGGAGGAGAACTGAAGGCTGGCTTTAGTGAGGCTCACCAGGACCCTGCAAGCCGCGCCCAGTCCTAGCTGGGCTGCTTCTGCGAGGTCCAGGGCACACTCTCAGCATTGGCTACCTACAGCCACGCACTCACCCTCTGTTGGCTGTTATTTCAGGAGGCCAGCTGCCGCGTGAAAGTTCTTTGGAGGAACTCAGGCAGGGGTAGAGTGCTCCTGGTAGAGACGAAAGCACATCGCTCCCACCTCTCCTGCTCTCCTGTTTCTCCGTGCAACTAGGCAGGCCTCAATGCCTGCACCCCCTCAGTGTCTGGTGGTGGAGACCACCGCGGAGAGCGCAAGGCCTCATGGGAGCCAAAACTCTTTGGCTCCGCCTCTCTGCGTGCCTGTGATCCAGTTTCTGTGGCAGCTGTATCAAGACAGAACTGGCTGAGCTGTTACATTGAGAGTGATTTAGGCTCCACTCACAAGTTGTTTTTTTCTAGAGTACAATTAGGTCAGGCAGAAGTGTGTGCTTCCATTGAAAAAAGAGTGCTTGTATTGCATGCTCTGAACACGTGGGTTTTCTGGAGTACAGCATTTGGTTGGGCAAAAGTGTTGTTCTTCCACTGTGCTTGAAATGCACTTTTTGCTTAGTGGGAAAACGTTTAATTGACATAGCAGGACTAAATTGGCTACAGTGGCAAGTGGGGAGAGGATGCGAAGTGACGGCCAGAGCTACCAACGTTGGAACTGGCAGTCTTGGCATCAGTTCAACATCCTGTGATTCTGAGTAAATCACTAAATCGCCCCGTGCCTAAAAACACAAATATGAATGTCTCCTTCTGTAGTATAATTGGTGCTCATGTAAAGTGCTTCAATGCCTTCGGGTCAAGTTTGCACTATGTATTAAAAAAAAAAAAAGGCAACGATAAAGGCTACAGGTGGGATCTGTTTTTTATGAAAAGTCACAATAAATTTCAGAAGGCCTGACATATTTATTGTGAAGAGCATGTGTTAAAGTCAATAGGTATTTAAGGCTATTATTATTTCTGTAGTAAAGTCTGTTGACAGATATTTTGTCACATTCAATCTAAGACACATTTTTTTGCTTTGCTAAGAGTAATTTTGTATACATTTATAATGTTATGACTTTCTGCATAATGGAAAAGCTTAAGCTCAATTTAGTAGACCTGAGTTGGATACAAGTTGACAATTATAGCTATAGGAATGATTTCTTCACTGGGAAATGTTATGTCCAGTGCCATAGATCTGACCTGTTTATTATGAAATGTCCTGACAAAGACAGTAGGACTGGCTTATTTATTGTGAAAAGTATTTGTTTGTCAATAGGCCTTCAACACTGGATTGTTTTATCGCAGTGTTACAAGGTGTAGGCAGTTACTTTGGGCCTGATTTATTTTTTTATTTTTTTATTTATGGGGTTTGTATAGCGCCTGAATCACCCCCTGAGGGGTATCTCTGCGCTTTGGACAGTGCTGCTCAACGGGCTGACGAGCAATGTTAAAATAGGGTGGTCTTAAGAAGTTTCCTGAAGCGCAAATAGTTAGAGCATTTGTTTCAGGTGAATGGGGAACTGGTTCCAGTAAAGGAGAGCGAGGTAAGAAAAGGATTTCTCACCCAGCCTTGTTTTCCTTACCCTGGGCCCTAAAAGAAGCGATTTGCTTCCTGACCTAAGGGTCCTTGTAGGAGCGTAATGCTTGAGTTTCCTAGAGATGTAGAGAGGGCCTTTGTTATGCAAGGCCTTATGGACGATACAACAGACTTTGAATATGACACGCTTGCGGATTGGAAGCCAGTGGAGCTGTTGAAGAAGGGGAAGGGAAGCAGTTTTATATGGGGCGTTCATGGCGAGGCACGCAGCGGTGTTCTGGACCACCTGCAACCTGCTGAGTGAAGACTCGCTGGCAGAGACCAGGAGAGCATTGCAGAAGTCAAGACGGCTCACTACCATAGTCTGAATAAGGGTTTTACGGGTGTGATCTGGAAGAAAAGGAAAGACTCGTCGTAGCAGGCCCAACACATAGAAGCAGGCGCTGGCCGTGTGAGCAGCATGCTCCTTCAAGGATAAGGCACGATCTAGACGAATGCCCAAGCTTTTAACTAGGGCCTTAGGGCCAGGAGGGGCGCCAAGGGCTGCCGGCCACCAGTCTGGGGTCCACAGTAGAGGGGCATCTCCGAAGAGCATGATCTCTGTCTTCCCTGCATTAAGTTGGAGAAAATTACTTTTCATCCAATGAGCAATGGCTGTCATTCCCTCCGAAAATGTGGGCTGAGCCGACGTGGAAGATTTGTTAAAAGAGAAGAGAAGCTGGGTGTCATCAGCATAAGAAATGGGCAGAAAGCTGCTGGACCTAAGGAGGTTGGCCAAGGGAGCAATATAGATGTTGAACAATGTAGGGCTCAAACATGAGCCCTGAGGAACACCCTTGGTCAGTTCCATCGTCTTCGACCGAAAAGGGCCTAGATTGACAGTCTGGGTACGGGAGGACAGGAAGCTCGTCATCCACTGAAGGGCAGGTCCTCTAAGTCCAATCTCCTCCAAGCTCCTGAGCAAGATCTGGTGTGAGACCGTGTCGAACGCGGCAGAAAGGTCCAACAGCAGGAGAATCGTAGAGTGGCCACTGTCTAGGGTCATCCTGATGCTATCCGTGACCTCCAACAGGGCAGACTCCATGCTGTATTTGGGCCTGAAACCAGATTGAGAGGGGTCCAGGCTGCCAGTATTTTCGACATGGACAGATAGATGTTGATTGATGTATTTTTCCAGGACTTTGCTCAGGAGAGGTAGTAAGGAAATGGGGCGGAGATTGGAGAGCTCTTCCATAGGGACCTTGGGATTTTTACGGATAGGGATGACCTGTGCCGCCTTCCATTCCCGTGGAAGATGACCCTCTCTCATAGAAAGGTTGAGAATTGTGCCTATGGGTGAGGACAGTTGGTTGGAAAGGGAGGTGGCTACTTTTGCTGGAATAACATCCAGGGGGGAGCCTGATTTTACAGTGTGAAGTAAGGCTGCCACCTCCTCGGTAGACATAGGGGGAAAGCTCTCCAGTAGTTGTGTAGAGTTAGAGTTAGAGTTTGGCGGAGGGGTTACTCTGTCAAAAACGTGATAGATATCCTGTCTGACTTATTTAAAGGACATTATATCCTATGGCACTTGTAATAAGGTGGACCAATCAATCAATCAATCACAGCATTTATAGAGCGCGCTACTCACCCGGGAGGGTCTCAAGGCGCTGGGGGAGGGGGTAAGTTATTGCTCGAACAGCCAGGTCTTGAGCTGCTTCCTGAAGGAGAGATGGTCCTGGGTTCACCGAAGGTGAGTGGGGAGGGAGTTCCAGGTCTTGGCTGCCAGGTAGGAGAAGGATTTTCCTCCGGCGGTGGTTCTGCGGATGCGTGGTACGGTGGCGAGGGCGTGGCTGGTTGATCGTAGCTGGCGGGTGGGCGTGTAGAAGGTCATGCGGTCGTTGAGGTACTTTGGGCCCAGGTCGTGGAGGGCCTTGTGTGCGTGGGTGAGGAGTCTGAACGTGATTCTCTTGCTGACGGGGAGCCAGTGCAGGTCTTTCAGGTGTCCGGTGATGTGGCTGTGTCGGGGATGTCCAGGATGAGTCGTGCGGAGGCGTTCTGGATGCGCTGGAGTCTTTTTTAAGTTTGGCTGTGGTTCCGGCGTAGAGGGTGTTCCCATAGTCCAGTCGGCTGGTGACGAGTGCCTGGGTGACGGTCTTCCTGGTTTCAGTGGGGATCCATCTGAAGATCTTGCGGAGCATGCGCAGGGTGTTGAAGCACGAAGATGAGACGGCGTTGACTTGTCTGGTCATTGACAGGGAGGAGTCAGGGATGAAGCCCAGGTTGCGTGCGTGGTCCGTTGGCTTGGGCGCGGTGCCCAGGGCCGGGGGCCACCAGGAGTCGTCCCAGGCGGAGGGTGATGAGCCCAGGATGAGGACTTCCGTCTTGTCTGAGTTCAGTTTAAGGCGGCTGTTCCTCATCCAGTCGGCGACGTCTCTCATCCCGTCGTGTAGGTTGGCTCTGGCGGTGGTGGGGTCGTTGGTGAGGGAGAGGATCAGCTGTGTGTCGTCGGCGTAGGAGATGATGTTGAGGTTGTGTTGGCGTGCGATGGCTGCGAGGGGGCTCATGTAGACGTTGAAGAGGGTTGGACTGAGTGAAGATCCTTGTGGAACGCCGCAGATGACTTCGGTGGCCTCGGATCTGAACGGGGGAGGCGGACTCTCTGGGTTCTTCCGGCGAGGAACGAGATGATCCATTCCAGTGCTTTCTCTCGGATTCCGATGTTGCTGAGGCGCTTCACTAGGGTGCGGTGGCAGACGGTGTCGAACGCCGCGGAGAGGTCCAAGAGGATGAGGGCTGCTGTTTCCCCGTTGTCGGTTAGGGTTCTGATGTCGTCGGTGGCTGCGATAAGGGCGGTCTCGGTGCTGTGGTTGGCCCGAAACCCGGACTGCGAGGGGTCGAGGGATCCGTTCGTCTCGAGGAAGGCGGCAAGCTGTCTGTTGACGGTCTTCTCGATGACTTTGGCCGGAAACGGAAGGAGCAAGATGGGACGGTAGTTCTTGAGGTCGGTGGGGTCCGCCGTTGGTTTCTTCAGGAGGGCGGTAAGCTCGGCGTGCTTCCAGCTCTCCGGGAAGGTGGCGGTGTGGAAGGAGGAGTTGATGATGTCCCGGAGATGGGGTGCGATGGTGGCGTCGGCTTTGTTGAAGACGTGGTGTGGGCAGGGGTCGGTTGGTGATCCGGAGTGGATGGAGTTCATCGTGCGGGTGGTGTCTTCGGTGCTGATCGGGGTCCAGTTGCAGAGGGTGGTGGTGGCGGGCGTTGGTTCGGCGGTAGGGTGCGTGGTTTGTGCGTCGAAGCTGTTATGTAGGTCGGTGATCTTGCGGTGGAAGAACGCGGCGAGTGAGTTGCAGAGGTCTTGCGAGGGGGTGATGTCGTTGTTTCCGGCGCCGGGGTTGGAGAACTCTTTGACGATGCTGAAAAGTTCCTTGCTGTCGTGGGCGTTGTTGTCCAGTCGTTCTTTGAGTGCCGACTTCTTGGTGGCACGGATCATCTGGTGGTGTTTACGGGTGGCGTGCTTGAGGGCGGTCCTGTTGTCTGTGGTCTGGTCGAGTTGCCAGGTTTTCTCGAGAGTGCGGCAATTCTTCTTGGATTCCTTGAGTTCGTTGGTGAACCAAGGGGTTTTCTTGCTTCCGGGTCTGCTGGGAGGGTTTTTTAGTGGTGCGAGGTCGTTGGCGCAGGCGGTCAGCCACTTGGCGAGGTTGCTGGCTGCTTCGTTTGGGTCCGTTGTGTTGGTGGGTGTGTTCTGGCTGAGGGAGGCGGTGAGCTGCTCGGCGGTGATCTTGCTCCAGCTCCGGCGGGGAGCCTGTTGCGGGTGGTGGTGGGTCGCAGTCTTTCTGAAGCTGAAGTGGACGCAGCTGTGGTCGGTCCAGTGGAGTCCGGTGGCGTGGCTGAAGGAGATGTGCTTGCTGGAAGAGAAGACGGGGTCAAGCGTGTGGCCGGCGTAGTGGGTGGGCGTGTTCACCAGTTGCTTGAGTCCGAGGTTGGCGAGGTTGTCCAGCAGGGGCGGTGGTGTTTCTGTCGTTGTTGTTCTCCAGGTGGAAGTTGAGGTCCCCTAGGAGGATGTAGTCGGCGGAGGGCATGGCGTGCGGGCTGATGAAGTCTGCGATGTCTTCGCTGAATAGTGTGCGTGGTCCCGGGGTCTGTAGATGAGGGTGCCTCGGAGGGTGGTCTTGGGGTCAGTGTGTATCTGGAAGTGTAGGTGTTCGGGCGGCGGTGAAGGTCTCGTCGGAGTTAGTCGAGATGCGGATGGTGTTCTTGTGTACGATGGCGATGCCTCCTCCTGTCTGGTTGACGCGGTCCCTCCGGGTGATCTTGTATCCGTCCGGGATGGCTATGGCGATGTCGGGCGCTGAGGAGGCGTTCATCCAGGTTTCGGTGAGGAAGGCGATGTCCGGTGCTGTTGCGTCGAGCAGGTCCCAGAGTTCCACGGCGTGCCTGTGGACGGAGCGGGTGTTCAACAGGATGCATTTCAGGTGGTTGCTGCTGGTGCTCGACTTGGCGGAGGTGGTGCACGTCCGGGGGCAGGTGAATCGGCAGGTTTGGCAGGTGAAGGGTCCGTGGGTGCGTCTCGGTGAGGCTCGGTAGCAGGCAGGGTTCCGGCCGGCATTGAGTGCGGTGAGGGTGGCGGCGTCGTAGGTCCGTCGAGTGGTGTTGCATCGGTGGGATCCAGGGGTTCTGGCGCTGGGCGCGGTCCAGTCGCGGACGGGCGCAGACGGGCTTGCCTTAGGCGCGCTCGGCGCGCCAGCTGGCGCGCGCCGCTGCGCGCGGCCGCCATTTATGGGGAGGTGGGAGGGAGGAGCAGCTGGGAGGCGGGAGGCAGGGGCAGCGAATGGGCAGTCAGGGGGCGGGGCCGCAGGGACGCAGCGGCGGGAATGGCGAGAGGCAGCGGGGGCACAAAGTACAAGGGGAGAGAAAACAGACAAAAATACGGGCACAACGCAAATGGGGCAGCGAGGGCACAGAAAGGAAAATGGGGGAGAAAACAGACAAAATTACAAGCACAACGCAAATGGGTCAGCGAGGGGCACAGAAAGGAAAATGGGGGAGAAAACAAACAAAATTACAAGCACAACGCAAATGGGGCAGCGAGGGGCACAGAAAGGAAAATGGGGGAGAAAACAGACAAAATTACAAGCACAACGCAAATGGGGCAGCGAGGGGCACAGAAAGGAAAATGGGGGAGAAAACAGACAAAATTACAAGCACAACGCAAATGGGGCAGCGAGGGGCACAGAAAGGAAAATGGGGGAGAAAACAGACAAAATTACAAGCACAACGCAAATGGGGCAGCGAGGGGCACAGAAAGGAAAATGGGGGAGAAAACAGACAAAATTACAAGCACAACGCAAATGGGGCAGCGAGGGGCACAGAAAGGAAAATGGGGGGAGAAAACAGACAAAATTACAAGCACAACGCAAATGGGGCAGCGAGGGGCACAGAAAGGAAAATGGGGGAGAAAACAGACAAAATTACAAGCACAACGCAAATGGGGCAGCGAGGGGCACAGAAAGGAAAATGGGGGAGAAAAGAGACAAAATTACAAGCACAACGCAAATGGGGCAGCGAGGGGCACAGAAAGGAAAATGGGGGAGAAAACAGACAAAATTACAAGCACAACGCAAATGGGGCAGCGAGGGGCACAGAAAGGAAAATGGGGGAGAAAACAGACAAAATTACAAGCACAACGCAAATGGGGCAGCGAGGGGCACAGAAAGGAAAATGGGGGAGAAAACAGACAAAATTACAAGCACAACGCAAATGGGGCAGCGATGGGCACAGAAAGGAAAATGGGGGAGAAAACAGACAAAATTACAAGCACAACGCAAATGGGGCAGCGAGGGGCACAGAAAGGAAAATGGGGGAGAAAACAGACAAAATTACAAGCACAACGCAAATGGGGCAGCGAGGGGCACAGAAAGGAAAATGGGGGAGAAAACAGACAAAATTACAAGCACAACGCAAATGGGGCAGCGAGGGGCACAGAAAGGAAAATGGGGGAGAAAACAGACAAAATTACAAGCACAACGCAAATGGGGCAGCGAGGGGCACAGAAAGGAAAATGGGAAGACAAGCAAGAAATACGGGCACCGGGGCCACAAGCGGAGGGCGATCTTACCTGCAGAAGCAGCGGGCAGACAACACAGGCGGAGCTGTGTGGTGGGGGAGCGACCTACCTGACGGGATATCTGTCACGTTTCCCGCAGATGACCCACCAGCCCAACTCTAATTCAGCCCCTTTCTTACATGGACTGTCACAGATTGCTGATGTAGGCAAAAGTTTTTGTGCTGGTCTCCCGCTCTGACAAACCTTGAGGGTAGAAAAATGTTATTGCAATAATACTTGTCAGGTTCTTTTGAGATGGTTTGTGTATTGTTTTGAAACCTGTAATTTTGTATATATTTTAATTTTATAACTCTATGCATGATGGTTGCTGGCTTAAGCACACTTCAGTAGGATTGTGTTGAATATGAAGTCAATCCAGTGGTAAAGGCTGTAGGCCTTACTGGTAAAAATGTATGTCAGATTCCATACGTTTGATTAATTTTATTATGAAAAGTTATGACAAACCCAGTAGGCCTAGTTTACTTATGGTGAATGTGTTAAAGTCAAAAGGCTTTTAAGAGTGGATTGGTATTACACTGTGCTAAAGCCTTTATGTGTGTATTTTGTTACATGGAACGTCAGAGAGTATCATAGTAGGCAAGGGTTTTGGTGTTGGCGACTAGCTCGAACAAACTGTGGAGTGTTGTGTACATATGAGTTGGATGCGCATCTCATGCTGCACCACAAGATGCACAGGAGTAGTTTTAAGGGGTGTTTTCTTTCTAATGATTGCCGGCGTTCCAAGTTCTTGCTCGTTGGGAGTTGCAATGAGACTCTTCATTCTGACCACTGCTCCTTTCGTGCGAGGACTTGCTCATGGGCTTCTTCTTGCTGGAGACTAAATAAAGTATCAACATTATTTCTGGTGTCATCTCTTTCTTTTACTCACTCAACATATATCAGCGACAAGCGGATTTCGATCAGGAGCCCACCAATTTTACTTTTTGATTGCCACCGGATTTACATTTGGATTGTTGCCTGCGGGTGCTTTTCCCCTTCAGCACATTCTCCTCTTTATCTGTTGGCATGCCAGTGTTTTGGAGCGCTTTTTGGTTACTCCTGTCTAGGTGGAGGCTGTCCAGTTCCGTGAAGTTTGTGGCCGTGGTGGAGCGGCTCTCACTCTTCTTTTCATTTGCTGCAGCAAGCAGTATATGACGGTACGCTGATTTGAGATCTAGCAAAGAAAATATCTTTGAACCCCCAAAATTGACCAGTAATTCCTGTACTTTCTGCAAGGGATAGCAATCGAATATAGTATTCTTTTTTAAAGTGTATAAATCCACACATAGGCGGATCTCACTAGTCTTTTTTCTGACAATTACCACAGGACTGACCCACTCAGAGGATTCTGTGGGATGAATTACCTCCTCTGTTCATAATTTGTCCAACAAAACTTTTAACTCAGCTCTAATGCTCATGGGAACCGTCCTCACCTTGTGTACAGCAGGAATAGCCATCTCTTTAAGCTTTATGAGGTGCTTTAATTTTGTGATGTTTCTTATTTTGTCAACAACATAATTTTCTGAACCCTGAATTAGCTTGATGCCCAACCTGCCTTGTTCTTGCCAGCTAATGATGTTTCTCCATTTTACAGCCACATAAAAGTCTCATCACAACTCCCAACGAGCAAGCACCTGGAACGTCGGCAATCATTAGAAAGAAAACACCTCTTACAATTACTCCTGTGCATCTCGTGGAGCAGCACGAGATGCACAGCCAACTCCTATGTACACAACATCACCCTTCCCAACCTATGTTTTTCTTGATATGCTTTGTATATGTTTGATTTTCATTTGCGCTCTGAGTGCCAGACCTTTTGGCTTGTTGTCGAAATGCGTTTCATTCCGATGCGGAGTCGGGCGGTGTAGGAGGTCGGTCATGGGCTCGCCCGTTTGGGACTTAAAGTCTCCTATTACGCAATAGCTTGAAAGGGGACAACCCTGTAATGCTATGTGGAGTCACCAAATTGTTCCATGGCTTTCTTCTCAAAGGTTTCTCCACATTGACCCCAGAGGACAATGCTGTTTGCACCCAGTCTTTCAAAAATGCGTTAACCCGTTCATCAGGATCATTGGAGGTGTCAGAGTATAGTGCAACTTGCAAATGTCTGATGTGATGTCTTTCAATGTAAGAATTCATCCAAGCAGATTTAAAATGTGTCCCATTGTCAATAACGATCTCTCTCGGAGGTCCTTCGATTTCAAAGATCTTTTCTAGAAAATAACTCACTGCATTGGTGTCAGGAGTGTATACAAAATCAAAATAATACCACTTTGAAAAATAGTCAACCAGAACAATCATATACTTCATGTGACTAGGGAGTAGATTAAATGGACCAGCAAAATGCAGTGATATTTTCTCCCATGGAGCATCAGGAAGAGAAACAAGATGTAACTCAGTTTCAAAAGTCTTCCAGTGTTTGTCAGAAACTAAACATGTGTCTCGTTCAGCTATCCACTTATTAACTTGAGCATCCAGACCTGCCCATCAATAAAATTGTTTGAGATTGCGTGTGGTCATAGAAATCCCTAGATGCCCTTCATGAAAGATGTCAAACAACAACTTTCTAAGGATTACCAGTGGAATCAACTGGTCATAACTAGTTAAAAAAAAAAAACATCAACCACAGATAGTTTATGTGCAAAAGTCTTTAGGCCCAATTCAAGATTCCTTTCCTTAGGCCAACCACCTCTTACAAAAGTAATGACATCCTGCAATAATGCATCTTTACCTAAAGCATCTAACACTTCCTTCTTTGATATAACACTTTTTTCCTCAGCATACTGATCCCCAATGAGTGCACCTACACATTCCCCATCATCCCTTTGACGGCTGTTTACATTTGAGTTAACTGTGGATCTCATGCTGCGCCATGAGATGCACAGGGGTAGTTTTAAGGGGTGTTTTCTTTCTAATGATTGCCGATGTTCTAGGTTCTTTCTCGTTGGGAGTTGAGATGAGAATCTTCATTCTGACTGCTGCTCTGGGCGTGTGAGGACTATGTGGACTCCCTATTTAGGTTTATGGTGCACTTAACTTTTTCTAAGATTAGCACCATACAATATGTAAGTGCAGTAGTTTTGGGAGTCCACTTTTTGTGTTTATGGTGGATTACGAGACGGCGGCACGCACGTGCACGCACTTATACGCAGAAGCATTCAAAATACTTAATGGTGTTCAGACCGGGCATTGGTTTGGATTCTTCTTGGCGAGTGGATGTATTATGCAGTCGCATCAGTGATTTAAGTAAGTAAGACTGTGTCTTTTAAACTTTTTGATACACATTATGACGGAGGGACGCCATTGAATTTTAAAATTGGTTTCGCACCTAGGATACGTTGCACGATTGTACGGCGGAAACATAGATTTACCGAATACGCTTTGTTCTACTTGTTGACTCAGTAAGTAAATACGCATAAGGCTTATTTATTTATTTATTTACATACAATTACTAGCACGCTCGTACTAACGGGCATCTGTGTTGTTTTTCAAAGGTTTCTTTATATCACCACAGTAGCTAAACTGCGTGATGCCCAGGTAGGTTAAGACGTGTTGCTTCGATGGGCTGCTGTTCATATAGATAGAGGAAGCACTTGGGCTATAAGGTATGGAAACCTTGTGTACACGGTTCAGAGACGCTTTGTAATTGGCTCAGAGAGACAGGGTATGCACTCTACCCCTTGGTTATAAGGTATAGAGACTGGCGGCTCGGGTTGCATGCAATGGCATACGATTCTAAGCATGGTTACTTTGACACGTTCGCATGAACACACAATATCTAATAACGCCAGGAGCACTTTAGGAGTAACGGTAATCACTGTATAGCCACGGCCTATTTTGAGCACCCACACCAAGCACTCATGCATGAGCCCATATGGGATAGAGGGCCTGTTATGTTCTTAAGACTTCTTGTGTATTGTACATGATCAAACATATGTATTATTTGTTATTTTTAGAATTCCCCTGATGAAGGGACTGTCCCGAAATGCATTGGGAACACGGCATTGAATATTTCATGTGGATTTTTCGGTTGTAACACTATGTAATGAGAGGAATGTATCATGATCATTGTATGTTTTAAAGTTGCAACATTCAGATAAATTGGTTGCGAATAACCAAAAGATAAAAAATTGAAATAAACTGCAATACAATTGCATAAAATTATTGATGAACAAGTTTACTTAATTGTTGAACCTTAGGGGCACTTGTTGTGCACCTTGATGTGTGTGACAGGTTTGCACACACCGCTACAATGGGTGTACAACCATGAACTAGATCGCGGCTCAGAGCAATTACCAGTCATTGAGATTAATTCAAACATTCCTTCCATCACTTTGGTATTTGCTGGAGTGTCTAGTGATAAGGACATTGGGAGAGGACTAGTAACTTACATTCTTATAAATCAGGACTATTGGAATTATGTGATTCTGCAGCAGTTTACACATAATAATGGATTTTCTGCATTTGTCACATATTCCATCTTTGCTGCACAGACAAGACAGAAGCACTCATCTTGGGGAAAGGCAAGGACACACACTGGAACAACGAATGGTGGCCCCCAGAGCTCAGCCCAACCCCGATACCTACCGAACACGCCCGCAACCTCGGCATCATCCTCAACAGCTATCTATCCATCAAGAAGCAAATCTGCGCCATCTCCATCGCCTGCTTCCTCACGCTCCGAATGCTCAAGAAGGTTTTCAGATAGCTCCCAACCAACACCAGGCGAACTGTCACGCAGGCTGTCGTCACCAGCAGACTTGACTATGGCCCTCTACATAGGAATAACAGCCCAAATCATGAAGAAACTCCAGATGATCCAGAGCACAGCGGCCAGGCTCATCCTCGACCTCCCCAGAAGGATGCACATAACCCCTCACCTCCGGAAACTCCACTGGCTAACAGTCATGAAGAGATGCCAGTACAAGCTACTCACCCATTGCATACAAGGCACTACACAACGAAGGACCTGCGTACCTCAACCAATGTGTGACCTTTCACCAGCCCACCAAGAAACTCCAAACTGGTTCCCTCACCCTAGCTGCCACCCGTCGCATTCGCCGGACAAACAGAGAAGGCCACTCCTTCTCCCATCTGGCGGCCAAGACCTGGAATGACCTCCCCCTGCACCACAGAGCCTCATCATCACTCCAGCAATTCAGAAAGGACCTCAAGACCTGGATGTTCAACCAATAGGAAAATGGCAGCATGATCCGACAGCGCCTCGAAACCCTCACGGGTGAAGCAGCCGCACTCTACAAATTCTAATTGATTGATTGATAATTTGAAGACTATAACAAAAAATGGTTTCTAGCCCAAACAGATCAAAATTACTGAAAAAATAGACATATGTTGCCTCCTAGTAAAAGGCCCTTTAAAAGAATGGCTGATCACCATTCAATCGCTTATTGCTGTATTTGGGTGTTTTCTGGTACTGGTGAAACCTCTGCCCTTGCAACATTAACATGTAAAAATGACAAAATTACATAACATCACAAAAATGGGCTGCATAATTTAGTTATCCTTGCCCCATAATGTGGTCTTCCCATGTCATATCATTCCAGTAGCAGTTTTATAAGTACAGTCCTCTAAACACTCTCACCTCACAATGAGACTTGCCCAGTGTAAGTGTGCTATTGCGCTGTGCCTCTATATATCAGTATTCAAAGTGCTATACTGTAACATATAAAGAATTATAATGTAAGAGCATCTCTTATCAGAGAGGGGTAGGCAGGTTGGGAATTTTGAAAGTACATCGGGCCGTGGAGCACATCTGTGTCGAAATCACTGGAGAAAAAGCCAGAAAAATTTATTGGACACGGCGGCACAACTTTTCCAAGGCATGCATACGATTTTCATCCCAACACCACCTGCATGAGCATAGTTACCAGAGGTGCAGCAGGTGCAGTGGCACCAGGGTCCAGAGGGGCCTGTTAACCTATGATTAATGTTGTATTTTTCGACCTAACCAACAGTAAGTGGGCCTTTTGCATTGCTTGCACTGGTGCCCATGGCACCCTTACTACGCCACCGATGACCTGAGACTGACACCAGAAGTATCCTGAAAATGAAAGCCGACCATGGCAGCAGTAGAGAGGTAGAGGTTAAGGGCTTCAGCAGCAAAAACCTCACAGCATTAGATATGTATGTGTATATCTGATTGAGGCACACAATGAAGGAAAAACAGGAATGATTCCCCACAGAACTTGAGTGTATCCCACTGACTCAGCTCATCCGCTCACCAGACTCCACCAGATGGGTATCCATACTATAGGCACTGATTTCACAACAGATTGGGTTGAGTGGGATGCTCTCGTGGAGCATGGTCTGTGGATCTGGGAATGGTACTGACAGACAAGCAATGGGGGTACTGTAATGCACAGACCAAACTGGTCTTCAGGAACTACTGTCATGATAAATGCCTCCATTATAGGTTCCTTCATAGGGTATACTTCATTCCGGCTCTACAGCACAGAGTAGATAGGATAGACCTGGCATGACGCCTGCATGTCTCTGCTGTGGCAAAAGTCATGCTGATTTTTTCCATTTAGCGTGGGAAAGCCCATCCATACACGAATTCTGGCATGCAATTATAGAGGCTGTCTCCGAGATGATGAACTATAGAGTGGGCCACAGCCACTGCTCCTCTTTTGTTATTTGTGTGAGAAGGTCCTCTTGCTGCCTGACGATTTACCGAACTAGAGAAGCAGCAGAGATCTAGAGGGAGCTTGATCAACAGAATGGTGCCTAGAAAAGAACAGGATCAACCACATCATGGTTTGTGTAGGTGTGTAAGAATGGAACACAGAACTGAGATCAGTGGGGCCACTGCCCACTAATTTCTTATGGACAGTGCATAGGTCTTAATACAATGCCCTTGTCAATGGAAGTAGTCATCTTCTTTAAAAACACCTTGCTATGGGACTCAACCTGGGGCCTGCTGATCTCGGACCCACATCCAACGCAACCACCCATGTGAAGAACCACATAAAACAGTCAACAAGTATGCTGAGACAGGTCAAACGTACGTAGTCTTCTGTCTCCTGTTTGCACACAATCAGGATGCTCAAGAAGACTTTCAAGTGGCTTCCCTTCAACAGCAGCAGAACCGTCACCTAGGCCCTCATCACAAGCAAATTGGACAACGGCAACACACTCTAATTAGGAATCAACACTCATCTGATCAGAACACTCCAGACCTTACAGAATCAGCTGCCAAACTCACACTCAGGCACCCATCCCACCCCCGCACTCACATAACCACGCACCTTAAAGACCACCACTGGCTCCCCATCCACAAACGGAAACTCTTCAAACTCAAAAGCCTTGCACAACATCGGCCCCACCTACACCAACAATTGCATTAACTTCCACATACTTACCTGAGACGTCTGATTAGCTGGACTCCTACGCACACATCCTCCCCATACACAGAACTAGATGAGGAAGCCGGGCCTTCTCCGACCTCACTCCCAAAGCATTGAATGACCTACCCATGCACATCAGAGCGGCCTCCTCAGTTGCTGAATTTCAGAAGAAACTTATGACATGGTTATTTAACTAGTCTCAGACCTAGCTTGATCCATGTCTCTCCTGCCTTTTAGCGTAAGGATACACTCCCAGGTGAGTAGTGCACTCTTCAACTACCCATTACGTAACAAAGGAACTTTGTCTTATTGTCAGTAAACAGGTGTGCCACTGAGAGTTAAGAAGGTGAGGAGAGGCATTCTGTGCAATCTGTAAGCATCTTATGAAGCATTTGGGAAGGCCTACTCGAACAGCATTGCCGTAATCCAGGTGCAAATAAATAGTGAAGCACTAACATCTAAAAAATATAGACCAAGAGGGTCATACAAGGGAAAATATTGAATTTCTTAATTCTGCCCTCACACACTTTGCAGTGTCATGCTTCATCATTGGGCCGCATCATACGTCCAGGCGCAGACCAACGCACTGGACGGATCGCATTGTTTTTTTGTAAAAAATGATGAAGAGTGTGGAAAGGGCAGAGAAACAAAAAGACAGACTAAAGGAAAACAAATTAGAGGAAGGAATATTCCCTCAAGAAGGGATCTAATGTGCAGGAAAATATAGATTAAAACTACCTAGGGGAACACCACAGTTTGTTTTAATTATTCCCGTGTGCCCTTGGTAGGATTAAAAAATAAACATAGAGGGGAACTACAGGGGAGGTAACGACCCCTATACCCCTACTGCATAAACCAACATGTTTCTGCCATTACGATGTGCCTCTATGGGTCACGTTGGCATTCATCAGGGTAAAGATCCCTAATATATCTGGTCCTCACCCAGAATCGGATGTCTTTTACCTCAACTCCCAACTGGATGTATTCCACTGGGTCACTCTTCGTATTAGCCAACGGAGGCTCTTAGATGTAGTTGCACAGGGTGTAACTTAAAGACCCCGTTCCTACCATCAGTTCTGGGTTTGGAGAACTACTCTAATAACTCGTAAAGGATTTTTTTCTCTCCGATTGGTGAAGAGTGACCCAGTGGAATACATCCATTTGGGAGTTGAGGTAAAAGACACCCGATTCTGGGTGAGGACCAGATATATTAGGGATCTTTACCCTGATGAATGCCAACGTGACCCATAGAGGCACATCGTAATGGCAGAAACATGTTGGTTTATGCAGTAGGGGTATAGGGTCGTTACCTCCTGTAGTTCCCCTCTATGTTTATTTTTTAATCCTACCAAGGGCACACAGGAATAATTAAAACAAACTGTGGTGTTCCCCTAGGTAGTTTTAATCTATATTTTCCTGCACATTAGATCCCTTCTTGAGGGAATATTCCTTCCTCTAATTTGTTTTCCTTAGTCTGTCTTTTTGGTTCTCTGCCCTTTCCACACTCTTCATCATTTTTTACAAAAAAACAATGCGCTCCGTCCAGTGCGTTGGTCTGCGCCTGGACGTATGATGCGGCCCAATGATGAAGCATGACACTGCAAAGTGTGTGAGGGCAGTATTAAGAAATTAAATATTTTCCCTTGTATGACCCTCTTGGTCTATGTTTTTTAGATGTTAGTGCTTCTCTGTTTAGTGAGTTTGAACTTGTAGAAGGGGAGTCAGAGAAGGCTCTTTCCCTATTCTCCTTGGTTGTGATTTTGGGCAAATAAATATTGGCCTGGATCACAAACCATTGACTGTATGAAGGATTAATATATTTGGGTTTTTAGGAGTTATCAACATTACAATAGGAACACCCAGAAAAGAAATGGTTGCATGGCTCCAAATTTAACTGAATGTGCTGTACTCACATAGAATAACAGAGAACTCTATACGGTTCAGAAAGCCCTGCATTCCAGAGTAGCTGCCTGTGCATTCAAATAGTTTTGTGATGGATTCAAACACTCAGTCTCCATCGACTATCGTACTAAAAGCAGCAGTGGCCCAGGCCAGATCAGCTGATAGCACCTTAGGGTGCAGGGCCCTAGCAATGCTAAAGGACACTAGTGGCTTGCTGTTCTATTTGCATGCAACTTTCCACTCAAACGCCAACCTAGAAAGGCTAGCATGAATGCAGATCATGTGTGCAGACACCCAGCTGTAGCCTGGATCTGCAGAGTAATACACATGCAGCCCATCTTTGTGGTGGCCAAACAACTGACAGTAGTAGAGATCCTGGAAGTGAGATATTATGCCCTTCAAATGGCCTACTGCAATGTCTAACCTGAACATGATCCCTCTGCAATGACTGCCCAGAAAAGACATCTGTGCTGTTCAGATGAATGATTCCAGCATCTCAGTCATTCTCCATGCAGAGACAATGTTCATTGTTAGCTGAGCACAGACAGAGACCTGTTTCACGCTTCAAACCTGGGACAAACTGGTCATCCAAAAAAGTATCTTGTATCTTAAAATCCAGAACTCATCGTTCAACGCTTTCCAATGAATACTCATGCCCCAGGGGTTCTATAGGCAAAGCTTAAGTCCATCCATGATGATCAATGGCATCTGAGAAGTGACAAGATCTTTGACCTAGGTATGGCTTGAGTCCTGTGGCATTATGCCATGTATATACCTGCTGTATTGTCAAAAAGATTCAATCTCAGTGGGAAGTGGAAGGAAAGTACCTGCAAAACACTGTACAAACTGATAGTCTGATTGCACTTCCTGTCCCTGATACCAGACAGCAAGGGAATCCATGACTTAGTAAAGATGAACAACAAATTCACCACATATGCCAATGCATTCCCCTGTGAGTTACAGTTGTTCCCTGTGGGTACCAGATGGGATCCACTGTGTCCAAAGCCTTCTGGAAGCATCCCTTACTGGGAACTGCAGTTCTTACGCAGTAAGTGCACGGAGTGCACAGCGCGACAGGGTCCCTTACCACTATTGTTGAGACAGCTATGCCAACAGACTTGCAGTCTCCCCTCGGTTCGGGTTGGGCCCAGTACCCCTGCTTGATGCTTTAATAATCATATACATGGACTGCTTTAATACGCATAGATGGACTCAAGAGGAAAAACGACCTCAATGTGCAGATGGTCCAGATTTCAGCTCAAACCCAACAATCAGAAGCCAAAACTCCTTATAGGTACTGGACGGCCGTGAGAGGCAGGCGGTTGATTGAGACAAGTACAGCGGGACAAATGTCAGATCTGCTGCTGTCCTATGAGGTAATGATCATCCAGCTCTTTAAAATTAAAGTTACTTAATCACTTACTGATACTGGGGTATGGATGTACCCTATTTATGTTTAGTAAGTTTCTGCCACATAAAAAAAGGTTATTCAAAATCTTGTTAAGTATTACACAATGATTTATTTCATTTCCATATAGTCAATCATGAGAGTCAAAATTCTCCCTAAATAATACGAGAAATTCAAACATATAAAAATACAAATATAATATTTTTGTGATTGTATAAGTAAAAGACATAAAATAAATTAGTGAGGAGCACAAGATGATTCCAAATAAATCTCACACTCTAAAATTATAAGAGTAAAGGTCTGATTTAGATCTTGGCGGACGTGTTACTCAGTCTTATCGGTGACGGCTATCCTGTCCGCAGAAATATGAATCCCATAGGATATAATAGGACTTATATTTCGGCAGACGGGATATCAGTCACCGTTGTGACGGAGTAACCCGTCCGCCAAGATCCAAATCAGGCTGTAAGTCATGAATCTGACCCTTCTTTCTAATAAAATATTAGAGAAAAGCCTGATTAAGCTTTGGCAGTGTTAGTATGCAAAGGGCTTCTTCCTAAACTATTGTTCGCTTTTTGCGAGGTTTTAAATGATAACTATATGTCTGGAAAGACCCAATTATACCAGACTTAAGTTCATGTAAAATCTTCAAATCTAGGAATGAATTCCAAGGCAAATAATCATTATTGAGGAATACACATATGATAAATGGAAGTAATATGAGTAACTAGAACTGACAAAAAATATCCAAGAAGGTTATAAGCTTGTTTTTACCTATATTTAGTTGTTAATTTGCTTTGTAAGTGGAGATGGGTGCACATGTTTAGACATGTAATATATGTTTGTATTTAGGAATTTTTGTTAAGATCACTAACCAGAGCTCTTGATAACTGTCCAGGGATCTTACATCCACTGCAGAAGCAACATGAGTCCACTCTACCGGGAAACAGCCTTCACCACACATTTGTCTTCACCACGTTAAGTAAGTATAGTTAAGGTAAGTGTATAGACAAACAGAAAGATAGATAGGTGGAGAGATAGATAATTTAGGATTTGGGGTGGGTAGTCATTAGAAATGAGATTTCTGGTTGGCTGAGATATGCACCCAGGCCAGGCAGGAACCACCACTCTAGTTGGGGTAAGCTAGATACACAATAAAACATAACCTGTGCTCAACCTTCTAGTAGTTAAGCACAGAGCAGTCAGGCTTATCTAAAGAGGCAATGTGTAAAGTGTTTGTGCAACACACACACCAGTGGTGCAGCAAGGGGGGGTTGGGCGGATGGGCGACACAAGTTTTTGGGGCGGCGACCTCCCCTCCACCCCCCCTGCTCTCACCTGCGGCCGTCGCAGGAATCGCCAGCACCCCCCCTTACGTAGATGAAGCAAACACAAGGACCGCCATGGACGGCACTAGGTCTCGCTACTGCTACGCCACTGACACACACAGTAACACAATGAATACACCACAAAAAGACTCCACACAGGTTTAGAACAATAGAGAATATTTGAGTAAAATGAGTCCAAAATGACAAAAATCAGTAGAAGCAGAAAGATTAATTTTTAAAGAAAATGCAAAAATAGTGCTTAGAAGTCACTAGTGGTAAAAAGGTTACTTGAGATTGTGAGGGACCGGTGCAAATCCAAAGTTCAGGCCTACCGCGATGGATGGCAGACCGGCTACAGGACCCATGCAGGGCCCGCTGAGAAATTTCCATGGATGAAGCAAAGCGTCGACGCTGAGGGCACGATGCGTCAATCTTTCCCACACAGTTGGGTCACTGCGTCATTGAGCTTCGCTGAAGTGAAGGCAATGCGTTGTTGTTGAGCCGCGCAGAGTGTTGTCGTCGGGCCTGCAGGCTGTGGAACCACTGTCGTTGAACAGCATCAGTTTCGAAGGGCAATGCGTCGGTTGTGACTGGCGCAGTTGTGACAATGCATCGATTTTGCAGAAAACAGCTGCAGAACCCACTTCTGAGGCTCAGAACTTGGAGAGGGCACCTCAGGCAAGGATATGACTCACAGAAGGCACAGTCTAGCAGCACTAGCAGAATGCAGGAAGTCTATTGTATCCCTGAGACTACAGAAAACTGGAGGAAGCCAGGAAGCCCTTGAAGATCACTTGGAGGGAAGGCAGAGTCCAGATCTCCTTCAGCAGAGTCAGGGAGCAGCAGGGCAACAAGCAGAAAAGCAGTTCTTCCAGAAAAGCAGTCCAGTTGAGTCCTTTAAGCAGCACAGTAGTCTTGCTGACAGGGGTTCAGTTCAAGATCCGGAAGTGTCTGATTTTTGGGGGTACCACCTGGAGTAGATGAGCAGATTATCAGGAAGGCCACAATATAGAATATTCGCATAGTCCAATCGGGAGGTGTTCATAAAATAAATTGTATTTCTAATGTACTCTGAGACTATGCTAAGAATCTTATAAAGGTTTTTTAAAAGTGAAAAACAGGCATCCTATAACTGCCCAACACCTAGGGGAGAAAGGAGATAGATATCTTTATCAAACTTAATTCCTTGATTTCTCACCTCATCCACAGTTGCCGGAGGTAGCCCAGGTTCAAGTGGCCACCGGGCACTGGATCCGATGGTAGGCGAGCACTTGAAAAACAATATTTCGGTTTTATCTAGATTAAGATTTGAACAGCTATTCTTCATCCATTCTGCATCTTTCACATGACATGATTTAAATGCGCCCTGCAGCTCACTGTTGACCTTCTGGAAGGGAAGCATGATGTCATTAGCATGCAACACCACTACCTTTAGGCCAAATGGTTGGATGATACTCGCTAGAGGGGTCATGCAGACGCTGAACAGAGGAGGGTTTAAGGCAGACCATTTCATACGTTGCCAGGTGAGCACACTGGTGGATGTCAGATATAAAAGACTTAAGACAAAGCAAGGCAGAGGACCTTTGAGTTTTCAATTACTGTCTTGATCCCCACCCTTTCAAGTCTGAATAGTTTGAAAAATTATCAGTGCCGGCCTCAACAGTGCAATAAAAGTTTTCCTATAGGAACTCAAAAACTAAAGACATATTAGCGTTTGCAGAGCACTTGGCTCTGCAGGAAATTAAAGAGGCTGTAACATGCCAGCCCCTCCCTTGGTTCCCACACCATCAACAGCACATTCACAGTTGCTGGAATTATGCACCTGGCAACTTTCCTAATGGTGCACCTGAATAGGAGGGAGGAGATAGAGTATGGGGGTAGGAGGAGGGACAAGGGCTGGGATAAAGGTGAACTGTCCATTCATCTCTTCACCTTTCTCCTAGTTGCTCTCCATTTTATGTTATCTTTAGTCTGCTGCTTCTTCTTTTTTTGCAGGCTCTGCTTGTACTTGGGCTCTTAGAGTCAAGCTGGGCTCCTGTCTCGCCTCTTCCTATGAATTTCCGGGCTAGCCCACCTCTATTTAATGCTCACTATGCTATTCCTGTGTTATCCATGTTTCACTGTACAGTACCACATGTGAAGCACTCTGATGCTCTAGAGCCTCAAATGTGCAAGAAAAAACATATCTAATAAAAAAAAAAGGAATGAGCTATACACTATGCACTTGACAGGAGACATTACAGGTTCCATAAGTGCTGGTAGTACCTCATGTGAGTGCTTGAAGAAGCTGAACCAGTCATGGCAGTCAATGATTGGCAGACACTGCACTTTAAACATTGAAATTTCCATCACCCTGACCCATGGCTTCTGCAATCCAAAGAATGGCTGCAATTCTCTGCAGTCCCATCCTCTGCAACTCCACAGCACTTGCTACGACACTAACTGTCATCCTTCTGCCTCGTTAACATTCAAAAAGGTAATTATCGCTCAAAATATAACCCGTCTCCTGTAAATGATGCTTACCACAGCTATTCATAAGCTCAACAAGTTTTCAGAAGCAAATTCTAAAACATTTGAGGTTTCCTGTGTTTCATTCAGAGCCATCAGGGCGAAACGTCACTTTTGTGAACTCAATCTGCAATATTCTTTGTAGCACTGCTGACTTGCTATGGCAATAAAGATACATTATCCAAAGTATGTATATTTTTGTACTGGTTCTTCAAACATCCAAAAAGAACGTGGTATTTCACTCACCGTGGTAATTGTTGAAACAAACTTTATAGCTTGGCCAAAGTGGAATGAGGGCTCGCCTTTGAAAGAAAACCTTCAGAGGTAAAGCTGCATGCCAAGATTCTAGCAGATCATTAGCAAGTTGATTGAAGAGTCACTACTTGAGTGGAGAACAATGTTCTCACACATGTGGGCCACCATGTTACATGAATTTAGGCTGCTAATAAGTGGGGAAACTGAAATAACGTCACTGGGGAGTTCCTATCACGGCTGACTCCCCATGGTCAATGGTTGAAGTGGGGGGGGGGGGGGGAGGGTGGAGTGCCCATACTTTTTTTTTTAGTTAAGAAAAACAATCCCCTACTTTTTGTGAAAAGACAACCGTCCCGGGAAGGTTAATTCCGACAGTTGGAATGCTCCAGCTGAAGTGTAAGGCAGGGAGTCTCCTGGGCTGTGAAACCGAGGGAGGGGCAGACAGCTAAACAAGCCATCTTGCCAGGGTGCGTGCTTCCCTGAAAGAAATGTAAATGTGCGCAATCTGCAAATGCAAAGGGTGCTTGGAGTATTGGCTTTAATTGAGGGAATCACCTGAAGCTTCACGACACACAATTATTCTTTTTGAGAAGTATTGTAAAGGAGCTGCCAGCTAAGCTGTGAAGTGTGTCCTTTTAAAAGACCGTCACAAGAAAAAATTGCTTCGGGATGACACACATTTATTCATTTTGAGAGGTACTGGAAGGGACCTACCAGCTAAGTTGTAAAGTGTGTGCTTTAAAAAGATATTTATAACAAGCTTTTGCACTAAGTACAGTCCGGGTATTACTAAAATCTACATTTTGGAAACCCATTTTATACTGGGTGTAATGCAAGTTTACAATAATGACTTACATGTTCACAGTGCTTTCTGTCACAGACTGAGACCTTGTAGCACTAAATAAACACGAGTCACTATTCTCCATTGTACCAACTATGATTACATTCTGTAGCTCTCTGGTGCAGTGCATGAACTAATAGAGGTTCCATAATGTACGATAGTGCATTTCTCACTGATTAACATAACTTGCATTATATTTTCATTTAAGTTGTTCGATTATATTTAGTTACTTGAAGGTGAAAAAATGAAAAAAGTGACAGAATATTTAGTTTTTTAAGCAACGCCTTTGACCATGACCCCGCCCCGTTGCGCGCAGCATCACAATTCACATACTTTTTTTAATGCACTTTGACCACTTCTCATGCTGAAGTGTTATGGCAGGATGATGTGAGTGGCTCCCCAAAATCACAATTCGGCCATAGGATCTTAGCACACTGCAGCACTGCAGTGGCACCTTCTGGCAAATGAGCTGTTGGCAGGCCGCAGTCATACATGGGAAGGCAGGCAAAAAAGGTGTTTGTTGTTTGGAGCGTGCAGAAGTGCTGCATTATATGGCACTTAGACAGTCAATAAACTGCAGTTCTGGGTGAGTGAGTGAGTGAGTGAGTGAGTGGGATCCCAGGGTCAGTCGGAGCTAACGAGTCATCAACCATGTATTGCCTTTTTTTTTTTTTAGTATGACTGGTTCAATCAATTTCATCTTAAATCTGTATAAGAGACAGGGTTGAATGCTTCTATGTTGCCCCCCCCACCCCCCACCACCCACCACCCGATTTTGTTAGCATCATTTTTCGTGCTATCAACGTGGCCTACTTTGGGTGGCCCTCCTTCTGCCCTATGTCTATTTTAGACCTGGAGGAATGAAAGGACAAGTAAAAGGGTACTTGATGTCCCAATCTGGAAGTTTTTTCCACCACTCACATTCTAGTCCCAGGCCGCTGAACTTTAAGTGTGTGCGATCGGTCTATATAAAGAATCTCCGTGCCCGCTCTGCCTGTTCTGCTGATATAGGCACAGAAAGCAGATGTGATATCCAATGACATGCCTCAAAGTGCTTTCCATAAACATGCAAGCACAAAGCAGTAGGTCTGGCTTTAAAGAGCTAACACAAACACATGCAAGTCACACTGGCTTTGCCAATACCATGGGAAAACACCAGGAAAAAAGAATTGCTTTCTGTCGAATATAGGAGATAAAGACCTGCATGTGAAAGTGTGATGATTGAATGTATTCTTCAGATGTAAAACAGTCCCTCATGCATTTGAATGGATGCTTAGAAAGCAGAATGATACTCCTGAAATGGCCGGGCCCATTAGTTCTAGACTTGTTCTAGAGACACAAAACTGATGGTTCTTTCTCACAGCATGAACGTGTAAAGGGGAGAAAATCATTAAAACACAGCCAATTAATCAACAATTTTTCTTACCACATAATGATCCACAGGCAACTAGATATGGTTAGTTAATTTATTACAAAACCAAAAATAACTGGACATAGAGACACCTCAACACGAGGGTATAGAAATACAACAAAATTAGCATGAAGCCAAATCTATGCATCCAATTTAGACGGTGCAGCATGAACAGAACTATTAAATCAAGAAGTAGGATCCAGAGAATCAAGAAGCATGAGTCCAAATTTCCCTGCATCGAGGGTTGATGAGTAAAAAGCATCAATCTATCCCTACTCCAGCTCTAAGGTGACATCCCTATATAGGCATCTTCAATGGAAAGGAAAGTCAATACACCAGCGATGGGTCAAGTAGCATGTAGTATGCAAAGAAAGAGCTTGTTCAGAGATGCTCTTTCTCCTAAGGCAAGAAAGAAGTGAGCCCTTGCCCTATTTCCAAACAATCAGTTATCCACAGGTAGCATTCCCTTGATGCATCACGCCATCCACTCTGGTTGCGGTTCTGGATGTACTTTTCCATGGTGTTGTGCATGTTCCTTCCTCAGAACAATTTGTCCTTGGCTCCCATGCCTTCTGCTGTGTGAAACAGTCTCTGTCTTTATGACCTCTAACCTATGTAATTGTAACTTCTTCTCTTCTTGCCTAGCTACTAAAACAAAGACATTACTTTTCTCTAAAAGAATGCTTCTCCACCTGCAATGGAAACGTGAAAAAGAACAGATTTTGCAGTGCACATGAAATTTGACTATTAATTCTTAAACAAGAGTTTTCAGGGTCTTGCATTTCAGGCCTACGATTTTGGCTAACAAGAATATGTCACTTTAAGCATTAGAGTTTGCATAGTCATTATAGCATTTCAACTAATACATTTACCTACTAATAGAATTTATCATTTGTCAAACATTTAATATGTGAGTAGTGTCAGCTTCACAGCACGAGTTTCACATGTTAACGTTTTTTATTAGTTACATTTAATTCCTACGTTAATTCTCCATGACACTTGTCCATAAACTAAAGCTTGCCTGACTGTGCCTGACCAGAAGGGGAATCGGGTCCTCGCAAGGGAGCGGGGCCGCCATTTTGGTTAGCGGGCTAGTTCTTTTCAGCCCACATGCTATTTAATGGGCACGCTGACGAGACCGCGCCGCTGGCGTGCCAAAACCCGTCTGCGCCTGTCCACGCTCGGAACGGGCTCAGGGCCAGTCCCCCTGGCTCTCAGAAGCTAGGATTATGGGTCTACTCAAGAGATGACTTCTTGCATTGAACCCTAAAGGTAAGAATACCACATGTCCATGCTTAACACTCAGGGCCACTCCTAACTAAAGAACTGGTAGCAATATATTATAACTGTCACTTAACTCTTCCCCATATTCTATTTCACCCCATCAAACCGCCCGAACCAAAGAAAAAGAAACAGAAAAGGCCTGAAGTCGATGCACTGCGGTGCCTACTGTTAAATGCTAGATCACTGATCAAACACAGTACGGAGTGTGTGTTACTCATGGAGGAGCATAACATACAATTAGCATTTATAACCGAGTCATGGTCAGATAAGGCTTCAGGACCAGACCTCGCTAAAGCCACACCTCCGGGGTTTCAGTGCTACACTCAAGACAGACCCCTTAGGAGAGGGGGAGGACTCACAATCATCTATCACAACTCCCTACAGTCCTCCTTCCAAACAGCATCCAACTCGGATTGCGAAGAACTATCGTTTCGTTTTTGCACTACTCAGCATAACACCTTTAAGGGTATTCTTCTTTATCGACCTCCAGGTCCAAGAGGCACCTTCTTAGCATCGGTTGGGATTCTGTTAGAGGTCGGGCTCTGTGATGACTCTTTCACGATCCTTGGGGATTTTAACTTCCATCTGGAAGCACACTTCGAACCGGACACAACTAGTCTGGTGGAGGTGATGAACAGTGGGGAACTAAGACAACTTGTAGAGGGCCCAACGCATACGGCATGGCACACATTAGATGGGATTTCCTCCAACAACCCTCTAATAAAATGCACAAAGGTGCTACCACTGGCCTGGACGGATCATGCTGCCGTTCTATTTAATTTAACACCTCCTGAACCTCACCACATCAAAGTAGCACCTAAAAAGGAGATAGAAACAAGAGCCTGGAAGGAAATAAAAAAGCTCTGAGTTAGCTGATTCTCTCAGGACGACGGCCCGCCATCTTCCCGCAGATGTAGAAGATGCCACAACCTCCTACACAGAATGGATAGATATAGCATGCAAAAAACTAGCCCCGGTGAAACTATGGACTCCCAAGCGTTCTCAGCCCTCAGCTCCCTGGTATTCTGAAGAATTGAGGAAGCAAAAACACGCCTTTAAGCGCTTAGAGCGCAATTAGAGGAGAGGCTATAATGATGTAGATAAAGAGTCCTATAAACAGAGCATTACCCTCTACAAAAAAATTATTGTTCAATACCAAAAGGGCCTTTTTCACAGAGCAAATTACAAAGGCAAAATCTTCAACTAAGGAACTCTTTACAACAGTCATCAAACTGACCAGACCCTCTACCCGAACAACTCATAGCAGTCCAGAACTCTGCGAGGAAACAGCCACTTTCTTTCTACAGAAGGTGGAAGCCATCTTTTCCTCGTTTAGACTTTCCCAAACAGCACAGACTGGGGAGCCAGCCATGCCGAAGAGAAGTATAATTGAATCCCAACCAATTCTAGATAAATTCTCACCTCTGACAAAGCAGGACACTATTAATCTCCTGGCTTCTATCAAATCGGGATCCCCAAATGGCCCCTGCCCATTTTTCGTGGTCAAACAAGTTCCTGAGCTCATCGGCGTGGCACTGACCCCCCTATTCAACGCCATGTTTGTGTCGGGGCATTTCCCCAAGAGATGGAAAAGTGCGTCCATCCTTCCACTACTTAAAAAACATAACCTTGACCATAAGGACCACAATAATTACCGGCCAATCTCTCGTCTCCCCTTGCCGGCAAAAATGGTCGAAAAAACCATGAACACTCAACTCAGCACGTACCCCCGAGTAAATAACTTACTAGACCCCACTCAATATGGTTTCAGGGCAGAACACAGCACAGAATCGGCCCTGATAAAATCCACAGAGGAAGTAAGGGAAGCTCTGGACCAAGGCGGTAATGCAGCACTAATCATGCTGGACATCTCTGCGGCCTTCGATATGGTCCACCATGATGTTCTGATGAACCGTTTATCAGACTGTGGGGTACAAGGCAAGACCTGGAACCTCCTAAAATCCTTCCTTACGGAAAGGATTCAAACTGTGGACCTAGATAAAGCCCACTCAAAACCTTTCTCCCTACCGTGTGGAGTACCACAGGGCTCCTCCCTCAGTTCCACACTTTTTAATGTCTATGTGACACCTTTGGCTGCGTTGATCAGATCTTTTGGATTCCAGCTGACGTCCTACGCAGATGACACGCAAATAGTGATGTCACTACGACCTGGACAAGAGGCTGAGAAGGGGAAAAAGTTCCATGACTGCATGAAAGCGGTTAGGTTGTGGATGACCATGAACTGTTTGAAGATTAATTCAAGCAAAATGGAGGTCCTCATTTTTGGCAATAATGCCAACTTTTGGATGCCAGATTGGTGGCCAGAAGAACTAGGGACGCTCCTGGAGCCAACTAGGAAAGCAAAAAACCCGGGAGTCATAGTTGACAACAAACTTACATTTGGAGACCAGGTAAATGCGGTTGCTTCTGCCAGTTTCCATCTTCTTAGAATGATAAGGAAAATAATGTCATTCCTACCGGCAGACAGCCACAAGGTAGTGATAACATCGTTAATCCTATCGCGTGTGGACTATTGTAATTGTCTATACCTAAACATCCAAAAGAAACACCTAAACAGGCTTCAACTCGTGCAAAACGCAGCAGCCAGACTTTTGACTGGAACACCAAAGTTTGTCTCGATCAAAAAAGGAATAATACAGCTACATTGGCTCCCAGTTAAACAGTGGATCCAATTCAAATCCCTATGCACGGTCTTTAAGGCTCTCCATGGAGTAGGCCCGGACCACCTGAAACAGTGCTTCAAATGGTACACCCCTAGAAGAGTCCTCCGCTCGTCCGAAGCAAGATGGGTGGTCGTACCCCCATTCAAAAAAGCCAATTGGGGGGAGAGAAGTTTCATTACATGCACCACCAGGGCCTGGAATGAGCTTCCTCTCCACCTCAGGAACACCATAAAGCTGTTGACATTAAGGAAAAATGTAAGTCCGTTCTTTTTATTTTTATATAGCGCAGCTACTCACCCTTACGGGTCTCAAGGCGCTGGGGGCCGTAGTGGAAATTAAGTGAGCTATTGCCCAGAGTCACATGCTGCTGAGCTGAGCTGCCGCCGGAGCCGGGGATCGAACCGTGAACCCTGTGCTCCGAAGTCAGCTGCCCTGGCCGCTGCACCACACCCCTCCAAGGAAGGGACTTAAAACCTGGCTTTTCACGTCTAAGGTCAATATACACCTCGTCAACCGGAAGGCAGCTATCAGCGCCAGGACACCCTCGGGTAACCGCTGCGCTTAAGAAATTAAATTAACATAACATAACAGGGTTAATATGTTTCACAATTCTAACACCTCATGTTAACAAATTTGCAAGATTATTTGCGAATGCGTTCTACACGTGATTATAATGCACTCCTACAAAAAAATGAAATTTCTGCTCCATCAGTTCCTCCCTCTGATGACATTGAGTCATTGTAAAACCTTTCTAAACATCCCTGCAGAGTAGACCGATCTAAACAGAGGTCGTAGCCAGTCTTCGCTGTCTGAACTCCTCCATTTGCTTCAAATTCTCATAGTGACTGTCCTGCAGTCTTTCCATCCTTCGCTCTCTTTCCCTCAAGGAGTTCTCCAACTACTTTGTGCCACTTTTATGCTCTTATCATCCCCATCAAGATAATGATACAGATATTGGCTTTAATATGTATCCAAATATTCCACTTCCCAGATTTGAAAACCATTTTCCAACTGCACCAAATCCCTTTCCAACCTTATCCCAAACTCCTTCAGCTGCCAAGTCCTGTAATTCACAATGTATATCAGTGATGTTATTAATATATCCCTTCAGATTGTAGGAATAAAAAATTATGCTCTTGTATTGCTTTACATAAGTTAGCATTCGCGGTGCCATTTTGTGTACAGGCGGCATTTTGTATCATGATTGAAACTAATCCTTTGCCATTTCCGAGAAACAGCCTTCTCTAGGTTATGTTTCTTCGGAGCTGAGTTTTGCCACACTAATGAATGCACTGTTCTTATTAGCGCATACCTTTCCTTTAGATGTAAGCCTTCTCCCACTTGTCTAGTGGCAGGCACAGGCAGAGTAACCTTGAGAGATAGATAATGTGTGCCCGGCCTCAGAATTGAAACTTACTCCTTTGTGATTTACTGTCCAGCTGCATCTCTCTGGAAAATCCCATTGTAGGCGTGCCTTTCTTGATTCTGAAATGTACATAATGTATCATTATGCTTAGTCCCTCTGCAGCACTCCTTAGCGGCTGGGCAGATTGGGCTCCGCTCTGAGTGTACTCTGAATAAATGATTATTGGTTTGTATTCTCCACTGCCTGTTCGACTCTTCATTTTAGTGGAAGGCTGAGAGGTGGTCATTAGTGACCTGAGTGACCCGATTCGGGACATTTCCTTCAGTTGGCACCTGAACAGGGACTCTTTCGGGTGAGTGACCCATCCCTTTCCATGGATGGGGGGGGGGGAGGTTGAGGCCATCGTCGGGTCGGACGGAAAGATCAGGGATCCCTGCACGAAGAGTTCCTAATACTCGCAGCTGCCCCTTCTGTCCTGCCAGATGGTGGCTCGCCCAGTGGTCATCCTGACTGGGGTCCTGAACGGCGAAACCCTTGGATCTGACCGTTTGGTCTGAAGAGTCGGCAGTGGAGAATAGATTCGCTTGACTTGCATATAACAGGTGAGTTTTGTTTTGGTTCTTTGTGGATATGGTACCATTTTGGTTTGTATTTGGTACGGTCTTAGGACCGTTTTTGGGACAAAAGCAATTGCAATTGTTTTGCTAGGCATATAATAGTGAACTTGTTTTCTTTTAAAAATGCCTAGTTTCAGTAAATTGTTTGCCTTGTGCTGTCGTTGTTGTTCTACTGATGCTCGATTGGAAGAAAGTCAGCCGGTGCCTCCAGAAGGCACTCCGAATTTTGATATGTATGTGAAGCATGGTCTTGGCCCTATTATGTTTAGTACATTATGGCACAAATATACAAGGGACAATGCCGAATTGCAGTGGCCGTTGACGGGCACTTTTGATGAACAAAAGATTGAGTACTTACAAGAACAGTTGTTTAAGAAAAGAAGTAGGGGCAGTCTATGTTTGATTCCCTGAGAATGTGGCAAAAGGCAGCTAAGCAGAGACGAATGAAGGCAGAGAAGGAGGCCCGGAAAGGGAGAATGCAGACGTTGACTCAGATGGCTGTAGCATATGATAGGGAAAAACAGGAAAAGGGTGTTGAATGCGAAGATAGAAGGTTTCAATTACACATTGATAAATCGTATGTGGTTCAGGAGGAAGATGATACTTTTGTGGAAGAATTGTTGGATGCCCGACCCCCACCTCCATATGCCCTGCAAAGAATATATCCTACTGTTCCAGTGCTTTTACAGCTGCCCGTTACAGTTGCTTCCACTGTCTCTGTTCCTGCCTCTACTGTTATTTTGACGGCTATGGTTTCGGCTCCTCCTCTCCCTTCTGTTTCTTTGCCGCCTGTGGCAACTGCGATTGTTCGTACCCCTGCCACACCTATTGTCTCGGCATCGCTCTCGTCAGCTCTTTCTCCTGCGACGCAACCCTCAGCATCGATAGTACCTGACATTTCCGTTGCTTCTCCTTCTCTAGTTTTTCATCCTGAAGTTTCCTTGAGTGATGGGACGCCAGTGCGTGGGTTTGGGGATGGAGATTGGACAAAGTTTATAGAGCGCATGGGTCCGTATGTGCGGTCTGAGGTGGGAGATGAAGAGAAAAAGGTAGTGGCTAATCAGGCTGCGCAGTGGGGTCGTAATCCTATTTACAGTGTGGAAGATGTTTGGAGTGTGATGAAAGATTATGAGCCCTTTGTACAACAGCATGCCCTTAAGCATATGTCTGCTACGCTGATTAGTATTTGGGAGCAGTGTTTTAAGGATGCTGCGCCACAGATTTTATATGATATTAAAGATCCTGTATATGTTAGTAATATAGAGCCTGGCCAAGTTTTTGGCAGTGTTACGACATTGATTGCTTACATGGATAGGCTACTTGAGAAGAGTCTCACCACGGTGTCCCTGTTGCCGATGAGACAGGTTCATCCCATCCATCACCCCGAGATACCAAATTTAACAGACGGCCGTGGTAATGTTACTCGAGCGGCGGTGGCGGCCAGGTTTCAGGAGCAATGGGTTTATACTCGGTGGAAAAGAAGCAAAGTTTTGTCTCTTAAGACTCATTTGCCTGATCCTAGGGCGAATCCCACTGCTTATTATAAAGAATTGACTGAAGCTGCTTCTTCCACGGTGATGACTCTTGCTGATATTGAAATTTTCTTTGGTCTTCTTGTTCCGGTCAGTATTTGGAGGCAGGTTCATACTCAAGATCTTGTTTCAGAGTTGGGTGGTACTTGGGATCAAATTAAGGCATGGGATCAGGAAAGGAAGCCCGGTGATAAGCTTCGAGCGGAGATTTTAGCGTTGCCAGGTCGCATAATTACATACATGCATTCTCTTATTTCGCCAAGAAAGGTGGATTGGGATAAATTGTCGGCCTGTCGGCAGAAGAAAGATGAGTGTTTCTGATGTTTTCACTCGATTTGAAGGCACATTTTTAGATTATAGTGGACAGGATGTGTCCGTCGAAGGAGGTGTTCGGTTGTTTTTGTCAATAGGTTCGTTTCTAACTTGCTTCTTGAAACTGCGACTCAATTGCAAGCTTCTGAGAGTACCTGGTCCACCTCCTCTCCCTCTGTTATTTTGAATATGGCACAATATTATGAGCATAGGGATAGTGAGGGAAAGGACAGAGATGAGACATAAGGATTTAAAGATGAAGGTGTTGTTACAGCAGGCTTTTAGAGGGAAAGGGAGAGGACGTGATGGTCCTGCCCGACAGCTTCCACGCACTAGTAGGCAGCCAACAACTACGCCTTTGGGTCCGAATCAGTGTGCGTATTGTAAAGAGGAGGGACATTGGCGTAGTGAATGTCCTGTGCTTTTGTAGAAGGTAGCGGTCCCTAGAGGGCGAGGTTCCCGTGGTCGGGGTCGTGGAGCTAGTGGGGCTGATAGGGCACAGAGTGCTGCAGCCTCACAGGGTCATTCTGACAATATTTACTTTGATGACCCTCGGGATGGACATTACTATCATGACGATTATAATATGGAAGAAGTGACAGGGATGTCTTACAGCTAGGACAGCCATGGGCAGACTGGGGGACCAGTTCCGATACCTGTAGACCAGCGTGGTCCTTATGTAACAGCAGAACTGCAAGGTTCAACTAAGGAATTTTTGATGAACACAGGTGAGACAAAAAGTTTTGTTTCTTGAAATATGGTCCCTGCGGCGGCTCTGTCTGGCCATAATAATGTGTTGGTAGGTTTTTCTGGTGTACCGGTTGTAAGCCCCATTTCAAAGCCCCTTGCGTTGACAGTTGGTCCCTTTACTGTGGATTCACCATTTTTGTTGACATCTAATTGTGGTGAAAATTTGATGGGTCTGGATTTGTTGAAGAAGCTACATGCTACTATTTATTGTTCCCCGGCGGGTGTCTATATGACAATGGGTCCAGATGTAGCATGCACTAAGCAGTGTTTGTCCAAGGATGCACCCCTTCCTGTTGAGTTTAAGGATGTGCCACCCACTCTGTGGGCGACCGGTGACACAGATGTAGGATTATTGCAGATATCGCTGGTTTCGATACAGGTTAAGGATGGTGCAATCTTGCCCCGTATCCCTCAGTATAAAATACCGCAGGCAGGTGAACGTGCCTTATTGCAAATTATACAGGATTTGATTAAGAAGGGAGTGGTTGAGGAGACAACTGCTAATGTTTGTAATAGCCCTATTCTTTCAATTCTTAAAAGGACGCCCTCAGGTTCCCCTGATGACCATGAAGATGTTTGTTTCATGATTGATTTGTGCGAGGTTAATAAAATAGTGGTCCCTCAGTTTCCAGTGGTTCCTGATATTACCACTCTTTTGACAATTACTCCCTCTACTGCTAAATTTTTCTCTGTCATTGATCTGAAAAATGCTTTCTTTAGTATTCCTATTCATACAGATAGCAGGTACTTGTTTGGTTTTACCGTAGCTGGTAAGAGCTTCAGATTCTGTCGAGCTCCTCAGGGCTCTACAGAAAGTCCGAGTATTTATAGCCAAGCATTAAAGAGCTAATTGGATTCCCTTTCGCTTTCCGCAGGTAATGTACTGGTACAGTATGTTGATGACTTGCTCATCGCTTCTGACTCGGAACAAGGTTGCAAAGATAGTACAGTTAAATTCTTGTTGCATTTGGCCCAACATGGCCATAAGGTGTCTCTTTCTAAATTTCAATATTGTCGACAGGGGGTCACCTATCTAGGCCACCTACTGTCGAAGGAGGGTAGGAGATTGACCCCAGAGCGCATCAGTGCCATTGTTAAAATGCCCATTCCACAAACTCAGAAAGATGTGCGCGCTTTTATAGGTATCACTTCCTACTGTCGGCAGTGGATACCTAACTACTCGTTACGAATTAAACCTCTGCTTTCACTAACACTGAAGGATGTGCATGAGCCCCTGCCTTGGACGCCTGAATGTCAGCAGTCTTTTGAGCAATTGAAAACTGTGCTTGGGGGCGCTAGAGGGCGCACGGCAAGATGGCCGCATCTTAGTGCTGCTCTGCCCGGCCGAGTAACTATCCATCATTTATCCGATTGAAATTGCGACATCTATGTCCCAAACGGGACCGAGGGGAGCTGGAATGCCGTTCTGCTAGTGCGGGGATAGAAAAATCCCGTTTTGCCTCAATGCACAGCTATATCTCTGAAGATTTATATCCCCCAGCCTGGGTCTCCACCATGGCGGCTCCCGGGCGCTCCAGTTGAGCCTGTGCCGAAGTGCTGCTTTGCTGCCCCGTAGCTGTTACCCGGACCGGTGCCTGCGGGTGACCTGACGTGCGACCGCCTGCAGTGGACCGCGCTGGGAAGCGGACTCACCTTTTTCGGCGCTTCGTCGGACCTGGAGCGGAGTGGTGGGAAGTCGCCGGTGAACTGCATCGCTCATGGATCGGCGGTGGTGAGTGGGACGCGGTGCCTGCGGGGCCTGCAGCTGCGGAGGCGGGTGGGGGCCCTGGCGGGTGCGGCGTGTAGCCTGCTGCTGCTGGGTCCGGTGGGAGCGCGCTGCTGCTGACGCTGCTATCCGGGCGGAGAGATAGCGAGTGCGGCTGAGTCCCCCCCCTGCTTCCGATCAGAGCCTGCTGTCGCCGATGAGTTGTGGGGAATTTTCTACGCTGGGCCTGCTTTGATTTGGCTGACGAGGGAGAGATAAGCTGGCTGCGTTGTCCGTTGAGCCGGCCACGTGGGGGCTGTGCTCAGGTGTCTGCATCTCTTGACTGTGGGGTGGGCCTGCCCGGCGGGTTCCGCACGACGAGATTGCCTGACAGTGAGCACCCGAGGGCTGGCTGACTTGGAGAGATTTCTGGAGCTTTTGGCCTGGTTGTGGAGTAGACACTGGTCAATTGTTTTGGAGTGCGGTGGAGCCTAAAAGCTGCCAGAGACTGTGCATATTGCTCTGGGCATATTACCACATCACTCCTGTGCATGTTACCTGTTCACTCACGGCTGGGGCTGCTGACGGCTGGTTCTCCTGGGGGCAAGCTTGGACTGCATAACGTAGGGGGCCTCAAATACCACTATTCACGGTGCACATGATTGAGAGCTGTGGTTGACTGTAGAGTGCGCTGCACGCTGCCTGAAGACCGGGTGTTTCATCCGTAGGTTTGGGTTTGAGTCCAGCCTTCATTTTCTGGCGCACGCTTGGTGCTGATATAGTTGGTTGCCGGATTAACTCAAGTGGCCCAGTGGCATCCTTCCTCGTCCTTCCAGGGTGCAATCGTAGAGACTGTGGGTTCACTGGGAGGTGCAGTCTCTCGGCTACGCCATGGGGAGAACTGACAAGTCGCAACCACGGCTTACATTTGAAGCTCGCCGGCCAACCAAATCCTCGCAGAAGGCCGCCTCGGATTCTGAGGCAGACGCCCCAGGGGGCAGTAACCCTACGTTGGAGACCACGCTGTTGGCAATGCAGCGTAGCCTGCAGTCGATCGAAGGCTCAATGGCTGCAGTGAATCACCGCTTAGACCATCTCTCCTCCCAGTTGGAGAAACAAAACACTCGAATGGGCGAGGTTGAACAGCGGGTCTCGGCGGCAGAGGATGGTCTGGGTGAGGTGGCTGGCAAGGCCCTGAATATGGAAAAGGTGTTGTCCCTCATCCAGGCCAAGAATGAAGATTTGGAGGCGCGGTCCCGGCGCAACAACATCCGCCTTACGGGACTGCCTGAGTCTACAAATGTGGGGAAAATGGAGCTCTTTCTGGAAAATCTGATTAAGGAGCTTTTTGGCACTGAACATTTTTCCACTCTATTCGTTGTTGAACGAGCCCACCGCACACTGGCGGCGCGTCCTGTCCTGGCGCCCCACCTCGTCCCATTATAGCCAGACTATTAAACTATAGGGATCGTGACACTATTCTACGTCTGGCGCGGGATAAGGGAACCATTGAACATCAAGGAAACACATTGGCCTTCTTCCCAGACTTTACTGTGGCAGTACAGGCTGCCAGACGGGAGTTCACTGCGGTTAAGAAATTTCTGCAGTCTGAAGGGGTACCATACGCTATGTTATATCCCGCACGCTTGCGCATAGGCCCGGAGGGGGATTCCAAACTCTTCTCCAACCCTAAGGCAGCCCTTGAACATGCAAAACTGCTCAAGCGTAGGCGCCGCGGATCTAGCTCGCCGCGGGAGGATGAGGATCAATGAGCTGCAGCAGTTGGGCGAGCTGTGTTCTGTCTAATGTTGAATCCTCCTGTTCTCTCTGAATTGTTTCTAATATGGCCTGCCACGAGTGCTTGAACCTTGGCGAAGTATAGGATACTTGTAATGATCTATCTACGGGGCATGTGCCTGGAGTGTGGCTTGGGACGTGAGGGGCTGTTTGAATTCTCAGGGGTTATCGGTCTGACAATAATATGGTGATGGTCCATTCCAGCTGTATTGTGCACTGGTTGGAAAGTGCTACATTAACGGATGTCCTCGTGGGGGGGATCTGGACTCTGGGGGACGAGGAGATATGGCATACAGTGCTCCTTGACACTGACGTGTTAATATCCGGGCAAAAATGTAGACCTACTCGGCCACCTCCTGCCTTGCGGGAGGCTAGTAGCACTCTGTGCCCCCCAACTGGGTGTACCCCAAATGTGTTTTGCTTTTCTATGGGTTTGTGGGGGGGTGGAGGGTGCAGTACTGGGATGGCTTTGGCAAGTTGGGGAAGCTGAAGTGGGTGGGGAGTTTTTGTTCAGGGAAGGCAGAATGATACTACAGCTTTGCTGGGCAATCTCAGTTCTGGTACATTATGGTATTATGGCAATGTATTGTCTATGTTATTATGCAGGTGTTTCGTTAAAGATGGCTACATAATATGAACAGTATGATTAAGTTCCTTACTTGGAATGTACGTGGGCTCAATACTCCAAAAAAGATACGGTCAGTCTTTGCATATCTAGATCGCATGGGAATACAGGTTGCCTTGTTGCAGGAGACCCATCTCACTGGTGACTCTGCCAAAAAACTGGGAGCGCGCTGGGCTGGTACGAGAGTGGCGTCTTCGTATTCTACCTACTCTAGAGGGGTGATGACGCTTGTGAAAAAAGGTATCCCATTCACTCTGATTAGATCTGATGTAGACGAAAATGGACGTGTGGTGATAATACATGGCAGGTTGGGCAGTATGAGTGTGCTGTTGGTGAATGTGTATGGCCCTAATACGGACGACCCGTCCTTTTATCTGGATGTGTGGCGTAGAATCTCCGCATTCCCTCCAGCTGCAATTATCTGGGGAGGGGATTTTAATGTTTGTCTAGACTTGGAGCTGGATAGGGCTGGTGAAGGTGAGGTGAGGCCTAAGCGGGCAGCGGAGGTGCTTATGGGATTATTGGATGCAGGACATTTGCGTGATGTTTGGCGCCTTCGGCACCCCGCGGGCCGGGAGAGCACGTTTGTATCGTCCGTACATGGGTCCTGGTCCCGTATAGATTTTTGGCTTGTCTCAGAGGTGGTTTGTAGCTGGGCGGAAGCGGTAAATCATGAGGCTCGCACACTCTCGGATCACTCCCCTGTAACCCTTACACTACAGGTTCCCACATGTGAGAGACCACCTTTTGCATGGAGACTACAGCCTACAGAATTGAATGATCCGGTCTTTAGGCGCACGATTGCGGAAGCAATTAGGAATTTCTTCAGGGAGAATGAGGGGTCGGTGGACAGTGCGGGCGTATTATGGGAGGCGTTCAAGGTGACTATACGTGGGGTGTGTATTGGGGCACAGTCTGGTGTACTACGGGATATCAGACGTCGCCTCACCAATTTGGGGGCGGATATTTCTAAGCTTGAGTATGAGTCTGTTCCTTCTCCAGCAAAACTGGCGGAGATACGTAAACTTGTTACGGAACACAACGAAACGGTGGATCAGTAGATGATGCACTGCTCTCGTCGTAAAATAGCCCGTTACTATGGCGAAGGATTCCGCCCCGGTCGATCTCTCGCGCAAAAACTGGCGGAACCACGTAGCCAAGAACCTATTACAGAACTGTTAGATATAGATGGAGTTGCCCGTTTCTCGACTACGGAACTTTGCGATACGGTTTTACAGTTTTATGCCCGGCTGTATGCCGTTAGGGACTCTCCGCAGCTGGCAGAGATTGAGGCCTATCTGGACGATGTGGCGCTTGGGTGGCTATCCAATCTGCACCGCGAATACCTTACACAACCATTTGACGTTGAAGACGTTAAATTGGCCATAATGTCCTTGCCGACCTGTAAAGCGGCCGGGATGGATGGGCTGCCCAGTGAATTCTATAAAGCTTATGCGTCTGATCTCGCCACCAGGCTCTTGGAAGTCTATGCGGAGGCTTATGAGACGGGAACGCTGCCGCCTTCTCTCCGGGAAGCACTACTTGTAACATTATTGAAACCTGATAAGCCTTCGAATCAGTGTGAATCATATCGGCCCCTTTCAATTATCAATATCGATGCAAAGATCCTGGCAAAAATGATCGCCACCAGGATACAGCCGCTGGTCCCGCTTTTGGTGTTGCCTGACCAATCTGGGTTCATCACAGCGCGCTCCACGACACATAATCTACGTACGGTTTTCTCTACTCTTCATTATTTTGACCCTGATTTCCAGGCTGTCGCGGTGCTGCTCGATGCGGCAAAAGCCTTTGATTCTCTACAATGGCCTTATATGTTCACGGTGCTGACCAGGATGGGCTTCCCTCCGTTCTTCCTACACTGGATTCGCGTGCTATACGATCACCCGGTTGCCCGGGTGAGAGTAAATGGTTGGGTATCATCGTCGTTCCCTATTGAGAGGGGTACCCGGCAGGGATGTCCCCTGTCTCCGATGTTGTTTTCGCTCACTTTGGAGCCACTGGCCTGTAGATTGCGTCAGAGACATGCAGCAGCTGCCTTGCGTTTTCGGCAGAGACCGTTGGTGGTCTCCCTCTATGCGGACGACATGTTATTGTATGTCAGAGACCCTGCTGTATATCTACCTGCGTTGCTTCGGGAGTATGTGAGGTTTGAGGGCTTCTCCGGACTCGGAATCAATTGGTCGAAATCAATGGTGTTCCCATTAACAGCGCACACGACCGAGATTGAGTTGGATTATCCACTGGCGTGGACGTCTGAACCCGTAAAATATCTGGGGGTATGGTTGCATCGGGACCCAGACAGGGTTATTGCTGAGAATTACGGCCGTGCGATTACACGCATCACTGATTTGGCTGGGCGTTGGGCGCACCTGCCCCTTTCTTTGGCCGATAGGATAGCGGTAGTAAAGATGGCTTTTCTCCCTAAATTGCTTTATTTTTTTGCCAACATTCCTATAAAGCTCAACGTGGCAATGTTTAAAACGCTCAATCATTATTACTTACATTCGTTTGGGGCGGCAAGAAGCCTCGGTGTCGATGGGACCTTCTGGTGCAGCCTTTTGATCGGGGCGGCTTTGAGGCACCGGATCTCAGGCTATACTACCTATGCGCTCAGGCGCAATTTGCGCACTATTGGCACTTCCCCCAGCGCTTTCTGCCACATGTAGCTATTGAGGTGGATTCGGTTTTGCCGATGCCATTGCAGGCTGCGACCCTGTCGGGAGGTTCAGGCGGCCCGAGGACTGAAATAAATCCTGCAATGTGTACGGCATGGGCTTGGCGAATGCTGGCGCGACGGGCTCAGTTGGACGTATCTCTATGCTCCACTGCTGCCTCTGGCCTCGCATCCGGATATATCAGCGGCTCGTGAGAAGCCGGCCCTGCGTGCGTTGGCGACGGCGGGCATCTCCCGGATGGGCGACCTATATATGAATGGTCAGTTCAAAACACTGCAGGAGGCACAGAATGGCACGGATCGTGGTTTTATGTTCAGTTTTACTTATGTTAGAGTGCGCCAGGCAATTCAGGCGGTGTATCCGGGGTATCCAGCGGAGCCCACCGCTCTATGGGCATTGCAGGCGATGCTGGCGGGAGAGGGGCGTAAGGGCTTAATCACTAAACTCTATAATGCTTCCCTACGCGAACGGGAACAAGAGGAGCATCCCTCCTGTGCAAGATGGCAGGCGGCATTGGAAGACACTCTTGCACCGGACGTTTGGACAGCGTGCTGTAAACTTACTGGCCGGCTTACAGCAAATTGTAATCTCAGAATAATTCACTTCAAATTTTTGCATCAACTGTACTATACCCCCTTGCAACTCTATAGGTACTGCTTGAGAGAGACTGCTAATTGTGTATGGTGCGGAATGGCAGATGCAGACTTCCTGCATGTGGCATGGATGTGTGCGGGCGTATTTGCTTTCTGGTCTGCTGTCGTGAAGATGCTTACAGATGTGGTGCTGGAACCTGTGCAATGCACTCCGGAGGTGTGCCTGCTTGGGTATGTGCACCGCCTCAAACCCTGTAATAGGCGGATTGTAGCAGTTGCCACTTTATTTGCAAAGAGAGCTGTTGCGCAGTGCTGGGGTGCTAAGACGACTCCAACGGTGAAGAAATGGCTTCGGGACCTGCTCTATTGCAGGGACCAGCTGTTGATGTATGGGGAGGAGCTGCCGGAGGCCTATCGTCCCCGGGACTTTTGGGCTCCACTCACGGCATACCTGCTGTCCCGACCAGACCTGTTGTAAGTTCCTGGTTCAGACTGCATTCTATATTTGTAGGTATAGATGTCGCGCTTGAGCCCGTGTATTGTATTGGTCTATGCTGCCTCTATATGACATATAGGTCCTGTGTACTTTTGTTGCCTATTTCTATTAATGGATTTCATATGAGAATATGCCTAATGCCTTTGTACTTATTGCATGGTATCTGTCTGTTTCCTGATATGCTGATTTTTTCAGAATGTACTGGACCTCTGACTTCGTTCTGCCTGGGTTGGGAGGGGGAGTGGGGGGGATAAAGTGGATTATGTCCTTATTGTTGCTTATATTGGCTATACAGTCACTGTGTTATGTAATTGTTGAACCAAAATAAAAAAAAAAAATACTAAAAAAAAGAAAAGAAAACTGCGCTTTGTTTGGCTCCAGTACTTGGCACTCTAGATTACACTAAACCATTTGTGTTGTACGTTCATGAGATGGCCGGTTGCGCGCTGTTTTAACGCAAAAATTTGGAGATAAGCAACGGCCGTGTGCTTATTTCTCTGCTGTTCTTGACCATGTCGCAAGAGCCCTCCCGAGCTGTCTAAGAGAGGTTGCGGCTGTGGCCGTATCTATTAGGCAATTGGCTGGACTCGTACTTGATACTGATCTCACAGTTATGGTACCCCATGCTGTGGATACACTTTTGAATAAGACCAAGACACAGCACCTCACCAGTACACATCTGACTGGTTATGAATTAACTTTGTTTGCCAAACACATCACGATTAAAAGATGTGCCACTCTGAATCCAGCCACGTTACTACTCCTCCCTTCTGAGAACGATACAGTTGATAAACATGATTGCATCTTCCGGACGGAAGAAGAGATGAAAGGACGGGTAGACTTGACTGATGTTCCCTTATCTGACCCACAAGGGGAACTATATGTCGATGTCTCTTGTTTTAAATTACCAGCTGGCACTACAACTGCTGCGTATGCTGTCACTATGCTGCTTACAGTAGTTGAGACATCACAATTTCCCTATCAGTCGGCCCAAACTGCTGAGCTTATTGCCCTAATCCAAGCTTGCGAATTAAGTGAGGGACTGGTTGTCAATATTTATACTGACAGCCAGTACGCCTTCGGAGTCGTGCATAATTTTGGGCGACTCTGGGCTGAGAGGGTTTCTTACTTCCCATGGCACCAAAATCCAGCACGGGCACCTCATATTGAGGCTTTTGTCTGCTTTGACACTCCCTAAGAAATTGGCTATAGTAAAGTTTAGTGCCCATCGAAAAGTCACTGACGATGTAGGTAGGGGAAATGCTTTTGCAGATCAGACAGCTAAGGAAACAGCCCGGACTAAGATGAAAAGAATGTTCGTAGCAGGTCCCGCTAGGTGGGTGCCTGAAATCACCATGTTTGAGGATACACTTGAGAACGTGAAAGAGATACAAAGTGAAGCTACAGTGGAGGAGTTAGCAGTGTGGCAAGAAAGTACAGCACAATTGAATGATGAGGGATGTTGGATTGACAAGTCAGGGAAGCAAAGATGGATGTTGCCAGATGCATATGTACTCCCTGTAGTTACGATGGCTCATGGCCCAGCCCATATCAGTGCAAAGGGTATTTGCAAGTGGTTAGACCCTGTATGGCAGAATGATAATATTGCAAAAACGGCTGCACATTTAGTGAAGTACTGTATGGTGTGCATGATGCATAATCCTGGGAAAGGTACCCATACACCTCCTGGTAATTTTGCACCACCCACTTTCCCTTTTGAAGTCCTTCAAATGGACTATATCGAATTGGAAAGGTGCAATAATTTGAAGTATGTTCTGGTGGTGGACTGTGCATTCAGTAAATGGGTTGAGGCTTATCCCACTAAAGATAATACAGCCATTACGACTGCAAAGGTACTCCTGAAGGAGTTCTTTCCTCGTTTCGGCTTGCCCCGTTTGATTTGGAGTGATAACGGAAGTCATTTCAATGCCAAGGTTATTCAGTTAATTTGTGATGGTCTGCACATAAAACAGAAGTTTCATGCTGCAAACCACCCGCAGTCAGCAGGTTTGGTTGAGAAGTACAATGGTACTCTCAAACTGAAAATGGCCAAGATTCAGGAGACAACAGGGTTACAGTGGCCAGATGCCCTACTGTTAGCACTTTTGTCAACAAGACACAGCACATTCTAGGACAGGATTGTCCCCGTATGAGGTTGGGTTTGGACGCCCGGCAAATGTCTGGGGCGTCACGTGTCCTCAGCGGTTTTCCGATATTGATTACCCCTTGTTGATTACCTATGCCAGTTAACTGAAAATTTGCGTTCTATTCACCAACAGGTCCGTGAGTCCCTACAAGCTACGCCAGAGGGGCCCGGACACGACATTCAGCCTGGCAATTTTGTCCTCGTTCGTAATTTTCAGCGGAAGAAGAGTTTGGAGCCGCGCTGGAAGGGGCCACTCCAGGTTTTGCTCGCAACCCACACTGCCATTAAGGTTTCTGGACACAAGAACTGGATCCATGCCTCCCATTGTAGGAGGGTGCCCCTGCCATTACCCTATGACCAATGGGTTAAGGAGGGGGTAGCTGACCAGGAGTGTGAACAGATTCCTAGTTTTGTTCCATTCAGCGACGCTGTCCTTACATGGACACAAAGTGACAAGGAGAATGACGACATCCTGAACGAGGCTGTCCCACCAGAGATAAGAGCTATTCATGAACCCCTTTTCACTGATCCTTCTGTGCCTGGAGTCACCAGGTACAAACTGCGTCCTCGGCTGAGGAATAGTGCACAGAAGGAGAAGTCAGATTAGATAGGGATGGACTGTGTAAATTAGGTGTACTTTGCTATAGTACCAACGGAGTTAGTTTAGGGTAATGTGAGATTTGTGCACTGTTTGAACATTGGACAGGATAGATCGAACGCATCCCTTTGGGGGTACATTATCCTGATCAGCGTGGGATACATCAAGAGCTTAGGACAGAGCAAGCTCCACCGCTGGTGCTCAAGAGCGCCAACGTTTTGATGAACAATAGGAGCCTGTACCAGTGAGGCTCCGACAGACACTGGGAACTTGTATATTTCTCTTGCTGGCCATTTGCCCCCTTGCTTTATCATTTGGTATGCACCCTTTTGGCAGAGTGGTTGCTGACGAAGAGCAGCCAATAATTCCCCTTGTTCAGGCACGAAAATTCTGGTCTACCAAGCAAATATTCTATGTGCTGTTCTTGTACTGCTACTGTTGTTATTTTAGGTGGGGTGTCCTGGGTTTTGTAATGTGATCAGAATGCACCGTCATGTACTAGAAACAATATTGTTTCTCAAGTTCGTACGAAGAGGACAGCCCCGAGTAATGTGTTTCTGGACACACAAACGGTTTTTTGGAGAAGGTACTGCTTGCTATCCTACTGGGTCTGTTACTAGCTTATGGACTGCATATCCATTGTCACTTGTTAATTACACTTATACTCCGCCCCCTGATTTTGTAGAAGTACAAGTCGTATTTGGGTTTGGTTATCCAGGCCCATGTTTATATCATCGAAAGCCACAAGGCACAGGTTATCCAGGATGTAATAACACTTACTGTGATAATTTCTATATGGAGAAACAGAATGTCACATTGGTGGGTTGGCAGTACAAAGAATTGACAGTTCCCCGAGAGGCTGGTTATTACCCTGCATGTTGCCCAATTGTCAATTACACTGACCTTATTTTGTATGCTAACTGCTCAGGAATAATTCTGCGTAAGGGCACATATTCTCTGGTAGATCCAAAGGATCCTCGTACTGTTGGGTGAAATTCTAGGTATGCTGCTGTAGATTATGATAGGCCCATTTATGCACACCCAGGGTTTTTCTTCCTGTCTATTGGGACTTATTCTAATATGCATAATGGTACCAATGATGTGGCCCTTGGGATGGTGTTGACTCTAGGTGTGCCCTGCAAACATGCGAAGCCTACGGTCAGATGGGTGAAAAGAACACTGACAAAGGAATTTTGCGAAGGGGTGACAGATCTTGAAGTCAATAACTATAGTAATGGTATCACTTTTGGATACATTCTCTCCTCCATTATTACGTTTGGTGGTACCGCTATGGCCAGAGGTGAAAGGGCTAGAGAATATTTTGGATGTAAGCTACAGATATTGTCTAATTCCACAGTAGCGGCTCTGCGTGACATCACGACCCAATTAGAAAGTATGCAGATATATTTTGAGCAAACTAGATATGCTGTTGATTTCATCCTAGCTAAGAGCGGTGGTGTGTGTGCGGTAGTAGGAGACCAGCGTGTAATCGGGATCACAAATATGGAAAAGAACATTACCTAACATATTTTAGACATCTTGGAAAATGTTAAAGGGATGAAGAGTGGGAACAGGAGTTGGTCATTGTTTGGTGGATGGGGTTGGATCCTTGAAAGGGTGATCTATTTCATTGTGATTATGATTTCTTGCTGTGACCTGATCCAATGTCTCCCCTTATGTTGTTCTTATTGCACCACCTTTATCGCCCCTAAAAGAATATCGATCCATGATACCAATGCAACAATTATGATTCAGAAAGAAGTGAATGATCTTATGCAGATAGATGAGGGTATCTTTGAGACACCTTCCCTCCTTACCGTTTCCCTCCCTGAAAGTGAAACTGACAACATGGAATGCTCCTAAATCAATTTATCCATAATTGAATAATATGTCTTTTGCTATAACACCTCATTGCTTAGCTCATGCTAAAAGGGAGGTCTGTAGGAATAAAAAAACTTATGCTCTTGTATTGTTTTACATAAGTTAGCATTTGCGGCGCCATTTTGTGTACAGGCGCCATTTTGTATCATGATCGAAACTAATCCTTTGCCATTTGCGAGAAACAGCCTTCTCTAGGTTATGTTTCTTCAGAGCTGAGTTTTGCCACACTAATGAATGCACTGTTCTTATTAGCGCATACCTTTCCTTTGGGTGTAAGCCTTCTCCCACTTGTCTAGCGGCGGGCACAGGCAGAGTAATCGTGAAAGATAACGTGTGCCCGGCATCAGAATTGAAACTTACTCCTTTGTGATTTACTGTCCAGCTGCATCTTTCTGGAAAATTCCATTGTAGGCGTGCCTTCCTTGATTCTGAAATGTACATAATGTATCGTTATGCTTGTTGAAGTTAGTCCCTCTGCAGCACTCCTTAGCGGCTGGGCAGATTGGGCTCCGCTTTGAGTGTACTCTGAATAAATGATTATTGGTTTGTATTCTCCACTGCCTGTTCGACTCTTCATTTTAGTGGAAGGCTGAGAGGTGGTCATTAGGGACCCGATTCGGGCCATTTCCTTCAAGATCTTTACTTCTATCCGGGATAGAAGAACAACACTGTTGGACCTTCAGCATCCAACTGACTCTGCCTTCTTTTGCCAGTAATACATCTAATGCAAGACTGTTCTACATCACCATCACCCTTATCGAGACCATCTCCCCGTCTAGGAGTAATAAAGACTGAACCGTGTTAACAGATAACTTATCCACTATTATAGACAGCTTTCTAATCTTTACATCATTCAACACCACTCCCAAACTAGGTATTATCGCTCCAAATATATCTCCTACAACCTCTTCTGCACTCAATCCCCGTTTTTCTCTACTGTTAGACTTTAGTTCCAAACTCTCCAGATCCTCCACATGGTATATTTTCGGGAACACAACGCCAAATAGCATGTAACATACCATTTGCTCGGTAACCGAACGTACGCATTCTTTCCACACACAAAATATACTACTGGTACCATTCGAACTGACTCTTGCAAAAACATCTTCTAAGGACCATTGATTGAGAAGATATGATCACACACACTCTGTCCCACGAATTCTGTATCATAACGACTCTCAGCTTGACGTATGCAAAGCTTTGCTCATTGTTGCCAATCTAAAGCTATAGGACCAAAACTTCCCTTAGCCTTATGAGCTAACTCCTCCTTGGTCCAATCAGAATTCTTGTCCTTATTGTCAGTATGAACAACTAACCACCTATGTCTATCTTCTACTTTATCTACGAATTTCTTATCTATATCTGTTAGTATACACATTAGGCTATCTCTGTGCGCGTAAGCAGTATCTAGTGTTACTGTTGGTGAGAAGTCATTTTCTATTCTTTCTACTCTCTTATAGTAATCGTATTTATTCAGATGTTTGTATACTGGAATTTCTGAAAGTACCACGTCATAATTTGAAAAGTAGTACTCATAATGGCCTTTTCCATAAAACATAATAAGGAGTAAACTACAACTAATGCCATAAGTCGAGCGTAAGTGATGGTAACGGATTTCCTCCTTGACTGAGGCAGGCAATTGCATGCAAACATAACAATCTCTCACTTCCATCATATCAACATACTCATACAGCAACTTAGCGTAAGCATTCATCATAATATCACCCTTAGATAGGTCTACATGAAGAAAGCGACTAGTTTGCTCTGTTAAGCCTTACTCAGATCCTAGTGTACCCTCTTTCGAAGCAGCAGTGGTAGGTGTGGATGTCCCATGTACCCCCACCCCATGCTCCTTGTTTTCAGATGAACTCAAAATTGATTGGAAGACATCTTGATAACGCTAGACCACAACGAAGCATGCCTCCTGATTCTCCTTGACCTTTCTTCAGCCTCTGACACTGTTAACCACGACAATCTCCTATCTAGCCTTGAACACAGGATGGGCTTGTCAGGGCCGGTATTGCGTTGGTTTACTTCCTTCCTCCATAATAGATCACAAAAAGTCAAGATAAAGCAATCCCTATCCCAGCCCTCCTCAGTCTCTATGGGAGTTCCACAGGGGTTGGTACTATCACTGATACTCTTCAATTTATTCCTAGAACCTTTGCCAAATGCTCTGAATGCCGCGAACATCCTCTCCTATGCGGATGACACTCAACTTTATCTGAAAATCACCTCCCCTGAAGACTTTGTCTCACTCAACTCTACCCTTCTGGATACTCAAAACTGGCTAGCGGACAACCACCTCATTCTCAACACCTCCAAAACGGAATTCTTTCTCATTTCTCCGCCTAATCACACCCCCAAGGTCGACCACTGACAAACGTCTTACGGCTTTCAACTGCACTCCCCACATTATTGACTCTGCAAAATCCCTCGGAATCACACTGGATAAGCACCTGAGCATGCAGAATCATATTAGCACTTTAAGCAAGGGGGCTGAACACCAGATGAACACACTAAGGAATCTAAAACCTTTCCTTCCACAAGAGGACTTCAAGATGGGAGTGCAAGCTCTGGTGCTGCCTAGGTTAGACTATGGTATTTCCACGCTTTGTGGACTTCCCAAATATAACTTGGCCCCACTAAAAGCGTCCATTAATGCAGCAGCTAGACTGCTCACTGGTTCAAAAAGAAACAAGCACATCGCCCCAGCCTCAAATCCCTAAACTGGCTGCCATATGAGGCAAGAATACAGCTAATGATAGCCTGCATGACTCACAAAGCCCTATATCTCAAGACTCCCGCGTATCTGGCTCAAAAACTAGAACTATCTGGAGGTTGCAGACAGTCAAGAAGTGCAAGTTCATGGCTCTTAAAACCACAGATCTTCCACAAAATGAGAACGAGTCACAGAGCCTTCTCAGGCGCTGACCCAAAGATCTGGAACTCTCTTCCTTCGGAAGTCTAACGAATTTCCTCCACGAATACCTTCAAAAAAGAAGTTTAAAAAATCCTAATGGCTAAGTTCCTGCCTTAAAACAGCTCTGGCCCACTGCTCATTGAATACCACCTGATTGACAATGAGAGTGCTGGACACCTTTGAATCCCAGCATTCGCCTGCCATGCTAAATTATGTAGCGAAGATTATCGAATACTCTTCTCCATGGTCTGTATCCCACATACCTTAACTATGTTGCATAACTATCTTGTATTATGTATACTCTTGTATTACCTATCCAAATTGTAAAGCGCTCTGATAACCGCCTGGGTCAAGTTTGCGCTATATAAATCTTTCAAAATAAAATAAACAAAATAAAATGTATGAGAAAGTTCTCAAGCAACTTTTGAAATCTTGGAAAGTTCTTTTTTCAAAATGTCTCTGCTTTACAGTATTTACACAGCTTGAAAGACCTCCTTAGCCCTTTTTCTTCTTCTTCTAGGTAAAAACCCCTAAGTTTATTCTTCTTCCACTCAGGCATAGGTTATCTTCTTCCAACAAATTATTTACAGTTCAATGTTCAGTTCACATCCCTAATCAGGTCAGTGCCAATCTCCTCAATAACACGTTATAACAGTTCAGCTCACAGTGCTGCAATCTCTTGAGGAGACTGTGGCACTCCAAAGCTTGGAAATCCGATCTTTTCCAGAATCAGAGTCCGCAAACCACTTAGTCTTGGTGGGAAAGGAACAGTCAATGACAATAGTGCATTTGCTTCAAAACCAGGAACTCTCAGCAAGATCTCGACAATCAGTATTGAAATCTCAGACCTCGCTCTCCCAGGCATTTGTAACCAGATAAGTCCACTCGGGGGAGGAATATCTCTGACAAGGAACTCAAGCTGTCCTGGATTTTCTCCTACTCTCTGTGTTCTGCTCGGTTACACTGAGATCGGACTCTGATGATTCACTTATTGGCACAAGTTTTCTTTCTGAGGCAAGTCTCAGATTCCGTCTTCTCTGTCTCACTGGCCAGGTCTCACCTGCAGCATCTTTCTTCCGTAACTGCACATGACCACTTGTCACACCAGTCTTTTTTACTGAGTCAGACTCTCTATCACTCACAACGTTATCGTCTCCCTCAGATTCTATACCAGGGTCTTGTGTAGCTTGAACCTCCTCAGATTGACTTGGTGTGTGTCCAGCCTCTTTAGGTACCTCTACAGCTTGGCTTGCCCTCTTCTGTGACCCCTCGGTCACTGCTGGAAATTCTTCTAGGAGAGGAGCCGTTTCATTAGAGGGACCTAGGACTCATCGGGTGTGAGAGGCATGGACCCAATTCGGTACTCCGTCACACTTCACAGCAGTCGTAGTCAGTACTATCACTTGGTACGGCCTACGCCAACGAGAGTCAAGACAGTTTTTCCTCACATGCCTTTTGACGAGAACCCAGTCTCCTGAGTTCAGGTTGTGGCAGAGGTCCTTTGAGATCTGTGCAGTTGCTGCTTCAACCTGATGAGACACAGAACGAACCACATCAGCCAATCCTTTACAGTAGTCAAGGATCAAATTATCTGTGATGTTCACTAATGTGGTGCCAGGCACGGCAGGCAGACGCATTGCTCTTCCCATAAATAGGTCATGTGGCGACAACCCAGTTCTCCTGTCAGGGATGCTGCGCAGACACATTAGCACTAGAGGCCAAGCGTCAAGCCACTTCAAAGATGTCAAAGCACACACTTAAGTCAACCTCGACTTCAGGGTACCGCTGACCTGCTCCACCATTCCATTTGCCTCTGGCCTGTAACTACAATGCAGTCTTTGATCCACATTCAAGGCGGTGCACAACAATTTCATTATCTCATTGTGGAAGTGTGTACCGCTATCTGACTCCAATGTAGTTGGAAATCTGAAACTAGGAATGAGTTCTCTCAGCAACAACTTAGCTATTGTGAGACTATCACATCTCCTAGTCAGGTAAGCTTTGACCTATCATGAAAAGATGCACACAACAACCAGAATGTATCTCAATCTATTACAAACAGGCATCTCAACAAAGTCCATCAGGATCTGATTAAAGGGACCCCCTGATCTGCCAATATGACTCAGGTGTGAGAAGTTGGCCTGGTATATGCTGTTCACTAATTAAAGTGGACACCTTGCACCAGAACAATTCGACTCTTATGGTTGGTAGGTTTAAGACAACCTTTATAGAAAGCTATCCTAGTGGTAGCTGTGGAGAGCAGCCTTCAGGCTAAGTCTTGGAGGAATGTAAAGCAGCTTGTTTTCCCACACAATCTCTTGAAATCACCAAATGAAAAGACACCACACAGGTATATATATCAAATATATATGTATTTATTAATAAACAACTCTCTACTAATCTCTTTATGAGATTAGAAGTCAGGAACATATGTACAAATCAAATGTTATCAAAAATAAGTTAGCACAATCAAATATCACAATCTTAGTTTGGCTAGACCTAGGTCTAGGGCATCTAGAATCGAGGGACCCCCAAGAACCACCCCAGGTAGTTGTAGGAGACCCACAGGGGACGGACGCGGTGTCCTGGCACCGGTGCGAGTCCTGTGCGAGTCTATGCGAACAGACGCGATTGAGATTTCAATGTTAAAGGTCCCTTGCGTGTTCGAGGCGAACACACCGATCGGTCCTTGTATGAGTCGAAGGACGAGGTTACAGATAGAGTTGCAAGGGGGATGGACGCGCTGTGTCTAACACAGACGCGAACCTTGTACGAGTCAGCGCAATTGAGAGTTCAATGTTACAGGCCCCTTGTGTGTTCGAGATGAACCCACCGATCGGACTCAGTACGAGTCGAAGGACACAGTTACAGATAGAGCTACAAGGGAGATGGATGCGATGTGTCTAACACAGACGCGAACCCTGTACGAGTCAGCGCAATTGTCGCACTTAGAAAATAAGAATTTTAGGGCACTTCTAGGGTAGCTACAAGCAAGGCACTTACAAGGTAAGTAGTTCTAGGGCCCACACCCACAGGAGCACCGTAATGCTAAAGTTACCTCACCCAGGGGAGCCGGGTGCATAGGTGTCCTTTGGTGTCGGGTCGCAGCGTCGTTTTCAATGGGAGCCAGTGAAGACTTGCTGCTTGCGGCGACAGAAGAAGTGTCCGTTGGAATCCAAGCATGGATTCAGAAGGAGGAAGACCTGAAAGCAGAGGGGACAGTGTTCAAGGGCACTTGGTAGTGACCCGGGGCAAGGAAGATGAATGCCCCCCGTCGTTGGCAGATTCAGGTCGTTCACTGGTGTCTTGACTCTTCGACCACGAGGTCCAGGAGGTGTTGAGGACGGCCAGGAGCTGGATTCAGCGTGTCCCACAAAGTCTGCAGCTGACTGCGGTGTCGGCGACCCGATTGGAGCCAACAAGCCTTGGTGGCAGCAAGTCTCGTGGTGAAAAGAAAAAGTCAATGGTGCAGACCAGCAAGGTCTGAGGAACTTACCCAGCGAGGGTAGGTCAGGGCAGGCCTGGAGCATCCAGGGGAGCCCTTTGGTTTCTTTGGAAAGTCTTCTGGGGACCCACAAGCCGGCTGGCAAGGGATCGCGAAGACGCCTCGGGCGGATGCACTCAACAGGGGCCCACGGTCACTCGGGACGGTGTAGGCCTCTGATTTTGGGAGAGATCTCTGTTAGAGGCTGGGACCACATGTGGTCCAAAGCACAAGTTCGTAGAACGTCGTGAAGGGGTTGCACTTGACAATAGTGCACAGTACCCAGGGTCTGCGGTTCCTCGTTGCTCGTGGGGTCCACTTGCCTCAGCTTCACTGGGGACTCACGATGGCCTTGGAAAAGTCAGAAAATCCTCATCCTGGGCTGCAGGGACTTCGGGCTCCGGCGGGAGCGGCGTAGTTCGCGACCGTCGTTGTCGTTTTTGGTGCCTGCCAAGCAGGGGAGTCACTCCTTGACTCCAAGGGAGATTCTTCAGTCTTCCAAAGGTAGTGGAACGTCGAAGGTCCGGGATTCTTCTTGTAGAGCGTCGTCCAGGGGTATCTAGGGTGCAATGCACAGGTTCCCCCTCTTATACTAGAAAGAAGGGAGGGACTAGCTCTATGACCCCACCTATGGGAGGGTCAGGGGAGTGGGTGGCTACACCCACTTCCCTTTGTCCAGTTTCGCGCCAGAGCAGGGGCAGGTAGCCCCTGAGCTGGTTTGAACTGGCATATGCACAGAGGAGCCTTCTGCTCCCCCAGTGCAGGACTTCAAAGCACTCTAAGAGTGCACCCACCCAGCCCCAATACACTAAACCCTGTCTGGGAGGTGGTCACACCCCTTGGGACAGGATATCTATTGTTGGGCTTCCTCCACTGCGAGTGTTGGTCATCAGCAGGAGGGCAGCCCAGTGTCTGTGACTGGTGGCATCCATTTTGTGATGCCAGGGCTCTTCAGGATTCTACCGCGTTTCCACAGTAGTTACATGTCTATCCCTCTAGAAGGGTGGGATCATACTCCCACACCAGTTACTGGTGTGGGGGTATGATTCCAAAGTGTTTGACACCAAACACGACATGTTTTGATGCAGCCATTCCATAGTTAGCATTTACCGCGAGGATATAATGCACTTAAGAGTATATGGTTTGACTGCATTCACAAACAGCCCCAGAGAATGGACTCTGAGGGCTGCAGAGGGGCCCTGCTCAGGCAGAGGCACCCCCTCACATGGAAACTAAGCACCCTGCCCTCAGGATTGATAGGGCCTGCTTTTAGGGGTGACTGATAAGTCTCAATGTGTGTGCAGGAGAGATATAGGGGACCTATATCTCAGTGAGGGGTGCTAGCACTTCCTCACCCAGGCTGCAGTAGCAGGCCTGTGGTGTCAGATTTAGTCTGCTTCCCAGGGGTGGCATAATACATGCTTCAGCCCCTGGTAGGCCTGTGAAGTACCTATGCCCTTGGTACCTAAGGTACCATATACTAGGGACTCATAAGGTACCACAGTATCCAATCACTAGTGCACCTAGAGTGCACTCCAAATCGTTTAGAGAGAACAGAGAGGCTGGGGCCCTGATTGGCAGGGTCCCAGCCAGACTATAGCCAGAAACCAGTGTAAACATCAGAAAAAAAGTGGGGGCAACATAAGAGGCAGATCCTACTCTCCTACACAACCCCACCCCCCAAACGCAGGGACACTAAACTAACCTTGACCAGTTGAGTCTTCGTGTTCAAAGTGGAAATACCTTGAGAGTCCATCTGCATTGGCATGTTGGGTCCCAGGTCTATGTTCCACTGTATAGTCCATCCCCTGTAGGGAAATGGACCACCTCAAAAGTTTTGGGTTTTCTCCTTTCATTTGTTTAAGCCATAGGAGGGGCTTGTGGTCAGTCTGAACTATGAAGTGAGTGCCAAACAAGTATGGCCTCAGCTTCTTCAGGGCCCACACCACAGCAAAGGCCTCCCTCTCTATAGCTGACCAACGTTTCTCTCTAGGGGTCAGCCTTCTGCTAATAAAAGCTACTGGCTGGTCTTGACCTTCATCATTCAGTTGAGACAGTACAGCTCCCACACCCAGCTCAGAAGCATCTGTTTGGACAATGAACTTTTTGGTGTAGTCTGGACTCTGTAAGATGGGGGCAGTGCACATGGCCTGCTTTAGGTCTTCAAATGCCTTCTGACAGCTAGCTGTCCACTGAACCTTTTTTGGCATTTTCTTTGAGGTCAGATCATTCAAGGGGGTCACTATAGATCCATATCCCTTCACAAACCTCCTATAGTACCCAGTCAGGCCTAAGAAGGCTCTCACCTGTGTCTGGGTGGTTGGAGCAACCCATTCCATGATGGTTTGGATTTTGCTCTGTAAAGGCTGAACCTGGCCTCCACCCACAAGGTGGCCCAGGTACACAACCTGACTCTGCCCTATCTGGCACTTAGTGGCCTTGATAGTGAGGCCTGCTTTCTGCAGAGCCTCCAAAACATTCCTGAGGTGGACCAGGTGATCCTGCCAGGAGGAACTAAAGACAGCAATATCATCTAGATAAGCTGAGCAATAAGTTTCCATCCCTGCCAGAACTTTATTCACCAACCTCTGAAAAGTGGCAGGTGCATTTTTCAATCCAAAGGGCATCACCACAAAGTGGTAGTGCCCACCAGGGGTCGAAAATGCTGTTTTGGCTTTTGCATCATCAGCTAACCTGATCTGCCAGTAGCCGGCTGTTAGGTCAAACGTGCTTAGATACTTGGCTGAGGCCAAAGTATCAATCAGCTCATCTGCCCTTGGTATGGGATAGGCATCAGTCCTAGTGACTGCATTGAGGCCTCTGTAGTCTACACAAAACCTCATTTCTTTCTTACCACCCTGGGTATGAGGCTTGGGTACTAGGACTACTGGGCTAGCCCATGGGCTATCTGAAGGCTCAATCACACCTAACTCCAACATCTTCTGGACTTCAGTCCTGATACAATCCCTGACATGGTCAGGTTGCCTGTAGATTTTACTCTTGACAGGCAGACTGTCTCCAGTGTCCACCTCATGGGTGCACCAGGAAGTCTGACTGGGGGTCAGGCTAAACATATGTCTGTACTGTTGCAGAACTTGCCTGCACTCAGTTTGCTGATGGTCAGTGAGGCTGCTTGCCAAAGCAACACCATCTACTGACCCATCATCAGGGTTCTGCGAGAGCAGGTCAGGGAGAGGGTCACTCTCCTCCTCCTGTTCCTCATCAGTTGCCATGAGCAAGCCCATGTCAGCCCTGTCAACATATGGTTTCAATCTGTTGACATGGAGCACCCTCAGGGGGCTCCTGGGAGTTCCAAGATTCACCAGATAGGTGACCTCTCCCTTCTGTTCAACTATTGTATGGGGGCCACTCCACTTGTCTTGGAGGGCTGCTGGGGCCACAGGCTCCAACACCCACACTTTCTGTCCTGGCTGGTATACAGTCAGTACAGCCTTTGATCATGCCAAGCTTTTTGTAATTCTTGGCTGGCCTCCAGGTTTTTGGTTGCCTTTTTCATGTACTCAGCCATCCGGGAGCGGAGACCAAGTACATAGTCCATCACATCTTGTTTGGGGGCTTGAGAGGTAACTCCCAGCCCTCTTTTACCAAACACAATGGACCTCTCACAGGATGCCCAAACAGAAGCTCAAATGGGCTGTAACCAACCCCCTTCTGTGGAACCTCTCTGTATGCAAACAACAGGCAGGGAAGAAGAAGGTCCCATTTCCGCCTAAGCTTCTCTGGGAGTCCTTTAATCATTCCCTTCAGGGTTTTGTTGAAGCGTTCAACTAAACCATTGCATTGTGGGTGATAGGGGGTGGTGAACTTATAAGTTACACCACACTCCTTCCACATTGCCTTCAAATATCCTGACATGAAGTTGGTACCTCTGTCAGAAATGACCTCCTTTGGGAAACCCACTCTGGAGAAGACTCCAATGAGGGCTCTTGCCACCACAGGGGCTGTGGTGGTCCTCAGGAGAATTGCCTCTGGGTACCTGGTGGCATGATCCACTACCACCAGGATAAATCTGTGCCCAGATGCAGTTTGAGGGTCAAGGGGACCAACAATGTCAATCCCTACCCTTTCAAAGGGTACCCCCACCACAGGTAGTGGTATCAGGGGGCCTTTGTTGTGCCACCTGCCTTGCCACTGGCTTGGCATGTGACACAGGAGCGGCAAAACTCCTTTGTGTCCTCTGACATATGTGGCCAATGAAAATGTGGAACAAGCCTGTCCCAGGTCTTGTTTTGGCCCAAGTGACCTGCCAAAGGGATATCATGTGCTAGGGTCAAGAGGAACCCCTAAACTTCTGAGGGATTACCATCCTCCTGGTGGCTCCAGGGGCTGGATCTCTACCCTCAGAATATAGGAGTCCCTCATCCCAATAAACTTTATGGGACCCACTAGCACTCCCAGCAGCCTCAGCAGCAGCCTGCTGTCTGAGGGGTTCAAGAGAGGGGCAGCACTGTTGCTCCTTACTCAGATCTTCCCTAGAAGGGCCCCCTGCCCCCAAGAACTCAACCTGATCAGGCTCAAGTTCCTCTGGGGCAGTTCCTTCTTCAGGATCTGCTCCTCCTCCCTGGGGAGGGGACTCAGTGGTCTGAGACAGAGGGGAAGGCACTGCCTTAACCCTACTGCTCCTCTTCTTGGGAAGCATCTGGTCCATAGTTTCAGGATCCAGAGCTGGTTCAGTGTCATGCATTTTGGCTTGTGACCTGGTCACAGCAAATACCTCTGCAGGGATGCCCAACATCTCAGCATGAGTCCATAACTCTACTTCAGACCAGGCTGAAGTCTCTAGATCATTGCCCAATAGACATTCTACAGGGAGGTCTGCACTGACTACAACCTTCTTGAGGCCAGTTACCCCTCCCCAGGAGAAATTCACAACTGCCAGACTATGGTTGGTCTTGGCATTGCTTGCATTGGTCACCTGGTACATTTCACCCAGGATGATCTGTCCAGGGTCCACAAGATCCTCTGCCACCATGGTGACACTAGCACCTGTGTCCCTAAATGCCAAAGCCTGTTTGCCATTTATTACAGGCTGCTGTTTGTATTTGCCCAGATTACTGGGGCTCACTAGGAAGGACATTTCAATGTCTCCATCACAAATCAGCATTGCCTGAGTGGGTTCTCTGACTAGGCCAGAGCCCACTTCAGAACCCAGGGTCAACCCTACTACACCCTTTTTCTGAGTACCACCTCCACCAGTAGCTGAACTAGGGGGAACAGTTGCCTTAGGGGCAGGAGTGGTGGTGGTCTGGTCTTTGGACTTGTTACAATCAGAAGTCCAGTGCCCTTTCTGTTTACAGAATTTGCACCAGGGCTTCTTTTGGCCTTTTCCCTTGTTGGATTGTGACTCCCCACCAGATGCAGATTTTTGGGGCCCTTGTGAAGACTTCTGGTCTGTTGACTTATCCCCACTTTTCTCAGAGCCCTTCTGATCCTGCTTCTTTGTGTCACCCCCTTGGTTCTGGGTTTTCTGCCTCACCCTGGTTCTGACCCACTTGTCTGCCTTCTTTCCCAATTCTTGGGGAGAGGTCAGATCTGAGTCTACCAGGTATTGATGCAACAACTGGTTCTGGCAATTATTAAGGATCTGTTCTCTCATCATTAGATTATACAATCCCTTGAAATCAGTAACCCTACTGCCAACCAGCCAACCCTCCAGAGCCTTGGTTGCACAATCTACAAAGTCAGTCCAGTCCTGAGTCTGTGCCTTCTGGGTGTCTCTGAACTTCAACCTGTACTGCTCAGTGGTTAAGCCAAACCCATCTATCAGTGCACTCTTCAGGACTTCATAGTCATCAGCATCCTCTTCTCTAACAGTGAGGAGCTTGTCTCTACCTTTATCTGAAAAGGAGAGCCACAAGATTGCTGCCCACTGCTTTTGGGGGACCTGTTGTACTCTACAGGCCCTTTCCATAGCAGTTATCCACTTGTGGATATCATCCCCACTCTGGTAGGGAGGAACAACCTTGCTCAGGTTCCTATGGTCTGGAGTATTTTCTCTACCTCTAGGGACACTGTTGCTGCCACCAGGGGGTTCTAACCCCTCTCTTCTAGAAGCTTTCTGGAACTCAAAGGCTTCTTTGTCTAATGCCAACTGCTTGGTTTTGAGGGCAAACCTTGCTTCCTCATACTGCAGCAGTTTGTACATCCTTTCAGAGGAGGTCTCTCTTCTTGGGAAGAAGGAGTTCCTCTGGTAGACAGTTTCCCTGCCAGAGTGAAAGGAGTGCTCAGATTCCCTGGAAAGGGACCTGTGCCTGTCTTCCACTATGTCAGTTCTCTTAGGGAGAATTCCTCTGTCTGGTTCAGACCCCTTTGGGCCTGGCCCTACAATCACAGAGTCCTGGTCATCCTGATGTTCATCATCTGACCCAGACACTATAACTGACCCACCCACTGATCCAGACCCCTTAGCTCCTAGAGCTAATCTAAGGTCATCTGCTGTTAGCAGATCTATCAAGTGTAGTGTGGAGGGACTCTGTCCTATCTTCAGGTGCCTCTCAGCACACATGGCTTTCAAGTCAACGAAAGTCATGTCCTTATACTGAAGCTGGGTGGATCCACTGGGTCCATCCCTTGAGGACATTCTAGTGTTGTGCAGTGTTGTACTACCTACACTAGTTTGTGGCCTACTGATACTAGCTTGAGCTGTAGACAGGGTGTGCTATCCCTTTTCACACAGCTCTAAGTTCAGTAGAACTTATTGATACTAAGCTTGACTTTATATGTACCTTGAGTACCTATAGTGGTTTTCAGTTAGTAATTCAAATAGAGATTTTCTGGTAAAACAATAGCAAGCTGGAATCCCACACGCTGCCACCAATGTGAGAAGTTGGCCTGGTATATGCTGTTCACTAATTAAAGTGGACACCTTGCACCAGAACAATTCGACTCTTATGGTTGGTAGGTTTAAGACAACCTTTATAGAAAGCTATCCTAGTGGTAGCTGTGGAGAGCAGCCTTCAGGCTAAGTCTTGGAGGAATGTAAAGCAGCTTGTTTTACCACACAATCTCTTGAATCACCAAATGAAAAGACACCACACAGGTATATATATCAAATATATATGTATTTATTAATAAACAACTCTCTACTAATCTCTTTATGAGATTAGAAGTCAGGAACATATGTACAAATCAAATGTTATCAAAAATAAGTTAGCACAATCAAATATCACAATCTTAGTTTGGCTAGACCTAGGTCTAGGGCATCTAGAATCGAGGGACCCCCAAGAACCACCCCAGGTAGTTGTAGGAGACCCACAGGGGACGGACGCGGTGTCCTGGCACCGGTGCGAGTCCTGTGCGAGTCTATGCGAACAGACGCGATTGAGATTTCAATGTTAAAGGTCCCTTGCGTGTTCGAGGCGAACACACCGATCGGTCCTTGTACGAGTCGAAGGACGCGGTTACAGATAGAGTTGCAAGGGGGATGGACGCGCTGTGTCTAACACAGACGCGAACCTTGTACGAGTCAGCGCAATTGAGAGTTCAATGTTACAGGCCCCTTGTGTGTTCGAGGTGAACCCACCGATCGGACTCAGTACGAGTCGAAGGACACGGTTACAGATAGAGCTACAAGGGAGATGGACGCGATGTGTCTAACACAGACGCGAACCCTGTACGAGTCAGCGCAATTGTCGCACTTAGAAAATAAGAGTTTTAGGGCACTTCTAGGGTAGCTACAAGCAAGGCACTTACAGGGTAAGTAGTTCTAGGGCCCACACCCACAGGAGCACCGTAATGCTAAAGTTACCTCACCCAGGGAGCCGGGTGCATAGGTGTCCTTTGGTGTCGGGTCGCGGCGTCGTTTTCACTGGGAGCCAATGAAGACTTGCTGCTTGCGGCGACAGAAGAAGTGTCTGTTGGAATCCAAGCCTGGATTCAGAAGGAGGAAGACCTGAAAGCAGAGGGGACAGTGTTCAAGGGCACTTGGTAGTGACCCGGGGCAAGGAAGATGAATGCCCACCGTCGTCGGCAGATTCAGGTCGTTCACTGGTGTCTTGACTCTTCGACCACGAGGTCCAGGAGGCATCGAGGATGGCCAGGAGCTGGATTCAGCGTGTCCCACGAAGTCTGCAGCTGACTGCCGTGTCGGCGACCCGATTGGAGCCAACAAGCCTTGGTAGCAGCAAGTCTCGTGGTGGAAAGAAAAAGTCAATGGTGCAGACCAGCAAGGTCTGAAGAACTTACCCAGCGAGGGTAGGTCAGGGCAGGCCTGGAGCAACCAGGGGAGCCCTTTGGTTTCTTTGGAAAGTCTTCTGGGGACCCATAAGCTGGCTGGCAAGGGATTGCGAAGACGCCTCGGGCGGATGCACTCAACAGGGGCCCACGGTCACTCGGGACGGTGTAGGCCTCTGATTTTGGGAGCGATTTCTGTTAGAGGCTGGGACCACACGTGGTCCAAAGCACAAGTTCGTAGAACGTCGTGAAGGGGTTGCACTCGACAATAGTGCACGGTACCCAGGGTCTGCGGTTCCTCGTTGCTCGTGGGGTCCACTTGCCTCAGCTTCGCTGGGGACTCACGATGGCCTTGGAGAAGTCAGGAAATCCTCTTCCTGGGCTGCAGGGACTTCGGGCTCCGGCTGGAGCGGCATAGTTTGTGACCATTGTTGTCATTTTTGGTGCCTGCCAAGCAGGGGAGTCACTCCTTGACTCCAAGGGAGATTCTTCCGTCTTCCAAAGGTAGTGGAACGTCGAAGGTCCGGGATTCTTCTTGTAGAGCGTCGTCCAGGGGTATCTAGGGTGCAATGCACAGGTTCCCCCTCTTATACTAGAAAGAAGGGAGGGACTAGCTCTATGACCCCCACCTATGGGAGGGTCAGGGGAGTGGGTGGCTACACCCACTTCCCTTTGTCCAGTTTCGCGCCAGAGCAGGGGCAGGTAGCCCCTGAGCTGGTTTGAACTGGCATATGCACAGAGGAGCCTTCTGCTCCCCCAGTGCAGGACTTCAAAGCACTCTAAGAGTGCACCCACCCAGCCCCAATACACTAAACCCTGTCTGAGAGGTGGTCACACCCCATTGGGACAGGATATCTATTGTTGGGCTTCATCCACTGCGAGTGTTGGTCATCAGCAGGAGGGCAGCCCAGTGTCTGTGACTGGTGGCGTCCATTTTGTGATGCCAGGGCTCTTCAGGATTCTACCGCGTTTCCACAGTAGTTACATGTCTATCCCTCTAGAAGGGTGGGATCATACTCCCACACCAGTTACTGGTGTGGGGGTATGATTCCAAAGTGTTTGACACCAAACACGACATGTTTTGATGCAGCCATTCCATAGTTAGCATTTACCGCGAGGATATAATGCACTTAAGAGTATATGGTTTGACTGCATTCACAAACAGCCCCAGAGAATGGACTCTGAGGGCTGCAGAGGGGCCCTGCTCAGGCAGAGGCACCCCCTCACATGGAAACTAAGCACCCTGCCCTCAGGATTGATAGGGCCTGCTTTAGGGGTGACTGATAAGTCTCAATGTGTGTGCAGGAGAGATATAGGGGACCTATATCTCAGTGAGGGGTGCTAGCACTTCCTCACCCAGGCTGCAGTAGCAGGCCTGTGGTGTCAGATTTAGTCTGCTTCCCAGGGGTGGCATAATACATGCTTCAGCCCCTGGTAGGCCTGTGAAGTACCTATGCCCTTGGTACCTAAGGTACCATATACTAGGGACTCATAAGGTACCACAGTATCCAATCACTAGTGCACCTAGAGTGCACTCCAAATCGTTTAGAGAGAACAGAGAGGCTGGGGCCCTGATTGGCAGGGTCCCAGCCAGACTATAGCCAGAAACCAGTGTAAACATCAGAAAAAAAAGTGGGGGCAACATAAGAGGCAGATCCTAGTCTCCTACATCAGGGCAACAACAGTCTTCTTCCCAGCATTCATTTATTGGCATGCGACACACCGATGAGACACAGCTTCTGCAATCACTCGAAACCTAGCATTGAACTAAGTCTGTCTGAACAGTCTCACCATCGTATCCCTTCCTATGGGGGCTGCTCCATGAATTTGCCTTGCCATTAGGTGTAACAAACAATCCGGTAGTACTGCCCTACCATCAGCTGATACCCAAATATCATCCTTCTATTTTCCACAGCCTGTTCTAATCCAACCCTCTTGTTCCTCCTCTGTGACTTCCATTTGCAAATGCCTCACTTCATCCCACGTGTCAGCTGCTGCTAGCATCATGTTGAGTTCGGTCTTCACTGTACTCTCGCCAATATATTCCCCATTGAAAACACATGCATGAAAAGTACAGTAACATGCAACTTCGTCTACATACCTATTTCCGATAGTGACAAAATCATTTCCCTTTCCATGGGCTGCGCACTTAACAACAGCCACTTCTCTTGGCAATTGTAAGGCTTCCAGCAGTTGTCTCACATACTCCCCATTTCATATAGGGGATCCAGATGACGTTAGGAACCCTCTCTGTGACCATAGCTGTCCAAAGTCATGAACCACACCGAAGCCGTACTGGTATAGAGTGTGACTCTGATTTGTTCATAAACAAGGCATGCATGGGTCAAGGCAATGATTTTAGCCACTTGTGCAGAGTGTCCTATAACACAGAACACCGCTTCAGAGTGACCTATTTGTCAAATGCTGTGTTTTAGTTTTCATCATCAAAAGTTCAACTGAATTTGGTACATATACTGTAACAGGATGACCCATCACAATGCTCTCACATCGTTCAATACTGACACCTGTTGCAGGAACAGATTTGAGACATCTGGGCAAGGCTGAAGCTACAGGATATAAAGCAGCTGAGAAGTAGACCACTGGTCTACGGGTACCTCCAAATGTTTGGGTGAGTAACGACTGAGCATATCCATCCTGCTCATGGCAGAACAGCAAAAACGCTTTGTTGTAATCATGCATTCCTAAAGCTGGAGAGCAACACAGGCATTTTCTCAACTCAGGAAGGCAAGCAGACGATTGTTATCCCAAGGCACCGGATCACACACATCCTTGTGAGTCAGCATCTGCAAGGGTTTTGCCATGAGAGAAAAGTTAAGAATCCACTGTTGGCAGTAGCCAACCATTCCCAAGAACATTTTGACCTCTTTTGGAGTACTGGGTGGATTTATTTTCATGATCGCTTCCACTCTTTCTGGTTACACCTTTCTTTTGCCCTTCTCAATTCGATGGCCCAAGTAGTGTACTTTATTCAGACAGTACTGAAGCTTACTCAGAGACACCTTATGCCCATTGTCAGCCAGATGGATCAGTAAGGCAATAGTATCGTCCCTGCAAGCATCTCGCGTTTCAGACGCGATGAGAAGGTCGTCAATATACTGGGCCAACACTGAGTTCTGGGGCAGAATGAGATGCTCGAGGCTCTTTTTCAAGACATGATCGAATATGGATGGACTTTCAGTATACCCTTGAGGGATACAACACCACGTTAACACACAATTCTACAGACGGAAAGCAAATAAAAATTGGCTCTCCTTGTGCAATGGAATGGAGAAAAGTGCTTGGCAGAGGTCAATCACCATGAACCATTCAGCTTCGCAAGGAATCTGAAAAAGGATTACAGATGGATCCGGTACCACAGGGCGACATGGAATCACTATGCTATTGATCTTCCTAAGATACTGAACAATGCGATATTTCCCCACTCGGCTTCTGCAACCCCATAATAGGAGAATTTCATGGACTTCCCATGATCTCCTTCAGAATGCCCTGCACAATCATGGATTCAATTACAGGTGTAATCCCTGCCACTGTTTCTGGGGTCAGGTTGTTCTTGGGTGTCCTCGGAAACTCTGCATTTGGCTTGACCTGTATGCAGACTGGCTCAGCGCCTCGAATCAGTCTGATTACTTACCCTCTGAAGTCTCATACCACTTGGACGGTGTCTCTCAGATCCAGCCACATGTCTTCCACTGTCAGTAAAGGAAACATGGCAGTATAAAGATTCTGATTAGCCAATTTGAAAGCAATGTCCTCATCATTAGTCTGCAATTCGATTCCCTTTGGTGTGCAATAGATGGTACAATTCAATTTGCACAAGTCACACTCTAGCAAACATACTGGACTCGAATCACACACCACGAACTGACGGTGATCCTGTAAAGTTTCCGATTTTCACCGGCACATCTTCTGTCAAAGGGTTCGTCGTTCTTTTGTTAGAGAATCCTACAACTTGGATTGATTTCCCCAAAAAGGGCAGGTTTGGGGCTACTGCGGATCTCACAGTAGAACGGGTAGCTCCAGTATCAATCAAGAATGTAATGGGATGACCATCCACATCTGCTTCTACATATGGTTCACTGTGGGCTTCCTCTAAGACTGCTCCAAGAGTACAATCTTCCTCCCCCTCAGGCACCGGCATAAGGACGGGTCCAAGTCAAATTCATCTAGAGCTTCTATTAAGGGCATCTGATGGTAAGTTTGATTGCCTAGTGGGATTCTTGGAGGTTGAGGCACTTGTATTAGCTAGTTCTGATTCCCTCCTGCATTAAATGATCTTGGCCTGGTCACTGTCAGTAACTGATTTACGCCATTTGGCACTTGCACAAGTTCTCCTCCCTGCTCTTGATTCGCAGGATTACAGTGACACTCGTGCTTCCAATGCCCGATCTTGTTGCAAAAATGAGAGACAGTGGTCTTTTTCAGGTTTGCAACGTCTACCCGTCTTCGGATCCATAGGGATACCTCTCCCTCTTCCCTGGCTCATCGGCCCTGCAACTGATTGTACTTTTGCACCACCTTGGGCATTTCCCTGACCATCAGTTACAGCTCCCATCATTACCTGCATCTGCTCTCCATTCTGGGCATTGTGCGTTTGGACCAGCATCAGTTTCTCCTATATCCTCCTATGTTTTGATTCCACCTTGTCACTGCAATACCTGGTGTCGTGTATATGGAGCGAGCCTGTCACAAGCGTGTTTTCCCTTTGCCGCTCGTGACTGTCATGCTCTGTAGTTTCTTGTGATGTTTTGATTGAGGTTCGGTGGGAGGTTAACGGATATTTACCGTTGGGGTGCCATTGTACTTATGACTTGGATCGTGTGAAGACGGAATAAACTTCACTACCAAAATCTACTTTCTTTGCTTCGTGATTTTGGTAACCTGATACTTTCTAACACTGGCGACGAGCGGGCACGGATTCACTGCCCTTTTACTTCAGTGTATTTATTTGCTGATTTTGCCATTTTGAGGACCAAGATTTATTGGAGCTTTATTCGAAACATTTTTTTTTTATTTGCCTACATACCAAATTTATACCCAATTACTCGTCAAAGGTAGACCCTTTCAGGTGTCTTCTTAAGAAAAATGCAAAATTTATTTGGTCTACTGACATGTCTTATGCCTTTGAAAATTAGAAGAAATTCATTATCAATGCTCCGTGTTTAAAACCATTTGTGTGTGGAAAAAAATGCATCATAATGGTGGATGCCAGCAATACCGGTTTGGGAGGTGTATTATTGCAGAGGGACAATGGATATGAGTGGATAGTAGCATATGCTTCTAGAGCATTAAGAGAGGCAGAAAAACACTATTCTGACACCCCAACGGTAAATATCCGTTAACCTCCCACCGAACCTCAATTAAAACATCACAAGAAACTACAGAGCATGACAGTCACGAGCGGCAAAGGGAAAACACGCTCGTGACAGGCCCGCTCCATATACACGACACATCTTCCCCCCCCCCCTTTTTTTTTTTTTACAATAAAAAGAACAAATTAATTAATGACAAAATCCTTGAACCTCCCAGGAAGACGATGATCTCGCATCCTCCTAGTAGGAAAACAATTATGGTTAGGATGAAACAAATCATGGTTGACTGGAACATTACTGTGCTCAACATCTAAAAACACATTACTGCTGGAATCATCCGAAGAGTTCACCACACCCTTGAACAAAGAGATCCTGTTAAAATTCCAGACACTTCCACCCTCGACTCTGACGGCATTTCTAAAAACTTCAATGACTCTTTTGGGAACTGACCAAACTGGGAAACCTTTGGCAACGCCTTCTTTTTTTTTTATGCGAATAAGGTCACCAACCACAATTCCTTGTTTACTCGCAGTACCCATTTTCCTTTCCATGACCGGTTTCATTTTTCTTTTGTAAGCATTAACTCTGTGTCTAACTAATTCATAATCCACATTAGTAAGATTTTTACCTTCACTTAAATTTTTTTTTAACCACCAAGGAGCAAGTTTGGTACTTGGTTTGCGTCCCCTTAGAAGTTCAAAAGGACTAACAAGGGTGACAGAATTAGGCAAGGTCCTGTATGCCAACAACATGGACTGCAGAGCATTACGCCAATTAAGCCCTCCTTTAATGGATAATTGAATAGCTTCTTTCACAACGCGGTTAAAACGCTCAACTTGACCATTCGCCTCAGGATGGAAAACAGCTATTCTCCTATGAGTAATTCCACACTTCTCCAGAAAAGATTCCATTTCCTTACTAATAAATTGAGGTCCATTGTCTATGACAATTTCTTGGGGAATGCCTTCTCTACAGAAAATATCATCAAGAAATTCAATAACGCTTTGTGAAGTAACCTCCTTAACCATCTTGACTTCTGGCCATTTCGAGAAATAGTCTATAAGGACAATACCAAAACTTTCATTTTTGGGTAAAACATGAAATGGACCAATAATGTCTAAACCCATTTTCGCCACGGACCAAGAGGAAAATCCACAGGATGAGGTTCAGAACGTAGAACAACCGCTGACTTATCACTGTCCGAACATTTGGTACACATGCACACAAATTGCTCAACAGACATCAATACCAGGCCACCAAAACATTTCTCTGATACGTCTCCTGGTAAAAGAAATACCTAAGTGTCCTTCATGAGCAATTTCCATAATGGTGTCCCTCAAAGAGAAAGGAGGAATAATTTTATCACCTCTCATAACTAAACCATTCTCAATTGCCAATTCATCATGAACCTTGAAATAACTCATGATATCTCCTGAAAGTTTTCTCTGTTCAGGCCATCCTTGTACTATGTGCCTTTTGACATTATTTAACTCCGCATCCTTTTCCATTTCTAAAAGCCAAACTTCATCACAAAATTTGGTTTGTTCACCATGTAATAAATTCACATCGCATGTAGTGAATGCTACTTCACAATCATCCTCATGACTCTCTTCCTCACTAACTACAGGTAATCTAGACATGCAATCTGCATGTATATTAGCCTTCCCTTGTACATACTCAATCTGGAACTGGAAGGATTGTAACCTTGAAGCTAACCTAGAAAGACGTGCAGACATAGAACGTCCTCCACCTGGAGACATCATGAAAACAAGAGGTTTATGGTCGGTTTTAATAGTGAATTCGGTACCCCATAAAAACTCCTGAAATGTTCTGCACCCCAAACACAAGCAAGTAGTTCTCTTTCTATAACAGAATAATGTTTTTCTGCCTCTCTTAATGCTCTAGAAGCATATGCTACTATCCACTCATATCCATTGTCCCTCTGCAAATTAGGGAAATTAGGGAAGTACCAAGGTTTTGAACATGTTATTAAATTACATGACAATGCTGAAACCTATCCATCACAAGGTAAGAAATGTACCTCTTTCCTACAGGAATAAGTTAAAGGTTTTCCAGTTTGGTCAGTTCCCAAAAGAGTCATTGAAGTCTTTTGAAATGCCGTCAGAGTCGAGGGTGGAAGTGTCTGGAATTTTAACAGGATCTCTTTGTTCAAGGGTGTGGTAAACTCTTCGGATGATTCCAGCAGTAATGTGTTTTTAGATGTTGAGCACAGTAATGTTCCAGTCAACCATGATTTGTTTCATCCTAACCATAATTGTTTTCCTACCAGGAGGATGCTAGATCATCGTCTTCCTGGGAGGTTCAGGGATTTTGTCATGAATTAATTTGTTCTTTTTATTGTGTTAAAAAAAAAAAAGGGGGGAGAGATGTGTCATGTATGTGGAGCGGGCCCGTCATGAGCGTGTTTTCCCTTTGCCGCTCGTGACTGTCATGCTCTGTAGTTTCTTGTGATGTTTTGATTGAGGTTCGGTGGGAGGTTAACGGATATTTACCGTTGGGGTGTCATTGTACTTATGACTTGGATCGTGTGAAGACGGAATAAACTTCACTACCAAAATATACTTTCTTTGCTTTGTGATTTTGGGAACCTGATACTTTCTAACACCTGGCATACCATAAGATTTCGTCTACGGACTTGTTTTGCCAACAGATTAGGTGCTGTTAGATCATGAGGCTGAACTGCAGCTTTCAATTTTGATTAAACAAGATATTAAAGTGCGCGTTTATCTAATTTAGAGCCTAATTTGTAGTTTGTTAGTTACCGTAATCATCATTTTCTTAAGCAAGAAGCCGCTAATGAACACAAATGGTTTAACAATGAGCTGTGTAAGTATCATTTTATACGTTTTTTTTTCTCTTCAGGGAGGAAACGTTACTAGACCACAACATAAGATAACTCCTTCAGCAGGGAACCTTTCTCTGTAACTACCCAAGTTTGCCTACAGAAGAGGAAAACTGTAAGAGATCATCTAGTATGGGCAGCCACTCTGCCAGATAAACTGCCATCGACCTTAACTGGATTTTGGGTATCCCACCCACTGCAGGCCATTTCAGGTGTGGGCAATGCAGTGTATGCCCTATCGGCATGGAGTGCAAAGTGTTTTCCCATGGTGACACCAGAGTGCCCCTGAAAATGTTCTCTAATTGCAACAACTGTAATGTGATATATTCCATTGCATGCTCATATGATAAACTTTATATTGGCAAAACTACCCAGAAAATTAAAATGTGTGTTTGTTGGACTTGGCTCTTTCTGCAGGGTCATCCCCCAACTTTTTGCCTTCACCCCCCTATTTACAGAACCCGTTTGTTGGCTTTAGGACTTTGCACACTTTACCACTGCTAACCAGTGCTGAAGTGCTTGTAAACCCTCCTTAAAAAAATGGTAGAATTGGATTACACCCTTTTGGCCTATTTAATGTACGTCCAAGTCCCTAGTAAAGTGGTACTACATGTGCCCAGGGCCTGTAAATTAAATGCTACTTGTGGGCCGGCAGCAATGATTGTGCCACCCACTTTAAGCAGCCCTTTAAAAGTGCCTCAGCCCTGCCATTGCTGCCTGTGTGTGCAGTTTTAAACTGCCAATTCGACCTGGCAAGATAACCCTCTTGCTAGGCCCAACCATTCATTTGGAACACAAATAAGTCACCCCCTACGGTACACAGCCCAGAATGCAGGGTGCATGTCCTGGTAGTGAAAAACTCTCAAATTTGTTTTCACTATTGCAAGGCTTACTTCTACCATAGGATAACATTGGGTTTCCTTATTACATTTAAAAAGTGATAACTTTCAAATGGTAGCAGGTAGGGATGTCGAGTTTGGTGTCTATGGAATTGTAATTAAAAAGCATCTTTAATGGTACAGTCGGATTTTTGACTACAAACATTTTTTTATTAAGGGTAAGGAGAGCAAACCACAGATACACAGCATGTCGCCTACAACCCATTGAGGGGCCGGCCGCAAAATAGGACAAGTGTAGATAAGGCAAAGGTGCGGCAGCAGGAGAATTATACATTCACATGAGGTTACACAGCAAGTCGCCTACAACCCATGCAGGGCCGGCCGCGAAGTGGAAAGGGCATAAAAATCAGGCGTATGCTGAAACGCATCTCCAAGTGGGCAGAATCTCAGTAAGTAAACGAACTCGAACATAAACGTGAGACAGAGAGAGAGGAGAGAGAAAGACAGGAAGAACCAGCAAGAGAAGAGAAAGAGAAAGAAAAGCAAGAAAGAGAAAGAAAAAGGGAAGGAAGGGAGAAGAGAAGAAAAAGAGGGAGGAAAAGGAAAATAGAATGCGGGGGAAATCCTCATCGAGATGGTGGCTTGGTGGTCAGGTAGCAGCATGGTGGCGTCAGAGTCACGAGGGCACAGTGAACGCGAAGGGAAGTAGTGCATCATCAAAAAGGCGCAAAGCCCGAAGTTTCGGGGGCTGGAAACGGGCATGCTCTATCCTACAGAAGTGGTCAATCAGTGGTTGCCAGAGTTTGCTGAACTGGGTGTCTCGATGCTGCAAGCGCGCAGTGAGAAGCTCCATGGCCATGATGTGCCACAGGCGAGTGAACCAAAGAGTAACCGGTGGGGTCTCTGCTTTCTTCCAGTATAGCGCTATAAGTTGTTTCGCCGCACCCAGCATATGGAGACAAATATGCCAGTCGCTACGAGTCAGCGCACGCAAATTGGCAGGCTTGATGCCTAAGAGTATTGTAGCAGGAGATTCAGGCAGGGGGAAGCCAAGAACCAGTTTGATGTGGCTAAGTATCTCTTTCCAGTAGGTGGCCAGAAGTGAACAAGACCACCACACGTGAAGGAAGTCACCAGGTGAGGTCAAACATCGCCAGCAAAGGGGAGAGGTCGCAGGGAACATTTTATGCAGCCTTTGGGGTGTATAATACCACTGAGTCATTACCTTATAGGCAGTTTCTCGCTGCGAAATGCAACGGTATACCTTCGGGATGTCGCGCCACAGGCGCTCCCATTGTGCAGATGTGACGTCTGCGGCCAGATCAGATTGCCAGCGAGACTGGTAGGGGTGAGAGGGTAGCCGCGGGGAATGTTGGAGGATGTGATAAGTGCGTGAAACAAGACCCCTAGAGTTATCAAACGAGCGAACCAGCCGCTCGAAGGGGTAAAGGCACGCGTGGCCGCCGGCGCCAGAGATCCAGCATATATCCAATGTCGAAGTTGCAAATACTGTATTCGAGCCCCGTCGGGGAGGTGGAACTCTCGCCTGCATTGGTCGAAAGTCTTGAAAGTGGCTCCCACGAAAAGATCCCGTATCGTTCTACACCCGCCGTCTAGCCATTCAGAAAAAGCGGTAGAGTGTAAGGCAGGTGGGAAGAGGGAATTACCAGCGATAGGAGTGTGAGGCGAGGGAAAGGTGGTAAGGCCTTTAGAGATAGCCACCTTATCCCAGATGTCGAGAACAGTCTTGGTAGGAACGGCTATGTACGCGCTTCGCGAGCGAGAAGCCCGAGAGTGCCAAGGCAGATCCCAGACGGAGCGCCCAGTTACCGCCCTATCCATATGGAACCACACCTTCTCACTCTCCCAAGCCATCCATTCAGAGATGAAGCGAAGATGCGCAGCCCAGTAATAGTCCAACAGGTTAGGACAGGCCAGGCCCCCCCTGTCCCGAGGCAGCATAAGGATTTTGCTGGAAAATCGCGGGCGGCGTCCCCCCAGACAAACCTGGTGAATTCGCGCTGCAGGCTTTGGATCTGATGATGCGGGATAGGGGTGGGAAGAGATTGGAAAACATACAGGATTTTTGGGAGAATGGACATTTTAAGGGCATGAAGACGACCCAACCAGGAGAGAGTGAGAGGTTTCCAGTTTCGCAGGTCCTCTAGCACGGACCGCCTGCATTCTTGCCAGTTCGCTTGCGACCAGGTGGCAAGGGTGGGTGTCAGATTGAGGCCGAGGTATCGGATGGAATGTTGAGCCCACTTATAAGGAACCAGTGCCTGAAGCAGAGGAAGCTCCTCCACCGGGATAGTGAGGTTCAGAGCCCAGGATTTGTCATGGTTGATCTTAAGCCCCGACGCCTGTTCGAATTGACGCAATAGGAGGTAGAGGGCGGGAAGAGACGTGCGTGGTTGCGATAATGTAAGGAGCAGATCGTCCGCAAACAAGGCTACCTTATGCTGTTGGCCTCCAAGAGAGATGCCGTGGATATCTGGCGCCTGCCGAATCATAATAGCGAGGGGCTCCACCACAAGGGCAAACAGGAGGGGAGAGAGAGGGCAGCCCTGTCGCGTGCCTCTGTGTATGGCAATGGGATCAGTAAGGTGACCATTGACCCGAACCTGAGTCGCAGGGGAGAGATAAGGAGCCATGATACGAGAGACCATCAAGGGACTGAGCCCAATCTTGCAGAGAACCGCGCGGAGAAAAGTCCAGTCCACGCGGTCAAATGCCTTCTCCGCGTCAAGAGACAGCAAGCATGCGGGAATATTCCAGTGCTGAGCTGTCCCAACAAGATGGGCGGACCCGCCGCACATTGTCTGCCCCTGTCGCTGCCGGATAAAACCGACCTGATCGGGATCGATCAGGCCCGGAAGATGGGGATCCAGGCGTTTAGCTAGAATTTTGGTATAGAGCTTGAGATCCGAGTTAAGAAGAGCGATAGGGCGAAAAGAAGAGCACAACGCGGGATCCTTGCCTGGTTTCGGAAGTAAAGCTATCTCGGCGAGACCCATGGAGGAAGAGGGACCCACCACATCCGTGAAGGAATTGAAAAGGCGAAGGAGATGGTGTTGGAGTTGCGGGAAAAAAACACGATAGAAAGAAAGCGGCAGTCCGTCCGGACCCGGTGATTTCCCAAGAGGGAGATCTTTTAGAGCTCCCGCAAGCTCGCTCTGGGAAAGTGGGTCCTCCAGCAACTGTGCGTGATATGAAGTGATCGGAGTCCAGGTGCAAGTATCTAGTACGGCCCGAATCCGTTCCGGAGGGGGCGTCTCCGCGGCGTATAGAGAGGAGTAATATGTGTGGAATGCCGCAAGCTTATCCTTCTCAGCAGTGGCTCGAGAGCCATCAGGGCGTTTAACGTTGGCTATGTGGGCTTTGGCCGCCCGTGCCCGCAAGCGCCGGGCCAAGACCGTACCCACCCTATCCCCTCTCTCATAGTAGCGCTGTTTAAGAGCCAGAAGTGCCCGTTCGGCCTGATTGGTGCGGTGCGGCGCGGAGTTGACCGTGCAGTACGGCCAATCGCCGCTTGTGGGCGGCCAGTGGCTGCGCCTGATCAAGTCGCTCAAGCGCCTTTATGTCGCAAGAGAGGGTAGATTCAAACAAGCGCGACTCCCGAGCCCGGGCACACGCTATGGACGTGATATGACCACGGATTGTGGCCTTGAAGGCATCCCAAACCACCGAAAAAGGAGTTTCCGGCAAGTCATTCGTCTCAAAATAAGAAGTAATGGCTTCCCTAAGTTCCGCGACGTCAACCGGGTCACGAAGGATATGAGCGGGGAGTCGCCAACGCGGTGGGCGGCCAGGATGGGAAGACGGATCTCTGAGAAGAAGCTCCAGGTGCGCGTGATCGGAGATTGAGATATCCGATATGGAGGCCGAAAGCGTGTCCCCTATGAGAGAGTGGGAGACGAAGAGATAGTCGATGCGCGAGTAAGAGCGGTGTACGGGGGAGTAGTACGAGTAGTCTCGCGAGTCGGGAGAGTGATAGCGCCAGACATCTATGAGGCCAAGCTCAGTCAATTGCTTCTTGAGAGCGGAGGACATAGCCCCGGCACCATGAAAAGAGCAAGCGCTACGGTCATCATTGGCGTTCCATACCAGATTAAAATCACCCCCTATAATAAGGGAGGGATCCGTGCACAATATTCGGTCCCGCAACAGCTCCCGAAGGTAGTGATCCTGCGCCTGATTGGGAGCGTACAGGTTACAAAGAGTGATGGACCTGCGACCAATCCGAACCGCCACTTTGAGGAACCTACCATCCGGTGTGCGGGTTACTTTGGAGTCCCCCTGCTGAATGCCAGCGCGACACAGGATCACTACACCAGCTACCTTGGTAGCAGCAGAAGCCCAGAATTGAAGCGGAAAGCGAGGGTGGGCCATGCGGACTACATCCGCCTTAAGCAAGTGGGTCTCCTGAAGGAAAATGATATCAGGGTTCAGCTGCAAGAGATAGCGCCATATTTGTCGCCGCTTGTTAGGGGAATTGAGTCCCTTCACATTAAGGGAGACAAGCTTTAGGCTGGGTGCGACGGCCATGACTGGAGGGAAGAGAGACCAAGTGCGCGCAGCAGCAGGAGGTAATGCAGGAGGTGGCGGAGTAAGGGGAAAAGTGTGAGAGGATGGGAGGGGAAGCCATGGTCTACAACCACTTCAGGAAGGGCCAGAAACCCCAGAGGAAGGGCATGCGTCCAAAACCCTACAGTGGGGAGGGAGAGGCGCTCCACCCAAGGCGCTAACAAAGGAGACAGGCCGGGCATAACAAAGCAAGGCCAGTTAGCCTCCCGACAGGACACAACAGCATCCCCGCACTCCCCCAAAGCCAAACCACACAGCAGAGGCAAGCAAGGACGCTCCCACAAAGAGCCCAAGACAGGGCGAGAAAAGAGAAAGCCATGAAAAGAAAGAGGAGAGGAGAAAATAAACAGGCCAACTGGGCCAAGGTGGTACAGAGTCATGTCAGAACAGCCCAAGCTCCCGAAGGTAGGGCGTCCCAGAGAAGTCACTCTCCTATAGGACTCTGCAAAAAAGGGGGGGGTGGCCGGCACGCAGAAGGCTAGGAGCCCCCGCTACCAGCCCTCCGCAAGGCAATGAGAGGTACAGAGCATGAATCGACCTCCGGGCCCGGGCAAAGGTCCCCCAAAACTGAGTCCCCAACGAGGGCACCAGCAAGCACTACTCCGCGATGAATTGGGCTACAATGCGAGGGACGGCGATACGCTTAGAGAGCGGACGTAATTGACGGCATCCTGTTTGGCCTGGGTGAAGTCAAGGCCCCCCGGACGACGTCCAGAGCGAGGAGGAAGAACAGTGGACCACTCTGGCCGGAGCGAATCCGCAGGGCGGGCACGAGAGGAAGGGGAGTCATCAATATCAGAGTCCAGAGGCAAGTGAAGGAGGCACAACGCCTCTTGCAGAGACCGGAGGATCCACCGCCGACCCTCCCAGAGGAACATCAGGGCGAAGGGGTGCCCCCACTGATACTTAATGTCCATGGCCCGCAGTTTATCAGTGACAGGCTTGAAGGCTTTCCGCCGGCGAAGCGTGGAGGGCGCGAGGTCTTGGAAGATTTGAATGGAGAGCCCATTGTAGGAGAGCGCCCGGACCCCCTGCACTTTGCGAAGAATGGCTTCCTTGTCCGCAAAGAAGTGGACCCGTGTGATAATGTCAGGTACAAAGTTGGGACGGTTGCGGGGGCCCGGAACACGATGAGCTCTATCCAGCATAGGTGGCGTGGTGCCCTCCCCTTCGCGGATGGCATGGAGGAGGTCTGCAGTGTACGACATTACATCAGTCCCCTCCGTTCCCAATGGCACGCCTCGGATACGGAGGTTGTTCCGCCGCCCGCGGTTCTCCAAGTCCTCTTGCTTCAGCTGCAGAGAGATATTCTGGTCTTCCAGCTCAGACACCTTCTTCCAGAGACTCTCAACGTCCTCCGTCCTGGCATCCATCGTCCTCTCGAGGCCATCCACCCTGTCGCCAATCTCCACGACATCCTTGCGAACATCCTGAAGCCCAACTTTAAAGTCCTGTCGGAGGGAGCTAATTTCAGACTTGATTTCCTGCAAGAAGGAGGACATGTAGGCTTGGGTGATCGGCACCGCGAGGGCGGACGCGCCCGAGGAGGCAAGAGGATCATCCTGAGTGGACGGAGGCGCCTTGGCCCAAAGGGAGGCCACCGGATTGCCGCGGGAGGCAGCTGAGTCCGTGTCCCTGGTGGCCCTATGCTTGGGCGGCATAGTGGCGGTGGCCCAGGGAACCCGAGGCCCAGTCAGGGAAGTAGTGCAGAGGGTGGACCAAGGGAGGAGATAAAGAGGTCCGGTGGGGGGTAGTGGGCAACCCCGGTGATGTATGTAGGTACCAAGCGCACAGTGCAGCCCCCGGGGGCCCCTGCCACCACACAAGGAACAGGCAGGGGATGGCTCTCCCGCGATGGTCAGGCCCCAAGAGTAGACCAGGCCGTGTCTACCAGAGCGCAAGTGCAAGAGGGTGCAGGCCGAGCCCCAACGAGGGGGCCACCAGGGAAGGACGCGACCCCGCGCTCCGCACCACAGAAGGCTGTGTCCAGGAGGGGGGATCAGGATGGAGCCAAGACCAAGGGGCAGCAGACACAGACAGAGTCCCAATGCGGAGCCGGAAGCCCTCGTAGAGCCAGAGAGGACCCCCCCGTCCCGGTACCTGTACCGCCCTGGCGCGGTCTGCGGAGTCCACCAGGCGAATCCCCTCACATGGGCAGCAAGGAGCGTGGAACCACCAGGGGGCCCCTGCGATCACCGGGGGGCCCCACGCCAACAGCAATCCGCCGAAGCAGGGAGACAGCGGGTGGTCAGCAGGTCAGGCCCACTCCGCCCACAGCAGCGCCGGTCACCCCCCTCCAGGGAGGCGTCGCAGGCCCCAGCAGGAATGCGGCGTCGGTCTGGGCCCAAGATGGCGGTCCGCCGAGGTCGGGTGAGCTCCAGCCAAGGAAAAGACAGCTGCGGAGGCCCGGGTGGCAGCGCCCGGCCACGGCACGCTCGGGGGGGGGGGCTCCAGCCCCCGAAGGCTTCACCGCCGGCAGCAAAGACAGGGCCCCGCCAAGATGAGGCCCCCAGCGCCTTCAGGATCACCGCCGGGGCAGCAATCCGCTGGGGCAGGGAGACAGCGAGTGGTCAACAGGCCAGGACCACTCCGCCCACAGCAGCGCCGGTCACCCCCCTCCAGGGAGGCGTCGTGGGCCCCAGCAGGGATGCGGCGTCGGTCTGGGCCTAAGATGGCGGCCCGCCGGGGTCGGGCCGCTCCAGCCGGGAGAAAACAGCTGCGGAGGTCCGGGTGACAGCGCCCGGTCACAGCACGTCAGGGGGGGGTCCAGCCCCCAAGGATGTCACCGCTGGCAGCAAGGACCGGGCTCCGCCGAGGTGAGGCCTCCAGCGCCGCCGGGATCGCCGCCGCAGCCGGGGACCAAAATGGCGGGTGCGGCAAGCCGGGCCGGGACCGGCCCGTGAAGAGTGGAAAGGCTGATCCCCCAAAGGGCCCCGCGACCCAGAGCGCTGCCCCGGAGGTCCCAGCCACAAGCGGAGCCCGCTCCAGGAAGATGCGGAGCCCGGAGGCGAAGAGTAAGGTAAAGGCGAGAGGCGCTGGAGCGGAGACTCGGTGAAACACGTCTCACTCCATGCGCGCTCAGGCCACGCCCCACCACAGTCGGATTTTTAACCACAACTCTGAAAATGCCACTTTTAGGAAGTTGAAAAACACACAAGATGATGGACGGAATGTTGCACATTGGCAAACATTCACCCACAGTCACAGATCTGGGTTTAATCCATCGTTATTTTGCTTCACCACGCCACCCCAGTTCAGACATAGCCATATGCAAATCAGTCTTGACTCCTGTGCCTCATGGGAACAGTCCAGACCGAACTGCCAAGCCATGTCTTCCCTGGACCGGAATCAAGCATCCTAGGACCGGTTTCGGGCTTTCAGCCCTCATCAGCCAGGATAGCTTGACTCCAGTGGCGTAGTAGCACGGGACCCACGTCTGGGCATACCCTTCCCACTTAGGGCGAAATGCAAAACACACAAGATGATGGACGGAATGTTGCACATTGGCAAACATTCACCCCAGTCACAGATCTGGGTTTAATCCATCGTTATTTTGCTTACCACGCCACCCCAGTTCAGACATAGCCATATGCAAATCAGTCTTGACCTGTGCCTCATGGGAACAGTCCAGACCGAACTGCCAAGCCATGTCTTCCCTGGACCGGAATCAAGCATCCTAGGACCGGTTTCGGGCTTTCAGCCCTCATCAGCCAGGATAGCTTGACTCCAGTGGCGTAGTGAGCACGGGACTCACGTCTGGGCATACCCTTCCCACTTGAGGCGAAATGCAAAACACACAAGATGATGGACGGAATGTTGCACATTGGCAAACATTCACCCCCAGTCACAGATCTGGGTTTAATCCATCGTTATTTTGCTTCACCACGCCACCCCAGTTCAGACATAGCCATATGCAAATCAGTCTTGACCCTGTGCCTCATGGGAACAGTCCAGACCGAACTGCCAAGACATGGCTTGGCAGTTCGGGCTGGACTGTTCCCATGAGGCACAGGGTCAGACTGATTTGCATATGGCCATGTCTGAACTGGAGTGGTGGAGTGAGCTAAAGAATGATGATGGATTAAACCCAGATCAGTTGACTGGGGGTGAGTGCTTGCAATGTTCAACACTCCGTCCATCATCCCCTTTGGTTTTGCTTTGTTCGCCCTAAGTTGGCAGGGTATGCCCAGACGTGGGTCCCTTGCTCACTTTGCCACTGGATTCAAGCTAGCCTGGCTGATGACGGCTGTTAGCCAGAAACCGGTCCAGGAAGACATGGCTTGGCAGTTCGGGCTGGACTGTTCCCATGAGGCACAGGGTCAGACTGATTTGCATATGGCCATGTCTGAACTGGGGGTGGCGGAGTGAGCTAAAGAATGATGATGGATTAAACCCAGATCAGTTGACTGGGGGTGAGTGCTTGCAATGTTCAACACTCCGTCCATCATCCCCTTTGGTTTTGCTTTGTTCGCCCTAAGTTGGCAGGGTATGCCCAGACGTGGGTCCCTTGCTCACTTTGCCACTGGATTCAAGCTAGCCTGGCTGATGACAGCTGTTAGCCAGAAACCGGTCCCAGGATGCTTGTTTCCGGTCCAGGGAAGACATGGCTTGGCAGTTCGGGCTGGACTGTTCCCATGAGGCACAGGGTCAGACTGATTTGCATATGGCCATGTCTGAACTGGGCTGGCGGAGTGAGCTAAAGAATGATGATGGATTAAACCCAGATCAGTTGACTGGGGGTGAGTGCTTGCAATGTTCAACACTCCGTCCATCATCCCCTTTGGTTTTACTTTTAGGAAGTTGGCAGTTTCTTGTCCTAACCATTTGGTGTCTGTAGCCTGCTCTGGGTCACATGACTAGCTAACAATTGATCTTGGTGAATTGCTCTCAAAAAGTGAGACAATGGGAGGATAGATGTTGGCAGGATGGACCACTCTGAGTTGATGAGAGGGAGGACTCGTCACCTTCTGCACATAACAAAGGTCCTGCCTGAGCAATCTCACAAAGAACTTAACAATGGTCTTTTGTGAGCCCAGACAAGCTAGGGCCAGGATAGGGAGGAAGGGAATGCCTGACACCTCAGGGGTGTGGAAACCTCTAGAAGCGTCTCCAACTTCAAAATGGGCACGAGCTAAAAATATTGAACCCTCAGACCCAACTCTTCAGTACACTTCTGGACCTGTGGAAGACTCTGCCAGGAAGGACTGCTGTGCTGCTGAAAGGACAGCAACTCTGCTGGAGTGTTGCCCTAAAGGACTGCTGCCCCACTGTGCAGACCTGTTGCACCCTTGCCTGAATGAGGACTGACCTGCATCGTTACACCCAGAACCCCCAGAGTGACTCAAAGGGCTATTTGGCTGGGCTCCTGTCTGAAGCCAAAGGGACAGACTAGGCTTCCAAAAACCTTCAACCTAGCACCTGGACACTGCCATCTGTGAGTCCTGCCCTCCCAGTCCTGGACCCTTAAAAACAGGCCTGAAGGTGCTCTACCAGCCCATATGTGGATTCTGCAGAACCAACGTATCTCCTCAGCCATACATCTCCCACAAAACAGGCGCATTGTCTCAGCTGCTCCACGCATGTCCCTTTGACCTGACGATCGCCTCTGCAGCGTGGAAATCCCCAATACAAGAATGCCGCTAACCCCTTCTCAGCCCATCCGAACCACCGCCGCACAACCCATCTCGTCACCGGGACATTGCACTGCATCTGCTGCACGACACATCCTCAGCGTGGGACTCCGCATCTCTTCACAACCATGATTATGTTACTGTGGTCAGCAAACCTAAGTGGGTCCCTGAAGCAAGCCCACACTCCATCCCGGTTGGCCTGAATTTGTGGCTTTTGTTCCAGTTCGGCACAACAAGATAACCACAGTTGGTGCTTGGTGCTTATTTGGCACTATTCACGCTGAAATCTTTAAACTTGCATACTTCTGATTCTACTGATTGGATTTTTGTTGTTTCAGTCTTGATTTATTTATTAAGATGTACTCTACGGAACAGGGTCGCCCAGCGGACTTCGTGGAAAAGTGGCTTCGCTCCTGGGTCACCGAAGGCTCGTTATCCCCATGGTTCGCGATCGAACGAGCGCACCGCTCCCTTGCTCCCAGGCCGCCGCCGGGGGCAGCCCCCAGACCTATCATCATGCGAATCCTTAATTTTAAAGACCGTGATTCCATCTTGGCTGAGGCCCGCAAACAGCAGGATCTTCGATACGACAACCACACGATTATGGTCTTCCCCGATTACACCCGAGAGGTCCAGAGTCAACGCCGATCGTTTGGGGAAGTTAAGCAAAAGTTGCGTGCCCTTAACGTCCAGTACAGGCTCCTTTTCCCAGCACGTCTGCGAGTGGTTTTCTCCAACAAGACCCTCTTCTTTGACACCCCGGAGGAGGCATGGACCTGGGCCACGGAGGAACGCCCCCTGAGAGCCGCCGATCATCCATCCGCGCCGGGTGGGCTGACCCGGGGATCCGGCAATCGAGAGGCTCCTGGCCCCCGGCCCCAGCGCCCTCGCTCACGCAGACGCCGAGGTCAGAGAAGGGCCCGCTCTGACTCCCCACCGGGCCCCTCCCGACAACCAACCCCGCTACCTGGAGGGCCTTCCGGTCTGAGGCGGTCAGGATCCTCGGGACACTTGGACCCTGGAGGCTCATCGCCCCGACCTTCATCACTGGCCCTTCCGGACACTGAACTGTCACGTAGCCCATTGCTCCTCAGAGACCCCACATGAGCGCGTCTCTGCCCGCCGGGCCTGGCTCCGCGGCCGGAGACGGCAGCTCGACAAGTCAATGCTACAACCTCAGACTGACTTAAATACGCACATCCTGCAATGAGGAGGGGTCCTCCACGTTTCCCAGTCCCGAACGTTCTAGTTTGGTCTTTGTTGTTTTTCAATGTTAGGGCGACAGATGCTTCCGTTCCTGAAGTATAGGGTGGGGGTTGGGTTCGGGTGGGGGACAGTTGTCCCGGGTTCCATGTTGTTTTTGCCTTTTGTTTTTCTCATACCAGCACTTCTGCCTCATCTTATCACAGATATACAATGACAGACCTTCTCCCTCAGTGTCCTACGCTTCACGCGCGTCCACTGCTACGCTCCCTGTTCATATGGGGCACTCCATCATTAAACCTGCCTCTCCATGTCTAACGCTCACTCAGGTCTAACAGCACTTCACGTTGTGTCATGGAACGTAAACGGTCTCCTTGACAAAGTTAAACGTACAGCGGCCCTGCGCTATGCACAGCGCCATAGAGTAGACATATTGCTGCTTCAGGAGACCCACCTAGTGGGCAACCGCTGCCCCTTCCTTGCGCGTTATGGCTATAGCGGGGTTTGGCATGCAGGTTTTACCCGGGGATCCCGAGGGTGGCAGTCCTGCTGCGCCGCGCTCTGCCCTTTGTTGAGCGTAAAGTAATCCATGATCCGGGTGGTTGCTATCTCATTCTGGAAGGGAGCATTGGGACCCAGGCCCTGAATTTGATAACGGTGTATGCTCCCCCTCTCTGCTGTCCTCCACGCTCCAGCGCCTCACTCCACTTATAGCCGCCCTGCCTCCCGGGACCACGGTGGTGGGGGAGACTTTAACGCAGTCATGGCCCCAGCTTTTGACTCCGATGCGACCCCTTCTATCTCTCGGGTCTCCCAATCCACAATCTTTTCGAACTGGGCTGCGAATCTGGGACTTAGTGATGCATGGCGCCTCTGGCATCCGAACTCTGCTAGGTTCACTCACACCTCGGCCGCCCACCACACACAAGCTAGACTAGACTATCTGTTTCTCCCGGCCCTAGAATGTCGATCGATCCAAGCCATCACTATCCTTCCCAGAGGCCTTTCGGACCATTCCCCAGTATCTATGCGCCTGGGTAGCCTCCCGGCCTCTTCACGGCCGATTTGGCGGCTCAACGCCTGGTTTCTCCAGGATGAAGACTTCAAGAAACATGTAGGGCTTGAGCTCCATCAGTACTTCGCGGATAATCAAGGATCGGTCTCGTCCCCTGGTACCTTGTGGGAAGCCGCCAAGGCAACCATTCGCGGTTTCGCCAAAGGCCAACTCAAAATCCAACGCACGAAGCAGGAGGCCCGGCTCTCACTCCTAGAGGCCCAGGCAATCAGGCTGGAAGCCTGTCCACCCGAGGAACATACGGAGGCGCGGGACCGGAGACTTAACTTCCTCAGAGACGAGCTTAAACAGGCCTCCATGGAGTCCGCTAAGCTGCTTTGGAGGTCCTCCGTGGCGAGAGTGTATGGCTGGGGGGATAAAAACTGGAAACTTCTTCATCGCCTGGCCACCTATCCAATGGCTAACCGTATTATTCCCGAAGTGGTGGACCCCAAGGGGCAGACACACCAAAATCCCACGGCGGTGGCCCAGTGCTTCGCCTCTTATTATGCCTCTTTATATTCTGCTCGGCCCCCAGATCTCACCCTATCGGAACTTCTCCAGAATGAAGGATTCTCACTCCCGCAGCTTACTGACGCGGAAGCGGGTGATCTAGATCTCCCAATCACTCCAGAAGAACTTAGCGACGCTATCTCCCGTATGGCAGCGGGCAGGACGCCGGGTCCAGATGGCCTCCCGCAAGAATTTTACGCGTCCTACCGGGCCACGCTGATCCCCCATCTGTTGGAGGTATACCGTGAGGCAGCGGACCGTGGTTTCTTCCGTCCTGAGACGGAACTTGCCACCATCGTGGTGATCCCTAAGTCCCAACCCCCCTCGGTCCACTGCTCGGACTACCGCCCCATTTCTCTTATTAACTCAGAACTCAAGATCTTTGCCTCAGTTTTGGCGCAGGGTCTACGCCCTCATTTGGCCAAATTGGTCCATCTGGACCAGTGCGGTTTTATGCCCGGCCGGGGCACCAGGCACTGCCTGCGAAGGCTCTACCTGGCTCTGGTGCACCGTCAACAACTGACTCCCTATCTCTCCTTGCTTCTCGTGGATTTTGAGAAAGCGTTCGATTCGGTGGATTGGCGGTACCTGGATGCAGTGTTGTCGGAGATGGGATTTGGAACTCCCTTTCGCAACCTGATTAAGACCCTCTACTACAAGCCGCAGGCCCAGGTGATGGTCAATGGAGGTCTATCCAGCCCCTTCCCCATTGGGAGGGGCACGAGACAGGGTTGCCCCCTTTCGCCCCTCCTGTTCGCGTTAGCGATGGAGCCCTTTGCCTCGCTCATCCGCGCCGACTCGATGCTTACAGGATGGCAATGGCCCGGTTTGGAGGAGGACAAGATCGCCCTCTACGCCGACGACGTCCTGCTTTTCCTGTCGGATCCAGCCCGCTCGGGACCTCGATGTCTCCGGGCCTTGCATCTCTTCGAACGTGTCTCAGGTCTCAGATTGAATGCGGCCAAGTCGGTCCTGGTCCCCCTTCATTTGTCGAGAGAATGCTTCGACTGGCAGTCCTCGATCCCACTCCGGCGCCAGTCATTTAAGTACTTGGGGATCTGGGTGACGCTCCTTCCTGATCTCGCCTGGGCTCTCAATGTCACTCCTCTGGTGAAACGGGTACGTGCGGATCTCATTCGCTGGCAAACGTTGCCGTTGAACCTCATGGGCAGGATCGCCCTTTTTAAAATGATGGTCCTACCACGATTCCTCTACATGCTCCAAAATACACCCCTCACCTTCTCACGGTCCTGGTTCAGAGAGATGGACAGTTTGGCCACTAAATTCCTCTGGGGAGGGCGGCGGCCGAGACTGGCCCTGGGTCATTGTAGAATTCCACCCTTTGATGGGGGGCTGGGAATGACAGACTTGCACCTATATTACCTGGCGACGAGGCTTCTTACTGTGCACGATTGGTTCAATGGTGGATGGGCGGATCCGGCCTACCGATTGGAATTACATGCTTTGGGTTTTTCCGATATCCAGGGGATGCTGTACGGAACCACTATCCCCACACTATTCCAGGGATCACCCGTGGGGTGTTCTTGGCCTGGCGAGCGGCCCTGCGTCATACCCGCTGGTCGGGCAGACTAACCCAATGTACCCCTCTGTGGAGTGGAACATGGCTCAAAGATGTTGCTTCTCTCACCGGATTCAGAGTCTGGGATCTCATCGGCATTTCTCAGCTGGGTGATGTCTGGCACGGAAGCCACATTCGCGAATTCTCAGACATGCAGACTCGGTTCTCCCTCCATGCCTCCCAGTTCTACCGTTATCTTCAACTGCGCCACGCACTTCATGTCCACATTTCGGAAGGGACCTCCCTGCCGGCATACAGCCCACCGGAGGCACAGGTCATGACTGGCAACCTGGGAAAGGGGGAATCTCTCGTATTTACCGATCCCTCACGAACAACACCCCCAACTCCCTCTCCTCTCTCCGGGATAAGTGGGAGGGCTGGATAGGCGCCCTAGAAGATGCTGATTGGAGAGACGCGCTGATGGCCCCTAAAACTGTTACTGCTTCTGCGCGACTCCGCTTAGTTCAAATATACTATCTGCACGCGGCCTACATCACACCACTGCGCATGCACCGCTCTGGGCTCCGGCCTGGGGCGTCTTGCCCCCGTTGCCAACGTTCCCAAGCAGATTTCTATCACATGGTATGGCTCTGTCCCGCAATTACACGATACTGGGAGTCAGTGACAGCTGAACTTACAGAGGTCCTGGGCTGGGAGGTCCCACTAAATCCACTCAACATCCTGTTAGGGGTTACTGATGGGTTAAATGGGAACAGGGCCGAGAAGCTCTGCCTTACTACGGCGCTGATGGTTGCTAAGCGAGATATCGCAGCCCTTTGGCTGCACCCACTGACCCCCACTGTGGCACGGTGGCGAAGGGGGGTGGACTGGTGTGCGGCGCAGGAGCGGCCAATGTATGTCACTCGCGGCTTCCCCAGAAAGTTTCGAAGGGTGTGGGGTAAATGGATCGGATGGGTGGAAAACTGAACTTCCTGAGGCTGCCCCTTGAACAGGGTTGTGGACAATATTGCCTGTTTTCCTTTCCTTTTTTGCTGGACTTATGCGTGTGAGATTATCATTCTGACTTCTATCACTGTTGGATACTGATCACTGGGCGGAAAGCTGGATTGTTACTTGTTGCAAATGTGTTAACTTAAAATCAATAAAAATTGGTTATCAAAAAAAAAAAAAGATGTACTCTATTTTTCTGAATTGGTGTGGCATTTTTCATTGTTTGAAGTGCTGTGTAAATACTTTACACATTGCCTCTAATTTAAGCCTGACTGCTCCGTGCCAAGCTACCAAAGCGTTGAGCACAGATTAATTTGGGGTTTGCTTGTGACTTCATAATGACAAGGATTGTGGTTTTGATTGAGTAGGGTTTCACTACCCTCAACCAGTAACCCAATTTCTTTCAGTGTTGGTCAACCTGGAGTAGGATCGGATGTAAGGTTCTCACTGCCCCCCTGATGGAACACTTCATATAAATGTTTTGAGATGGCAGATCATCAATGTACTCAAGACAGATGTGGTGACATGGACCAACTTGAAAAAAGAGGAACTAAAATGGACCCTATGGATGGACATCATAAGAACAGGCATGAACAGACAAGAGGACTGGGCCAATTTTACATGACTCATTTCTGAGGACAATTATGGTTTCTTTGGCTTACGTATCAGTACCAGTACAGATACATGGACACTACCAGAACTGCTAAGCTTCTCACCTAGGACAGCGATTTCTCCTGAGGAACACATTTGCTTTGTGTATTGAAACTTCTTATTCTATATCTACTGTTTGTGCCTCATTCCTCTCTTTTTTCATTTCGCATTGCCCTTTCCGATATTCACTTTCTCACTGCTAAAGGCCCTTTCCAGTATACGTCTCTCTGACCTTTCCAACATGGCCGACTATCATTGGATGGTTTGGTTTCTATCCTTTACTTTGACCACAACCTTTTCTGTGTAGTGGCTCTGCCTCTGTGGACCCCTTGAGGACTTAGTTGGCCCTTTTGTAGAACAGTGATCTGAGATCATGGTTTCCCTCCTGCTCTTTACTCCTTCTTTCATTGACTTGGTGAACAGAGGTTCACTTGTACGTGACTCCTCCAATATGGCTGCCTCCCTTTCCTCAGATGCTCTACCTTTTGTTGTCCTTTCTATATTTCCATTAAATTTTATATACCTAGCACATGCTGTTGGCCCCAGAAATCTTGCTCACTCAAGCTCTCTCGAGGACTGCTGATCAGGCTGGTTCCTTTACACATCAAGCTTCCTGCCGGGTCACTCTACCAAGTAAGACACTCCCTGTTTTAGCCTCGCAAGCACCCACAGCCCCCTGATGGTTTGGACCTTCTATTTGGAGCCTTTCTGGCTGCCCAGTTTCTTATTTCCTATACTCTCCCTAGGCTCCTCCTATTCCAGATTTTTCACACCTATCCACAGTATTTCAACCCTGAGGTGAGCCATATTTGCATTAAATCTACTGTGGTTTCATTTCTTTACCCCCTCTCACAGGATTCCTTGCCTCTTTTTTCAGTGCCTTGAAGCGGTTAGCATGTGGGTAATCATTATGATTTCTCAGGTACCTTGTATCGTGTGTGTATATATATATATATATATATATGTTTTCTGATGACAGGTTTCTCTATTTTTATTCTTTGTATAATTAATTTTAGCTAATTCGGGCTCCTAAAAAGTCTTAGTCCTGATGATGATCCTGCTATCCATTTATGGTATTGAAACCTTAACTGTCGATATGGACCCTAAACATAGTTTATCAATCGTGCGGTTACTGTTTTGGATACGCGCTTTGACCACTATCACGTGTGTATCACCTACAAGGAAGCACTGAGCACATTTTGTCACCTTAACTCACTGCACCGTTGTGAATAGGCTTGATTTTCATTTTTCATAATTTTTTCTTTAATTACAAATAAACAACCAATCGGTATTTAAGATTGTTGATGTTGGGCGTCTAGGGACCACTCTTGTGCCTGCTTGTGCCAGTGGATTCACGCACACACACACATACACACAAACACCCTTATTGAATTTACATTTTTTTTGTCTTATTATTTTTCTATAATTTGTGAAGTGCATGGTCTTTGTAAGTCCTCATTACAAGCTGCCTGGAATTGAATAGGGATACTGGGCCTGAGACACCGATTCCGGGTGAAACCTCCACCCTAAATCCAAGCACTGCGACTTTGAGTCTGAGGAATAGCACGCAGACCTGGGCTTCCTGGGTCCTTCAGTGTCTGTAGAGTCCTGATTCTGGGGATTTCAATGAAGACATCTTTCACCTTCCCTGAGCAGGTGGAAGATGGTAGGAGACCCGCATGTGGTTTTAACCAGTGTAGAAATTCACCCAATTAAACTGGCGTGGTATTCCTGTATATATGGTAATTTCTGCTGCTGGCACATAGAGCCACTCAGAATGGTCTGAGGTCGGTATGATTCCCCCTAAGACCCCCAATCCGCCTACCCTGGGATACTGCTGCAGACAATGCAGGCCACAGTGCTTTTACAGGCATTTAGCACCACTATTTCCTGCTACCCCTCATTCCTTTTTTTGTATGTTCTGTAATATTTTAACTTGCTGTTGTTTAATGCTACTTGGCACAAAACAATATTTATTCTTGGTTTTTCTCATATGATTATATACTTTTTCGATGTAATTTCAATGCTATTTAGTCATTTTGTGTCACATAAGAATTGTTATTGACAAGCGTGTATTTTTTATATTCAAGAAAGATTTTGAACAAAAACAAAAGTCGTTTTGCTGATATTTACAGGAAAATTGCCTGCTTTATCTAACACTCCGTATTGTCTAGAAGACCCTCACACCCAGGAAAAGAGTAACTTGTTAAACACCACAATGAAATGTAGTGCGGAGGTGGTTTGTGTCCTACAGTGGCTAGAAGTGCAACTATAGCGCTGTCATTTCAAAAGAGTAAAAAACAGGCAACGTGCTTGCTAAAGTAATGATACATTTCGGCATCATGAAACACAAATATATATATATTATATATATGTGTGTGTTTCATGATGCCGAAATGTATTGCGTATTCAATTAAGGATTGATTTCTTTCAATTTATTTTATAGTTTCTCTTCTAACTGCCTGATTTCTTTCAAAATAGCCTCCCACGGAGAAAAGTAAGATTAATAAATGCAGGCAAGTCACCATATGCTTTAATGCACCTATTCAGAAGTTGCAATGCCTTTCAACTCCATAGCTATACTTTCGGAATACCACTTTTTCACTTGCTGGTCGTATCGTCTTCAGATTTTAGTTGGCGCGCTGACCTCAAAGCCAGGAGGGTACAGTATTATGAGGCAGTTAAATTTGACGCCTTCAAGCATTAATAAAAAGCTATATCCCTGGCCTGGGATAAGCATTAGCCAGAGATGGGCCCAAAAGGAGCCTAGAAACCAGAGAACAAACCACAAACTTCACACGAAAGGCGGAAATGAGAGGTTTTAACTGTACGGAACCAGCGGTACAGATGCAATGTCCAGGGTAATAAAAAAGCATGTTAAAGTATTTCCACATTTAACAGGCACTTGAAAGACACCCTTAAACATCAACGTATTGGCTGGACTGTTTTCGTGCACACAGGATGAGCTCAGCATCCCAGGCCTGTGGGCCCGTGCTTCTTAACAAACTTCTTCAGTCTCTTCGTCTTTTTTCGGTGCGATCTGCTGCTTTTGGAAACAACAAAGCTGAAGTACTTGCAACCTGCAACGAAGGAAGAAGACAAATGTTAACTTATGGTATGCAGTAATGGATGCATTATAATTCACTGCAGTGGTTGCAGAGTACAAGAGAAATCTGGAAAAGATAGCAAACCTGGGGAAAACCTAGTCCTAGAGCAATTCATTTATGCTTGCAAAGTTACATAAGAACTGGGAACTGAGAAACCAAGAGAGCTGGTGGACAAATACACCATGTTGGGATGCAGACTGGTGGTAAGAGTGTGTTGAAGACATTAGGTAGGGCGTGCAGATCTCAAGTTTGAATCGCAGTAATGAAGTTCATAAATTCATCCTTCCGAGGTCGATAAACAGGGTACCATTAAATTGGACAAAAGTGTCATTTCTTACTTGCCTTCTCCAAAATCACAAAAGATAATAAAGAATACAAATCGAGGGTGGACTCTGAAAACAAACCTCACTTTATGCAAGTTGGGTCTTGACAACAGTGCACAAGCAAACCAAACCAGTTTCACTTAGGGGTTCCAAGGTCTGCCTGTGCCATCTCATGGACCATGTGTATAATACACACCATTATTGTGAGAAATTCCATCTACATATGCATGTTTCTCTGTTTTTCAAATTTTAGAACAGTGGATTTTTTAAAATCTCCGCTGTTGTCAAAAGTCAGCTCAAAACACTCCAGGCCCGTGTGCCCAATAAAAATGGTATGCTTTTGCTTTTTCTGCTTTTTTAGTCTAGTGAAAGGCATATTATGGGCTTACCACGAACAAATAGGTGCTTGAAGCCCGCCCATTTTTTTATCACTGGTTGGCTTTACGGTCAGTCTTATTTGCTTGCTTTCTATTCAACCGTTTCCTTGTTTCAGCCTGTCCATCTTGTGTTTGTCCCTCCCCTGGAGCATAGCCTCTTTACTATCTCTGATTGGTTGGCTCCCACACCCTCATGTTGTTAACTGATCTCACTGGAAAGGCCCCTCCCTAGCTCGAAAAACAAACTCATTGACTGGCCAATGCTGCAAGTCTTTCATGTCTGCCAGTGTGGAAAAAACTCCAGAACACCTTTGAGCAACACATAATCCAAAAGGTTACGTTAGTTTTTAGGTCTGGCCTAGAGACAACTTTAGTTATCTTGCCAGCTAAAAAAAAAATCATACTAAAAATATACACATATATCCATACATAGCGGGAGTTTTTGACCTGTCACCCTTATCCACTGGTCTGTTCAGCTGCCATTCACATTTTGCCTCTGCCCCCCATAGCATGCACCAAGGGTCAGCCCACTTCTTTTGCATTGTGAGTGATGGCATTACGCTTGTTCGTGTGTGCATTCACCTAAAATGCAGTTCAATTCCGTGAAAGAGATGGTTGTATTATTAACTTTTTGGCATTTTATATATTAAAATATTTAAATGTAAAAGTCTGAATTTCACTGTGCTGCACGTCTCGTGCCTACTATGAGGTGAGCATCAGGTGCGCTGTACATCCTTCAGCAAGGCATACAGGTAGGTAGGAGGGCAAACTGTGTGGCCATCTATAAATAGAAAGCTGTACTGCTTTACATAAAGGTCGCTCTTCTTGCTGATTTCTTGGTGGTAACTTCAAAGGGAGATATACATTCATTGAAGAAGAGTCACATTTTTTCATTTGCACGAGGCCTTAATACACTGGTGCCACAACGAAAAGCAGCCTATGCATTTACAATGATATTTCAGGACATGTCGTTCAAGTTGAATAGATAGGTTTCCGATGCCAGGTACCAGAGAGCAATTTGCAGCCTTTTGGGAGATCAAAAGAGCCACTTGGAACATTCTTACAACAGCATGCAAATGATTCAAGGCACGGTGTGACTGTCTTTAACAGTGTCCTCCACCTCAGTGATTACCAGTTAAGAGGCGTAGTTCAAATGACGTGTCCGTCCTTTGCATGTATTAGGACCAAGGTTCAAACCAGAGCATTTACGGTTAATACTTTTTTTTCCAAAATATTATCTGGGGGGGAGAGGGGGCGCAAAACTGTTGACAAGATGCCGGAGGCTTCTGAAGCTCCACGCAGCATCAAAGCCTCTAATCGACGAGTGATGTTCGTGGCTTGCAGGCATAAGCTGAGCAGGAGCATCTGAGCGGACGCAGGGGAGTCGGGTATTTTTGTTTTGAGGTGCTTTTCTTTTTTTAGCCCTTTGCCTGCATTTTTTCCCCGTGACGCTCCCCCTCACGCTCGGCGGCTGCCATTTTGTTTAAGAAAAGTGCATAAGTGCTGTGATTCCCCCGCTCTGCTCTGCCTTCATGCAATGCTTTTTAAATGAAGTATGCCTGATATATCTGGCATTTTGGGCAATTTTAATTAATACAATATTTGATTTAAGAGCCTTATTATGTTGCCTGAATCTCTATGAACTGGCTCTGCTCTGCTTTATTATAGAGCATGGTTGAACTTGTTGGAGGCTTGCCACTGACCCCTTTTAGAATACATACAGTCTAACGCTGCCTCCACATGCTGTTTTGACGAATATTCAACCAGCAGTTGTTTATTACTAAGGTAATTTGTTGTCTTCAAACGAGTCCCGCCTTGTTTTGATGCACTGAATCCTGGCTGTACCTCAGTAGTCCCACTCAGCAGCTTTCTTCTCATTGAGCCACATTTTTTGTTTCTCCACCTGCTTCCTTCAGTGGAGTCTGTGGCTCTGTGACAAGGGCACATTTCGTTGCACTTTCCCTGCGCATCTATGACTCCTACATCATGTAAGCAATATTGTGCCTGCTGATATGTGATAAAACCTGCCACCCCAGAATACAGTTTTGGTATTAATTGCTTTTGTTCGGTGCCTGCTGATTATATGAACTGGCTCTGCTTCACCTTAGTATAGAGCACTGATGAACTTGTGGAAGGCTTGCTTACCGGCCTCTTTTTGCCCATATACTGTTTGGCGCTGCCTCCATATGTTGTCCTGAGAAATAACTAACCAGCAAATGTTTATTTCAAAGGAACTTTAACATTTTCAAACAAGACCTGCTGTGTTTGGGCGCATTTAATCTGGGCTCTACCCTGACTCTGCTGTTTTCTTCACTTATGGAGTCTTCTTCATCTTCTGGTCAAAATGCTTCGACCTCTTCTGGAAATATGCCTTCTATCCGCAAAGACATCACCACAGCACCAAAACAACAACAAAAAAAGACCTTGGCTCTCCAACGAAGTATCCATTACCATTGACCCTGGAAGACCATATGGAAGAAATAAAGCTTCTGAAACCTTTCATCATGGAAACCAACTCCACGCTTCAACCAATCGAGGAAAGTTGGTCCAATCTTGAATCCACGGTGTCAGATTAAGAGCAATGCATTAGCAATATACAGGATGCAGCAACTAAGATTGAGGGCATGTCCAAGGAAACTGCGCTTCTAAAGCAACAAACTGAAGATTTGGAGAACCGCATTCAGCGTAATAATCTTAGAATTTATGGCATCCCTGAAGGGTCAGAAGGGACATGCTTGCCTTCCTAAATGCTACACATCCCGAAGATAGGTGGGCTTAAGGAGCATACAAATCTAATTTACAACATGCTCATAGAATTGGTCCTAATTCTTTGGGAGCCTCATCATCTGCTCATCCAAGAGCCATTATAGTCCTGCTTTTGGAATATATTGAACTTATCATGGTTATATCTGCGGCAAAACAGAGGAAGAAAATGCTTTGGTCTGGCGAAAGGGTCTTCTTCCCAAAGGATGTGGCTCGTGCAACCCCTACGTGTCGAAAGTAATTCCTTTCGCCCTTTTTGCGCTCCATCGACGCTAGATATAGTCTAGTAAATCCTTGTTTCTTCAAAGTGACCTACAAGAAGAGAACTTTCTCATTTGAGTCTCCAGATGACCTACGAAACTTCATTTTTCAGCAAGGGTAAAAAAATGGATTTTGGAAAGGCTTGAAGCGTTTTTAGGGCTGCATTGTTATTGATATATGTTTTCTCTCTATATATAAATTTTCTCTGTTTGACTGAAGCTATTCTTAGTGTTCTTATGCTAACATTTTGTCTTCAAATATTAATTGCATTTTTCCTTTTACAGATGTCTCTTGTCTAACCTAGACCCCCTCCTCAGCTGTGTCTTCTCCCACGTGTTTCATATCCCAGACTTATTGTATATAACTTATCTACATTTGTCAGTAAGTGCTCTTTATTAGTCAACCATGTATTCTCGTTATTTTGGTATTACCTTCTCTTTTTAGTCTTCTTTTATGTCTCCAATCTGCTGTCTTACTGTATATTTAATATTGATTGCCTCCGGGGCTTCCGTCTTTCATCTCTGGCTGTCACAAGTCTGCTGTTCATCTTTGTCCTTGTGCTTACCCACCCCTCCTTGTTACTGTTTCTACACTGGATGTGTCCAATTCCTCCTATGGTTGAAGCCTGCTTTTTTTCTTTTTTCATCCTCCTTTCATTTTTCTTCCTCCCTTTTTTTATTTGATTCACAAAGTGACAATACAAGCTACCCGTTCATGTGCATGGCTTGGTTATCTTTTTCATTTTGCATTTTTTTATTGAATTGAGAATGTATTTACAATATATGCTGTTTCTCCTCATATATAGTTAACAATATGAGTAGTGTCCTGCAACATGAAAGGTCTACACAACCTAAGAAACAGAGAGTGCTTGCACATTTAGCCAGATTACAGTGTAAGATTGTTATGTTACAAGAAACTCATCTTGCTGATAAAGACATTAACTCATTGAAGAAGTACTGGGTAGGTCAGGTTTTCTGTTCCTCACAAATCAGAAAAAAATGGGGTAATTTCCCTATTTCATAAGTCACTTTCATTATCAATTGAAAAGGTGAAGAAAGATGATGATGAAAGATGGCTTCTTCATACCACCCTCATTAACACTCCCATTTCCCTCCTTAACATATACAGCCCCACTGGCATAGATGTACACTTTTGGAACACATCTCACATGTTACACTCTTTTTCTAGCACTAATCTTCTGGTGGGAGGGACTGTAACCAAATTATGGATCCTTTTACCGACACGAAATCTCTTGCCAGATATGCCCATTATAGAATGCAAAAACCATTCAAAAACGCTATCCAATCCAGGGGTTTGGTAGACGCTTGAAGGGTTTATAATCCAGAGGATCTAGAATTTTCCTTTTACTCCCCACACATAATTCCAAATCCATGATATCTTTATATCTTCTCAATTACTTCCCTCATGAGTCCATGCTGAAATCGGATCTATATTAATATCTGACCACACACCTGTTTTTATTGATATAGAAATATCATTTGAATCCTCTAGATCAAAAAGATGGCGTTTCAACAACTATTCACTGAACATTTGTGGAACATTTTGAACTTATTTGAAGAATTATTTTGACTCAAACATTACTACGGACCTACCATTCTATATCATCTTAGACGCCTTCAAGGTAACGGCTTTTGGTCATATTATTGACTACGTCACAGCTAAAAAGAAAAAATACTTGAAGGAATCTGCGCTCCTACTCTCTTCCATCAATCAACTTGAGCATGAATACTATACTTCCAATAATGAAACCACTCGTAAACATCTCGTTCAAGCCAAGCTAGCCTTTAACAAAAGAATCGACTGACAAGGCTTCCGGTGTGTTATTAAATATTAATCCTAAGTTTTATGGCGGGCGCAATAGAGCAGAAAAGCTGCCGGAGAACTACCTAAAAGTCAAACCTCAAAAATCCAAAATAGTAAATAACTACAGATGACAAAGGGGTTAATCATCTTAAAGACTAGGACATTTTACAACCTTTTACAGACTTTTACCAGACTTTGTACACACCAGAATCCTCTCCATCAGAGGCTGCCCTAGACTCTTTCTTTGGATTTTTTCCCCCTTGCTCTCATCAGCCTCAAGATTATTCCATACTTGACATGGACATATCCATAGCAGATCTTAAGTCTGCTTTAGCCAACTCTATACATCTCAGACCCACAAACTTCCATACCTGCCTTTACAGAGCTTTTAAATGCCTATTCCAGCTTATCTGGTTACAAACTCAATTTTACCAAATCTGAAGTCCTTCCTTTAGATACAATTTGTCTGAAAGAAATGTTTGCAGAAAATGGTTTAAATGGAATTCTAATTATGTTAAATGTCTAGGGATCAAATACTCCTCCTCAATCGCGAGAACCATTCAGATTAATTTGAATGATGCCCTTCAAAGGATTCTTCAAATGTCAGATAAATGGTCTCCTCTGTATTTATCCTGGTGGGGCAGGTTAGATACCATAGAGATGATGATGCTCCCTGTCATTGATTTTTATCTATCCATGCTACCTATTAGAATTCCTTTGAAATTCTTCAAATCCCTTAGTAAATATATATGGAACGGACGGAGAGCACGCATTTCTTTATCCTTTTAATGCAAACCCAAAGATAAGGGCTAAGTCAATTTTCTTAGCTTGCAACAGTATCATCTTCCTTTTTAATTAAACAAGTTTTACCTCCCTTTTCCTTTCCAGTCTCTGGCTTATTTTCCCCAACCTCCACGCTTTTTCGCATCACCTACCATTACATATTTTATTTCTACCCTCTTTCCGACCTGTACCAGATTTCTCTCATCCCTGCATTTTTTCCTAGAATCATCTATATGGCACAATAAATTCACTAAGATATCAAATTGCACCATCTTGTAGAAAGCCTGGGTTGCTAAAGGAATCATTCAGGTCAAACATCTACTTCAAGGGACACGTCTCCCCACTTCATCTGAATTGCAAAACAAATTTGGCCTCTCTGCTGCCTCCACTCTTAAAAAGGAGTCATTAAAAAAAATCTCTTACACAACATATCTCTTTGCTTTCACAGGCGCCTCGCCTCCTTTTACACCCGATCTTTCCCCGGCACAATTACTCCTTTCCACTATTCTATATCTAATTGTCACAAGTATAAAATAGAACATTTATGGGAATCAGATTCACAACACTCTTTATCCACACAAACCTGGAATTCCATCTGGCAAAAAATACATCACACTTCATGTAATGCTAGCGCTACACAAACTTGACATTTTTTTTTTTAAATCAAAGATTGTTCCTACTTCTATTTGTAAATATAATTCAAGCTTGTGGAACTCATGTTGGACTTGCACACACACAAGGCACATATTTACATTCATTCTTTCATTGACTCTTTCCGAATGAGGATTTGTAGAACAGTTTCAATTCAATGTTCTATTAACTTTCCTTTTGAGATTAAATCTATTTTTGAGAAGTTCCTCACCTACCTGGACTGGTTCTTGTAAATTGGGCAAATTCTTGTACTTGCCTTTTGCTGTTGCTTTTCAAATCATTACATCTAACGGGAAAAACGCTACCAAAGTAACTTTAATTGGATGGTGGAATTTACTCTGTCATCCCCATAGACTCGACAGAGCATCGCCACCTCCACACATCAACTTCTTCAGAAGGACGTTTTTTGGTCTCCTCTTACTGCTTACCTATCTACTACTCTTGTACGGATTCAGGATAGCAATTACATTTTTCAACCGCCAAGAACTTTTCATTATTGTTTATAACACTCAAATGTCACTAATTGCTTTATTTTTTGTACAATGCTTTTACTAATTCACAACTGTTCTCAGTTAACCTGATTACTTGTATTATTCCATTTTTTATTTCCTTTATTATCTTCTTCTCCCTCCCTCCCTTTTTCTTTTCCCTCGTAATACAAAATATAAATTGCGGTATTATTATGGTACTATTTGTATTAAGTTTTTCCTCATCGGTCTGTAACCTTAAGAATGCAGTATTTTAATATTTGTCACTGCTCTAATTGTATTAGATTTCTATACATTACTATGTAAATACTATTGTTCTTCTCAGTTATTAGACACGTTTTATTAAGATGAACCTCTTCGATGAAATTATTTCAATAAAGATTTCCTAAACTAAAAAACAATATATACATATATATTATCTTTGCATATCTGATTCAATCAAAGAAATTGTTAAATGTCTTACATGCTTACCCTTCGAATACTGTTATGGTAGAGCTAATTATGATCTAAGTATCCTTATGTTCTATTCATTCTGCAAATAATTTTCCTTAAACAAACGGATTGGAGAATGAACACTGAAGCCAGGAAATGTCAGAGCTTTCTGTAGCTGAGTCGGCAGAGCAGAGGACCATCCCTAGGTCATATTTTAAATCTCTTTGGAAGGACTTCACAATACACAAAATACCATCACAACAATGCAGATATTTCCAGCAACCTATGAGAGAGACAGTTAAATCTCTTGTAGTACAGCCCCAAAAACCCCATTCAGTCCCGTTGGCCGGGGCTCAAAGGTTCAAGTTCCATTGTTGGTGGACCTGTATTTTTTTTCTCTTACATTTCCCCTTATTTGCGTCTAAACATTGGCATTTATGTGAATGTTTTTCTACAACAGTGTAGTTTCCTTTTGTGGGGCTTCTAGTGAGGTGGACATTGCAGCCCTCTGGTCATCTGAGTCTGCCTAGATTTTCCACACATCCTGCCACTGTAAATATTTGTCAATTGCGTTGCCACACTGGTATTTAAATATGTAAACTTCTAAGCTTGATTGTCACAGAGCCAAACATTTAAGCAGGAATTCTATTTTCAATGCATTGCTGCACTTCTAAGCTTCGTCCACTAAAGGTTATGCAAACTTCACCAGCGTTTTCCAGGATTTCGAGCAGCAAGTTCCAAATGGCACCCTCCGATATGTGATAAAAACTAGTATTTATTTCAATTACATTACTACTCATGTAGCAAAGTCATACATTTCAACTTGCTAACTTAAATGATAGATAGCCCTGCTGTACAATTTTTGCCATTCTCCTGAAGTTTGTGGGTTTGAGACCTCCTGACTTTGTTGTATTCCTTCGATAGTTTAGGAACCATAAACAAGCATGTATGGGAGCACTGCTTGCTTTAAAGATACTTATTTTCTTTCCTGTGATAGGCCCACAGATGTTGCAAGTGTGTCTACAGAAATGTTTACACAGCTAGAATTAATTTTACTGACGGCAAGCTTGGGACGCATCAGATACCTGATGTGGATAGCAATGTCTTTGGTTGTCAACAGGATCCTTTATTGGCACTCACAATGTTACAGACAGCATCTAGTATTTTTGTTCCTTGAGATCCAATATTGAGTACTGCAAATAAAGGTTAACTCGCTTGCTGCGTTTACCTTTCTTGCAAACACATTGAAGCTAAAGTGATACTTTGCCCTTGTCAGCTGCAGTCCATCTCCGAACCACTGCTATTCGACTATGAGGCCAGGATCTTCCACATCAACAACAGAGTGAATTACTGCAGCTCTTATAGTGGTTACAGCGAATGCTTCATACATTTGGGTTGCATACATTTCATTTGCATTTTGTGGGTATGATGTGGGTACGCCGTTAATAATAATTTTGCACTTTATGTCCAGGCAACTCTTTAGTAAAGACCAGCAAGATATTAAACTTTTCTCTGTCAAGGAAACCCAGGCAGCTGTACAGTATATTCCTGTCTTTGTCAACTCTATGTCTTTGCATGTAATAGCCTGTTACTTCAGTGCCTGTCAACGTAACCTCATCTGGCAGATGTCACCCCATTTCCAGCCACCTGTTTGTGCAGGATGGCAGATGATTCTAATGCAATCTTATAACCACGCCATGGATTGTTAAGAATTTTGATAAGGAACCATAAACGATACTGGACATATTAAAGTGACATGAAACTTTGGTTGCGAGGTGTAATCTCATGGAAGTAACTGTTCATCAAATTTGTTAGTTCAAAATTGCTGATTTGCTCAAGGAAGGTTGGGAAATTTGTAAATGCTAGTGGCATTTTAAGATGTTAATCAAGAACGTCAGACTGACTACTACTAAGAGTGCCATTATTTGTGTTCTATTATGTTACTGATCATGTATCAAATATATAGAACATTGTAATTTTTATGTTATCCGAGAAGCTTGGTGAATCTGTATTATTATTAACAGTAAAAGAAGACACATTGACCCTGGAAAGGCAAATATGTTAATAATACATTGTGAGAAACAACAGAAATTGTATTTTGAGTATATTTGAGTGTCTCTTATACCTGTAATTAATACTATTTCAATCATAGTCCCTTTCAGGACATACAAAATGCTCCCATTGTCTTCAATGGGGTCATTTTCTTTTCACATTTATATCACCCTCAAAAAACTGTTCCTGCTCTATTGACTTTTATGGTATCACTTTCTTAAACATCTGATTTCATCCTTAAAGAGTCAATAAGCTGATAGGTAAGCACCTCAATCCAGACTGGCCCTTCTTTAATATACCAGGGATACGGATGGACAGGGACGCTAGTCACCCCTGGGTTGCAGGACCATCTGGTCTTCATGTTCAATTAAGATCAAATTTTGAGGGGCAGTCTACTTTTCATTGCTCTAATGTTTAATGTTGATGTATTTGAAAACGTTTACCAAGTTTATAACGTTTGCAAGTGCACCTCGAATAGAAAGGGTAGAACATGTGCACCAGCCATACTAGCTTCTGTCGCGTTCAGAACAAACACAGCCTGGTCAGCAGACCTGTAAACTTTTCAGACACAGGTCAGCCACAGCCTGGAAGGCAGCTCTGCAAACTATGCTCACATACAGAAAACAAACCCAATATAGTCTATGTGTGCATATTTGAAAGGCCTATGTTGTCTCTCAAATCGCCAAAGGCGCTGTGTACAATTAAGAGCTCATATGATTATCAACTGCTGAAAGGGTAAATGCTTTGCTATTACTGCTTTCATTTGAAGGAAAGTGACCAGACTAATCAGACTATCTGTCTTCCCTTTCACTCATAGAGAGCGGCAGGCCGCTAGGGAGTGTACTCCGTGTGAGGTGGAATAATGAATTGTCAGGGTTTACATTTTAAAGTTTGTAATGACTTCCAACTTAAACTGACTCAATAGGACATTTTATGTATTGTTTTAGTAAAAGTTTTAACTGGGGGAATCATATGCTTTGATATGAGCAAACCTGATGTAATGCTTGCATTGACATTACGATACAAAAGGGGATGATGGACGGAACGCTTGAGCCAATCAAACACTCACCCCCAGTCAACTGATCTGGGTTTAATCCATCATCATTCTTTAGCTCACTCCACCACCCCAGTTCAGACATGGCCATATGCAAATCAGTCTGACCCTGTGCCTCATGGGAACAGTCCAGCCCGAACTGCCAAGCCATGTCTTCCCTGGACCGGAAACAAGCATCCTAGGACCGGTTTCTGGCATTCCAGCCGTCAGTTCGGGCTGGACTGTTCCCATGAGGCACAGGGTCAGACTGATTTGCATATGGCCATGTCTGAACTGGGGTGGTGGAGTGAGCTAAAGAATGATGATGGATTAAACCCAGATCAGTTGACTGGGGGTGAGTGTTTGATTGGCTCAAACGTTCCGTCCATCATCCCCTTTTGTATTGCATTGACATTACAACGGCACTTCTTGCTGCGGTTATTCCATTTTCACTATGGCTGTCTGAAGCCTCAACCTGTAGGATCGCTGTAACCTGTCTCAGTACGCTCAAGCTCTCACTCAACCTTTCATCCAGCTACTCATTCATCCTTCGCTCATTCATTCATGCACACTCTCACCTAGCCTGCAGTCACTCATGTATTCATTCATCCATCAGCGCACTTACTCATCCCTCCAAATGTTGACTCATTCTCACATTCACCCACGCACTCCGCCACACATGAACAAGTAGTTTTACTTTAAAAATTGCCAGATCCATTGGTTTTGACAATGCTTGTTCTTTAATGTGCTCAATAACTAATCACAGACATTGAATTTCAATACCTGGCTCATAATCAGCTGCACTGAAGTCTGCCCACGCTTCTCTATACTTCTGGGTGAAATTCTGCCTTTTGACCTCTTTCTCTATATGCTGAAAGTTTTCCTCGCACTTGTACAAAGCTGTAAATCAATGCAGTTAGCATGCAATGAAATTAGCCTCACAGCCAGAACTCTTCAAACAACCACTGTTCATGTCTCCAATTACGGATTAAATGTCCAACTCCAAACTGCTTAATGCCTACATCAGCATTAAGTATCTTAACACAGGATGTCACTACATCTTCATCCCTTGATACCACTTGCCAACCTCTTGAAAGCTGAAGGCCCCATGTGATCCTGGCCAGAGGGGTAGAACAATGCTAAAATGATATCTTTTCAATTTTTAACTCCCATCTGATATATTGTCACAGCTATGGTCTGCAATTATCACCTGGGGGCTGCCAGATGAAGTTATCGGTGGAGTTTACAACTTTTCCATAAATGCTTACTGCTTGTAGTAGAAGAAGCAGGCTCTTTCAATTTTACAGTGAGTCAAAGTATGTTTATATCATTAACAAATGCATCCACACTGTGACCCCGGCTCAACCCTAAAACGTCTGCTGTGAAGCAAACAAGACACCATGTTTTTAGATGTGGCTTAGAGCTAGTTTAATTTTTTTGCCAACCTAATGTTTTCAAATAATTGATAAAAGAAAATATGCACATACAGGGGCCTTTGTACAGCCCTTTTCATCCACTGGTTTGTTCAAGTGGCACTGGCTTTCACATTTTGCTCCCGCCCACAACAATATATATCATACGTCTGCCCACTTCAGCAACAGAGATAGTTATGGAAATCTCTACTGCGCTGTATTCAGACATTTCGGAGAGAAACATTATGCCTACTCCACCAATACAGTACCTACGTATTAACGTTTGCATCTCCCCATAGTGTACTTTTCGAAAAAAGGTGCACTTGTGGCAGCCCGTCGCCCCATGACAGGACCTTCAGAGTGTTGGCCATGTCATTTCTGGGGTATTAATCCATATCCCTGAGTGAGTACCTTTGCATGGTGCACCTAGGTAGCCCTTCATCTGTCACACCATTACAATTACCAGTCCTACAGACGTACACATTGGACACAGGCCATTAAGATGTCCCTGCATCCTGAAAGTCCTTATAAGACCCTCATATTCAGAAATAGAGAAACGTCGTCGACCATAAAGTAACAAACAAACTATATATATATTTTATTTCTTTTGACTTGACACACAATGCACTTTCCCCTGCACGTGTAACAGTTACTTTTTTAGTTTCATTGTAGATAACCTTAATTTTTGCTAAGTAACAAGTGTGATGGTCCTTTATATTATGTAGGTTTGATATTGACTGCATACATTGATTTAACTGTTCATTAAAAAGATTTATATAAATGATACTGTTGGATTTGGCCCTCTCTGCAGGGTCACTCCGAAACTTTTTGCCTTCACCCCTTCTTTTTTCCGAATCAGTTTTTGTTTTGCTTTAGGACTCTGTGCACTTTACCACTGCTAACCAGTAACTAAGTAAAATTAGCTTACACCCAATTGGCACATTTAATGTATTGTTAAGACCCTAGTAAAGTGGCAGTGCATGTACCCAGGGCCTGTAAATTAAATACTACTTGTTGACCTGCAGCACTAATTGTGCCATCCTCTAAACGATCCCTTTAAAACTTGCCTCAGGCCTGCCATTGCAGCCTGTGGGCAGTTGTAAACTGCCATTTTAACCAGACAAAATAACCCTTTTTCCAAGCCTTAACCTTCTCTTTTAATACATAAAAGTCACTCATAGAGTAAGCCCTAAACAGAGTTAGTGTAACTGCAACAAATGATGGACGGAATGCTGAATGATTCAAACATTCTCCCCCAGTCAAGAGATCTGGGTTAAATCCATCGTTCTTTTGCCCACTACGCCACCCCAGTTTGGAGCCAGCCATATGCAAATCAGTCTTGACCCTGTGCCTCATGGGAACAGTCCAGACCGAACTGCCAAGCCAGGTCCTCCCTGGACCAGAAACAAGCATCCTGGGACCAGTTGTGGGGCATCACAACTCATCAGCCAGGCTAGCTTGATTCCAGTGGCACAGTGAGCAAGGGACCCACGTCCGGGCATACCCATCCCACTTAGGGCGGAAAGTGTAACTGCAACAAATGATGGCTGGAATGCTGAATGATTCAATCAATTGTTGTTTTTGCATTTGTCACCCCGAGTGGGACGGGTATGCCCAGACGTGGGTGCTGTGCTCTCCATGCCACTGGAGTCAAGCTATCCTGGCTGATGAGGGGTGAAACTCCGAAACCGGTCCTAGGATGCTTGTTTCCAGCCCAGGGAGGACCTGCCTTGGCAGTTCGGGCTGGACTGTTCCCATTGGGCACAGGGTCAAGACTGATTTGCATATGGCTGGGTCCAAACTGGAATGGCATGGTGAGCAAAAAAACGATGGATTTAGGCCCAGATCTCTGTACTGGGGTGAATGTATGACATTGTTCTGCATTCTGTACATCAATTGTTGTTTTTGCATTTGTCACCCCGAGTGGGACGGGTATGCCCAGACGTGGGTCCCCTGCTCTCCATGCCACTGGAGTCAAGCTATCCTGGCTGATGAGGGCTGAAACCCCAAAACCGGTCCTAGGATGCTTGTTTCCAGTCCAGAGAGGACCTGGCTTGGCAGTTCGGGCTGGACTGTTCCCATTGGGCACAGGGTCAAGACTGATTTGCATACGGCTGGGTCCAAACTGGAATGGCATGGTGAGCAAAAAAACGATGGATTTAGGCCCAGATCTCTGTACTGGGGTGAATGTATGACATTGTTTTGCATTCTGTCCATCAATTGTTGTTTTTGCATTTGTCACCCCGAGTGGGACAGGTATGCCCAGACGTGGGTCCCGTGCTCTCCATGCCACTGGAGTCAAATCAGTCTTGACCCTGTGCCTCATTGTAACAGTCCAGACTGAACTGCCAAGCCAGGTCCTCCCTAGACTGGAAACAAGCATCCTGGGACCGGTTTCGGGGTATGTCACCCTTCATCAGCCAGGCTAGCTTGAATCCGGTGGCCCAGTGAGCAAGGGACCCACATCTGGGCATACCCATCCCACTTAGGGCGGAAAGTGTAACTGCAACAAATGATGGATGGAATGCTGAATGATTCAATCAATTGTTGTTTTTGCATTTGTCACCCCGAGTGGGACGGGTATGCCCAGACGTGGGTTCCGTGCTCTCGATGCTACTCGAGTCAAGCTATCCTGGCTGATGAAGGGTGAAACCCCGAAACAGGTTCTAGGATGCTTGTTTCCAGTCCAGGGAGAATCTGGCTTGGCAGTTCGGGCTGGACTGTTCCCATTGGGCACAGGGTCAAGACTGATTTGCATATGGCTGGGTCCAAACTGGAATGGCATGGTGAGCAAACAAACAATGGATTTAGGCCCAGAGCTCTGTACTGGGGTGAATGTATGATGTTGTTCTGCATTCTGTCCATCAATTGTTGTTTTTGCACTAAACAGAGTTAGGGCAGGGTGCAGTGTATTTAAAAAAATATAGACGTGTACTTTTCAATTTTCCATGTCCTGCTAGTGAAACACTCTTAAATTCACTTTTCACTACTGCAAGGCCTACCTGCACTCAAATGTATATGTCATCTCTTTGTGGTGCCTTAATGTGTTTGACAGTGTTTCAAATTGAGTAACAGAAATATGTTTGAATCACTGTAAATAATAAAAAGTGATCACATTGTTTCACAGCCGTGACCACAAAAACAAGAAGAATCCTATTCAAGATTACTGTCAGTACTGGCACTCTTTGGTTAGTGTTGAATTTGCTGTGGCCCAGACTTGCTGACAATAAATGGGCCCAACACCCTTCTTGTTGTTTAACTTTCGAAAAGTGTAACTTAAAATCCAACTTCACCATTAAAGACCGTTTTAAATTGAAAATCATTTGAGTATAAACAGCATATCTCTACTTGTTCCCAATTTAAGTTAGCACTTATTACATGTAGTAAGGTAACCCAGTGTTAGTCAATGGGAGAGACACGCCTTACAACAGTAAAAAACAACTTTAGAAGTTTTTCACTGTCAAGACATGTAAAATGTAAAAACATGTCCTAGGCCCAGCTCTCCTGTGCTGCTGCACCGCTCTTCTTCCTCCCCGTTTTTCTGAGTGCTTTCTCCTGCTTTTGCCTTGTTTTTTATTGCTTTCTCCTTCCTTTCCCCCTGTTTTTGGGTGCTTTTTCATGCTTTTGCCTTGTTTTTTTACTGCTTTTTCCGTCCTTTCCCCTGTTTTTCTGAGTGCTTTTGGCTCGTTTTTCACTGCTTTTGTCGCAAAGCAGCTAGCCACTCCATCGCCTTCAGACCTTCTTGGGTGATTTGCATTGCTTTATAAATCCTGATTGATTGATTGACTTCTTAAATAAACTGCACCCTGCCTTATGAGCGTGTAGGGCCTACCTGAGAGGTGACATATGTATTACAAGCATTTGCAATGCAATCGGTCTCGCCTTTGGGACCTTATATGTATTTAGCTATGCAGCACATTAGCCTGCGTGCTGAAACATCTACTGTTCTTTAACATGGAGGGAAAGTAAGCACCAAACTGCGTGACACGCCAGGCATGGGAACACATGGAAGGAAATATTGCCTTTCAGCGGGAAATGGTATAGTCCAAAGCTCTGTTTTTAATATAAAATCAGGGCCTTCGGTGGTCATATCCCTGAAAATACAAGATTTGAAAATTATTGTCTACGGGTGCTCGTGGAAGACAATTTCTATGGACTGGAATCTAGAGATTGCTAAAGTAATTCTGGTATTTTACTGACCTCTGCTGGTCGTTTTCTTTCAAGAAAGTTAAATAGAGGGAGTTGCCAGAAATATTTTTTTTAAAAAGTCCCTCAGCAGAAAGCAATTCTGGTATTTTACGGACCTCTACTGGTCGTTTTCTATCAAGACAGTTAAATAGAGGCAGTTGAAGAAGCAGAAAGCAATTCTGGTATTTTACTGACCTCTACAGGTCATTTTCTATCAAGACAGTTAAATAGAGGCAGTTGAACAGAAAAAAAGTCCCTACGCGGAAGCAGATAAGTCCTAGGGCTGATCTCCAGAGCCCACAAAGTACATAGACATACAAGTATATACTAAAGTATATACAAGAGGTCTCGAATGATCGACCTAAAAAAGGAAATTTTGGCCTGGCAAAATGTTTATTTTGCCATTTTGAAATGGAAGTCTAAAACTGCACTACAGGGTGCAGTGGCAGGCCTGAGATGTTTTAAAAGGCTACTTTAGAGGGTGCCAAAATGAATACTGCACACACTAGTAGCATTTAATTTACAGGCCCTGGGTACATGTAGTACCATACATTAGGGACTTACAGGAAAATTAAATGTACCAATCAAATAGATGTCAACTGTAGCATATTTTAGGGAGAGAGCACAGGCTTTCGGGAGTCAGCCCAAATTTGGCAATCAAAATGGACTTCATAGGGGTGTAATTGGTTTAGTCCCCTACATCTAATGTCAGAAGTGTGTCCCTTCCAAGTGTAGGCATGTGTTTCTACAGACCGCCCCCGCTCCTCAGGAACATTGTGTACTTTGAGTGCAACCTCATAAGCAGAAAACCACTTATCAATGTCATCTCCCACCACATAAATGGGCACCAAATCCTTGGGTATATGGAACCTTTTGTCTCAGGTACTACATGCATGCTGCCACCCTCACTGCTGGAAACCGACCGCCTGGCCTTAATGTCCAGCTCCTTCAGACTCCGCTCATGAGCCAAGAGTAGTTTCTTCTCTGCTAAGGCTCTGTCAGCCTCAACCGTTTTAGGTTCTCTCTCAGCCTTTTTCTCTTCAGACACCATTTTTAATTTGCCCATCTGTATAGCTTGAATTCTCTCTCCTCCTTCCTCTCCCTCAGCTTCTCTGGGGTTAGGCCACGGAAGGAAACACTGCTTCCTGCTCTCACAGGGAGCTCAAATCCAGGGATGTCTCCCTCAACCGCTGCAGTTGGTTCCTCAGACGTGCCATTCTCAGGCTCCCTCATCTCATCACTCTCCTGGGAGAGGGCTTCTACCCAGGCCCTCAAGACATTTTGAAACTCCACCTTCTTGGTGGCAACTGGTGCAGGTACCCCCATCTCTTTTGTTGGAGCTTGTCCCTTTTGCAGGGTAATCCCCACATTTTTTGCCTTCTTCGTTCTATTTTTATGACCTTTTTCTTGGCTTTGGGACTCTGGGCACTTTACCACTGCTAATCAGTGCAAAAATACATATGCTCTCTCCTCTAAAACATGGTATGATTGGTTTCTCCATGATTGGCATATTTGATTTACTAGTAAGTCCCTGGTACAGTGAGCTAAATGTGCCCATGGCCTGTAAATCAAATGCTACTAGTGGGCCTGCAGCATTGATTGTGCCACCTACATGAGTAGCCCTTCAAACATGTCTTAGGCCTGCCACTGCAGAGCATGTGGTGCCATTTTAAACTGCCAAATCAACCTGGAAAGCTCATCTACTTGCCAGGCCAAACCTTCCCTTTTATTACATGTAAGCCCTAGGTAGCCCCAGGGGCATGGTGCAGTGTATTTAAAAGGTAGGACATGTGCTTATAAGTTTTACATGTCATTGTAGTGAAAAACTGCTAAATTCATTTTTCACTACAGCAAGGCCTATCTCTCACATAGGTTAGCATTTGAGCTGCCTTGTAACACTTTACAAGCTTAACTTCCAATTGGGAAAAGGTAGAAAATTGGAGTTTGGTGTCTCTGGACTCACAATTTAAAAACACATCTTTTAGTGAAGTTGGTTTTTAAATTGCAGGTCTGAAAATGCCAATTTTAGAAATTTGGCATTTTCTTACTTTAACCATTTGGTGCCTCTGCTTGTCCATAGAATACAAGTCTGGGTTGGATGACAGCTGGGCTTTGTGAATTCACGCTAGACAGACACACACAAAGGGAGTTGAGGTGTATCCTGCATTTCCTGATGGCCCATCACCAGGCCAATGAGTCTTTTTGAACTAGAGTGGTAGGAGGAGTTGACACTTGCACCTGAATGAAGCTATGCCTGTCCCCTTACAAAGAGCTGCATACCAACTTGTATACTATCTGAAGCCAGGGCCAGGAAGGGAAGGATCTTGTGCACTACAAAAACCTTTCTTTGAAGTCTCCCTACTTCAAAGGCTAAAAGGGTTATAAGTACTGAGCCTCTGACACCATATACTTGCAACACTTCTGGACTGAGGACGTTCTGCCAGGAAGAAGAGCTGTTCAGCTGCCTAGAGGGACTGCCACTTTGCTGCTTGCTTTGCTTTGTTGGCCTGCTGCTTCTTGCCAGGGAGTGAGAGGACTGGACTTTACTCTCTGCATCCTGCTTTCCAAGGTTGTCCAAGGGCTTGACTGAGCTTGCCTCCTGTTGCTGAAGTCTCAGGGACATCAAAGACTTAACCTGCATCCTGCTACCAGCACATGGGTTCTTGTGCTGTGAGTCCTAACCTGCAAAATGGTGCCAAATACAGGCCTTTGGAGATGAATTTGGTGCTGCAACAAAAAAAATGACACATCGACTCCAAAGTGTCAGTTTGGGACCGGCGCATCCCTGCAAAAATCGCTGCTGCCTGCACCGGAGCCGTGGACACCGCTCACGAGTGCACATCGCAATGACATTGACTCAACGCAGCCCCAACTTTGCTGCAGGGCCTCCAAAGACCACCGCTGCGTGAGTCTTGGACACCGCACCACCGACGTCCGTGGTACACCGTCCTGACTCAGACGCATCCTCAGCCCTGCGTGGCTTTTGACCGACATCACCTTCAGCCAAGCAGTTCAACTTCGATGATGTAGAATCAACGCATAGCGCGGTTGATACTGACGCATCACCCACACTGCGTCGCCTTCAGGAACCGAGGCCTCGCACCCGCAACCGACGCATCACCTCCTCTGCGCAACACATAGTCTCGGAGCGGCAGAGCTTCAACAACCTTGCACCGTCTTTAGGAACTGACACATCACCTGCAACCACAAAGCCTCATCTCCTCTGCGCCATGCATCGTCTTTGATTTCCAACACATCCAAGGAACTGTAAGGGGGTCTGCGTGATTCCTGTATCCAGCCCGTGCTCCAATGTGGTCAGACTGAACTCTTGGATTTGTCAAGCATGATCAGATAGCCACAGTTGGAGCTTCTAACTTCTAAGCACTGCATTTTGATTTAAACTTTAAAAATTCATATCTTGACTTGTGTATGTTGGATTTTTGTTGTTTTACTCAGATAAATATTGGCTATTTGTCTAAACTGGTGTGGAGTACGTGTGTGGAGTACGTGTGTGTGTGTGTGGAGTGTAGGTGTGTGGAGTGTGTGTGTGGAGTGTGGTGTGGTGTGGTGTGGTGTGTGTGTGTGTGTGTATACTTTACACATTGCCTCCTTAATTTGCCTGACTGCTCTGTGCCAAGCTACCAGAGGGTGGGCACAGGTAAACCTTTAGTGTGTACTACACTTACCCTGACAAGAGTGTGGGTCCCTACTTGGAAAGAGTCTATACCTCTGCCAATTAGAGGCCCCATTTCTAACATCCATGCAGAAACATTTCTACTGCACCACTGTGTAATCTTCCAGCTTGGCCAGCTCAAACTCCCTCCAGTCCCAGAACCAGCCAGAGACATGATGTAGAGGATGAATCAAAATGCAAAGCAGGAAAAAATAGAGAAACATCTGAAAAGGTCTTGGATGTGGATGGGTAATGTACACCTAGTTATTGAATGGCACTGCACAAACAAGTCCTATCCTCAACGCTGATAACCAATGTTAAAAATTGGATTCCTGGTTGGCAGAGGTACGCACCCTGTCCAAGCAGGAACCACAATCCTAGTCAGGGTAAGTCACAATACACCTTAAATTATCCTGTGCTCACCCTCTGGTACTTTGGCACAGAGCAGTCAGGCTTAACTCAAGAGGCAATGTGTAAAATATTTCTGCAACACGTCAAACAATAACACAGTGATGACACCAAAAAAGACTCAACACAACGTTAGAAAAAAGATTATGATTTTTTAAATAAAACAAGACCAAAACAAAAAAAATCGACTTAGTAGAAGTCGAGATATGAATTATTAAAGATTACACGCAAAAATAGCGCTTAGAAGCAAGTAACACCTAATGAGTTAATTGGTGGCGCTGGAGTCAAGAGTTCAGGGTGACCACGATGGAGCGCAGGCAGGATACAGGACCTACATAGGGCCTGCTGAGCAAAAAAGTACCTTAATCCAGGTCGCAACAGTGAGCTGCGTCTGTGATTTCCACGCAGTTGAAGTGTTGCTCCAAATTTCTCCACGTAACTGCGGCAATGCATCACTTCCGTGAGCGAAATGTCTGTTTCGGAGTGTGGCGGTCCTGAATGAGTTGCGCCGGGTTTCTCCATGCTGTAGAGGTGATGCGTCGATCTTCTCCACGCAGTGACGGCGATGCATCGGTGCCGAAGCGATGATTCTGGGTGAGATGCAGCGGTTCTGACTGATGCGCCGGTCTGGTTCCCGCAACAGCAGCGATTCGTCGATTCTGCTCTCACAGCAGAGGATGCGTCGGTTCCAGCAAAGCAGGAGTCCAGTAGAGTGGCAGTCCTTTCAGCAGCACAGCAGTTCTTTTTCTTGGCAGAGTAATCACAGGTTCAGAACTGTACTGATTTGGTAGGGCCAGAGGTCCAGCACTTATACCCAGTGGTGCCTTTGAAGTGGGGGAGACTTCAAAGAAAGCTTTGAAGTGCACAGAGGTTCTCCCTTTCTGCAATGGCTCCAGACACCCTACATGGGGGTAAATTAATCCTTTCTGTGGAGACAGGACACAGCCCTTTCAAGTGTGTCAGCTCCTACCTCCCATCCTGCTCAGGATGGCCCATCTGCATGCAAATGACCACTCAGGCACACCTACCCTTCTCCTTTGTGTGTGGCTGTTTAGAGGGAATGCAGGAAGTCAGCTCTCATCCACCCCAGAAGTGTATTCCAGAGACAGCCAGAGGTCACCAAATGGCTAAAGTAAATAAATGCCAACTTTCTAAAAGTGGCATTTGCTAAACTGGAATTTAAAATTCAACTTCACCACAATTTGTGATTTTAAATTGTGAGTTCAGTAACATTAAACTTGAAAAGTGTATCTCTTCACAATTAGGAATTACACTTAAAAGCTGTAATAAGGTAATCCCAATATTATCCTATGGGATAGATAGGCTTTGTAGTAGTGAAAAACAAAATTGGGAGTTTTTCATTGCCAGGACATGTAAAACTTGAAAGTACATGTCCTGCCTTTTAAATACATGGCACCCTGCCCTGTTGGTAGACAGGACCAACTTTAAGGGGTGACTTGTATGTATGTAAAGGGAAGAGTTAGGCATGGCGAGAAGGTAACCTTGCCAGGCCGAAGTAGCAATTTAAAACAGCACTTACAGGCTCCGCAATGGCAGGCCTGAGCCATGATTAGAGGGCTACTTAAGTGGGTGGCACAAAGAGTGCTTTAGGCCCACTAGTGGCATTTAATTTACAGGCCCTTGGCACATGTAGTACACCTTACTAAGGACCTATAAGCAAATTGGGAATAAGCCAATGTTACCCTGTTTAGGGGAGAGAGCACAAGCACTTTAGCACGGGTCAGCATAGTAAAGTGAGCAGAGTCCTAAAACTAGCAAAACCTAGTTTAGGAAAATGGAGGGAGGTGGGCAAAAAGTTGGGGGAAGACCACCTTAGGGCTGTCAGGTCTAACAGATAACATAAATGCTTCAGTGAGCGGCTCCTTAACTGCCACAAGCAGGAAATTTCTACTTGGTCACAGCTGTGCAGATTATGCATTGTCTTTCGTTGGCCCATCTGGGTGATGCTCTTACATTCAGCTCTCTCCCATTTATCAAAGTTGAAGAATATTAAAAACCAGCAATGCAGAAACAGCCATAAACATGTATAAGAAAAGATTACATAAAGCTGCAAAACCCAGATGGTGATCAACAATAAGCCATCTAACCAGGAAATATGACCCAGACACAAAGTGATATAATATAGCGACTAGTATAAACATTTTGTCAACTAGTTACTTACATAAAATCTTTCAAGCCGTATTAGACCTGGTGGAGTGGATGGCATGTACCAAGAAGATGAACTCAATGCCCTAGCCCTGAGACTATTGACTACAGAAAGCACAGGGGGTCTGATAAGAAGCTGCCTGTGGTCCGCTATTAACTACTATAATTTCTTTTTTCTATGCACTCTACGGAGATGCACTGAGCCATCATCTAACTTCTTGCACTTCACAGAACTTCATTAAACTCCTACACAAATGCTAGCATCCAAGAGGAAAAGCCATACTCTTGTAAGAAGATGTCACCAAGTAGAAGAATTGTGTAAGTCTTGGATCTGATGTTCTGTTGGACTAATTGCCAGTATTCATAAACTGACAGAGGTGGTGGTGGGGGGTCTTCTAACATATATGATTTTACGGTTCTACAGCCACAGGATTAATCACACACAAAATGGAGCAATAAAAAAGGGACATCATTTATTATACTACGTTTTTCGCCACTTCATAAGGAATCTGAAAACTCACCTATCAAGAAACAGTCTAAAAAATCCTAGGCTACTCCTTGACAGTCTCTTCTCTCCTCTAATCTATGATTGTCTATGCACACCCTTATTCTACTATCCACTCCATTCCCTGAACTATATTTCTGGTTATCTGTAAAGTGCTCCACTCCCTATGTGGTTAGGCCCGCACTATATAAATAATGAAACTTAAGATTAATAATTGTCACCATGAACAATGCAGTTTATTTTGAACTAGACTATCATAAAAGAAGACTTAGCTAGTGATCGGAGCTAGCCTCTATAGTGCAGAATCAGGAGACAGTTTCTGGAAATAATTGAATATAAGGCTATAAAAGTGACCCATCTGCAAGCTGGCGGAAGAAGTTAGTACAGAGACATGGGCACTCAATTATTCCTCATTGAACTCTAAATAGAAGGAGATCAAAACCAGAACATGAATTGCGGTGCTCAAATTATGTTATAAATGCAACTTGATGGGTAGTAGCAAAAGCATAAACAAAGCAGGTACCTAATGCACTACATTTGTATATTTTTCGATTTCGCAAAAATACATAATCATCTGCCTTGAAACACCCAATGTTCTGTCCAGGACAGAGGGCATTGAACCTCCAATCAATCCTGCAAAGCACCACATAATAGAAACAAAATAGTACCTTTTCCCAATAAGATGTCTGCCACAAATGCCTTCTTCATTGCTAGCCTTTCATTTTGCTGCCAATCCTTTTTAGCCTGGAAGTGACTGAAGTGATAGGCAGGCCACCAGTCCTTCCTCGAATCCCATTCTTGATGTAGCCAGTCAAGATGCTCCCTAAAACAGAATGGGCAAGACAAAAGTGTGACAACCTCAAAGAAAAGATACAGATGGGAAAATGGCGGCTTTGAAAGTATAACAGAGCTGGCAATCAATCATCTGGTCTTCAAACTGGCCTCCTTTGGCCCAACCCCGCCACCCCATATAATTTCTTTCCCACAAAACCCCAACCAAATTGACACTAAAAAAAAATACTCCTGTCACCAACCCCTATTACCCGTTTCATATGAACCATTCCCAAACCTCCTCTGGTCCCAAATTAAAAATAAATGAATAAATACCCTGACCTTCTGCCACCCAAACCCCACACCCTCCTCTATGCCAGAACTCCCACTCTGCGCCAAAGCTGTGCTCTCCACTAGCTGGCTCTGCTGTCATCATGTTTTTTTTTATCATTATGAGTGCATTATCCTGTGCGCAGCCTGCCCTAGAAGGCGAGTTAGAGAGCTGTGAAAAGGAGATTACTAATTGGCAAATGAAAGCCTTTAATATTCATGTTCCCCTACTGACCAAAACGTCCCGCCTAAGGCAACACGAAGCATCTAAATGGTTCACCAAGGAACTGAAAATCCAAAAGCTTCGTGCTCACCAAGCTGAACGGAAATGGCGCAAATCGTATCTAGTGGAGGATAAAATGACATATCCCTCAAAATTGCATATGTATAAAAATGCTATATTGGAGGCTAAGAGAACCTTTTTCACGAATAAAGTACTCTTTTCGGAGAACAGCTCCAAAGAAATCTTCAAGGTCGTGAAAGAGTTATCAAATCCCAGCCGCGTGACTCCATCTGTCACGGCTACCCAGGATCTCTGCAACAATTTAAATTCTTTTTTTATTACTAAAATTAGGAAAATTCAACACTCCATTGTTGCCAACAACTCGAATACAGAACCAAGCCTGGCCTACCTCAACTCATCTTCCCTTAATACTTTCCCTAAATTAGATAGAAAACTTTTTTTAGACCTGGTCACGAAAATTAAATCAGGCTCCCCCAAGGAAGACTGCCCTATTAATATACTAAAGGTAATCTATCGGGCATTTCCTGATATTATCTTGGAGTTTCTTAATCTGTCCCTGTCTCATGGTGCTGTACCGCTGGTCTTTAAGGAAGCAGTGGTCATCCCGATACAAAAAAAGCAGGGTATGGATCCAAAAAAGTTGGAGAACTATAGGCCTATATTGTTACTCCCTTTCCCTGCTAAACTGCTGGAGGCTCATGTAGCTACTTGTCTCAGTACTTTTCTAGAAGCAACCAGGTTTCTGGCTACCCACCAGGCGGGCTTTCGCCCCGGGCATTCCACTGAATCTGTGATTCTGTCCGTCATGGATGACCTCAAAAAACATGCGGACATTGATTGCTCTCAGGCCCTGGTCCTCCTCGACCTATCTGCGGCATTTGACACCGTCAACCACAAAACTCTGTTGAATCGTATAGCCGCAGCAGGTCTCGGGGGACCAGCTTTGGATTGGTTTAGATCCTTCTTAGAGGATCGCAAACAGTCTGTGTGGCTCTCCCCTTTCAAATCCAACACGGTAGAAATGAGCTGTGGTGTCCCGCAGGGCTCTGCTCTTTCACCAATCCTTTTTAATATATATATACGGCCCTTGATCACCAGCCTCCGGCAGATGGGGGTAAAGATTTTTAACTATGCTGATGATATGCAGCTAATTTTCCCCTTGGAGAACTCAGATGAATCCAAAGATTTCGTTAAGAATTCTATGCGGTACATAAAAAACTGGATGGACAATAACCAATTAAAACTAAACTCTGACAAGACTGAGATAATCATACCCAGAAATAAGGTCAGCTACTGGACACCTTCTCATTGGCCTCTGGAACTAGGGGCGGTCCCACTCCCTAAATCTGTGATAAAGAGTCTGGGATTTCACATTGACTCAGGTCTCTCCATGACTGCCCAGATTGGGTCAGTTACCTCCTCTTGCTTTGTCCAACTCCGTAAGCTGCGCAAGATTAGACATTTTTTCAGCAAAGAGGCCTGTACTCAAGTAGTGATTGCACTTATTTTATCGAAAATCGACTACGGTAATGCGCTTTATCTTGACCTCCCACAAAAGCAGAAACATCGTCTTCAGATGATTCAAAATCAAGCAGCTAGAATCATCCATCTTCAGGACAGACGATGTCATATTAGCCCACTGCTAAAAGATCTCCACTGGCTTCCAGTGGAACAGAGAGCTATGTTTAAAACTGGCTGCATTCTCTTTAGAGCTATTCAGGGAACAGGGCCTTATTTCATCTCCTCACGAATTAGCAAGTACTCTCCCCTGCGAACTCTGAGATCAATGCACTTGAATCTTCTGGTGGTTCCCAGATTCAAACGCAAACGCATCGGTGGGACTCGGTTCTCTTTTTTGGATCCGAGGCTCTGGAACTCTCTGCCCATCTCATTGAGGCTTGAGGTGGATTACATGCGGTTCAGAAAGCAGCTCAAAACATGGCTGTTTACTTTGGCTTTTAACTAGTGGCTTCTTTGCCTGGCAGATCTCTGTTCGGAACCTAAGCGCCAAGAAACCTGCTGGTGTACGTGCGCTTCAATAAATACCCAAATAACATAACATAACATAACAGGGCTGCAGTGATCCATGGTGACAGGGGAATATGGCAGTTGGTGCTGGCAGTGTGCTGTCTGTGTTTTTCCACCTCCCTCGAATGTGGAGATCCGGGAGAGGCAGTAAAAGACAGGTGGCCCTACCAGCTATCATTTTTCTGGTACAGCAGATGGAGCTGTTCTTGATCTAAAGGGCAGATTGAGTGTGGGAGACCCTCAGCTTGGAAGGATCTGGCGGCAAAGCCGTTCCCCATGGACCCACAGTGAGACTAACATGGCAGCAGGAGCCCCAGCCAAACCAGCACCCGTCAATGAAACGGCCTTGGCATAAACTTGACCAGGAGTCCTTCCTTACAGCCTTGAGTATAAAGCCACTAGATGGAGCCATCAATATGGAAGAGGCTGATGTGCTCTATCATAGGTGGGTAACTCAAGCTCTGGACACTTGCATTCCTTTCAAACTCACTCACTCTAAAGGTGCTCGGGCTAATGCCTGGTTCAACGAGGACCTGACTCTAGCCAGGAAGAACTGCAAGGTCCTGGAAAGAACATGGAGGCGATCATATGCCCCTCAGGCTAAATTACAGTACAGATCAGCCATTAAATCCTACCACAGATTAGTGCGCAAAACTAGGGCAGCCCACTTCTCCAGCCTGATCACCACAAGTACTAACCGCAGTAAAACTATATTCTCTCTTTTAAAGGACTTGGTCACTTCTCCTTCGGCATCAGGCAGTATCATATCTTCTAACCAACAATGTGAAGAGCTGGCGAACTTCTTCCTGGAGAAGGTCGAAGGCATTTACCATAATTTCGACCATAGCGCAATTCCCAGTATCATTAAGAGGAACACGCACATGGGTCCCGAGATCGTCCCTCTTACATCACTACCCACTATCCTTCTTAAAGACTTAGAGGGATTAGTGGCCACAATTAAATCAGGATCACCAGACGATCCCTTAAGACCAGACGCCTTTAGGAAAGTACAACAAGGCCTCCTACCTGAGTGTCTGGAGTTGCTTAATCTATCTCTTGCTTCGGCGGTGGTCCCAAAATCTTGGAAGCATGCAAAAGTAGTTCCTCTACTTAAAAACATACACTGGACTCCTCTAAGTCAGAAAATTATCGTCCAATTTCACTGCTTCCATTTCTATCTAAAATCCTGGAAGCTTATGTCAATTCTACGTTAACTCATTATTTGGAAACCAACCACTTACTTGATAGCTCCCAGAATGGTTTTCGACCACGACACAGTACTGAGTCTGCACTGTTGACTGTTGTTGAGCAATTAAGATCTGCCTTGGATGCCGGCAGAACCTCTGTTCTGGTTCTGCTGGATCTGAGTGCGACGTTTGATACGGTCTCCCACGAAATTCTGCTCCATCGTTTGGAGGAGATAGGGATCGGCAATGAAGCCTTGTCATGGTTCTCTTCCTTTTTGGCTGACCGGTCTTTCCAAGTGATAGCTCCACCTTTTGCTTCCCGTGTTCACCCACTGCGCTGTGGGGTTCCCCAGGGCTCGGCACTGAGCCCCACGCTTTTCAATGTATACATGTGCCCATTGGCACGGCTGGCCTAAAGCGCAAGGAATCTCCCTAGTGTCGTACGCAGATGACACCCAACTGGTGATCACCCTGTCTAACAATTCCAGCCAGGACAGAGCGAAATTTAAAGAAAATATAGTGGCCATCGCAGAGTGGATGACAGCTAACTTCTTGCAGCTGAACTCTGCTAAATCTGAGATTCTTCTGATTGGCAAAGACTCCCATCTCTGGAACAATGACTGGTGGCCTTCGGCCCTTGGAGCCCCCCAGCTCCTAAACCTGCAGTGAAAAATCTGGGTTTTATGCTTGATAAGGATCTCGGCTTTGAGACGCATGCTAAATCAGTGGCCGGAAAATGTTTTGGGCTACTGCGTGGCCTTAAACCGATACTTGGTCTATTTGACGCCCAAACGCGTCAGCTGATCATTCAGGCCTCTATACTGGCCCGATTGGATTATTGTAACGTGCTCCTCCTGGGCTCTAATAAGTCCGTACTGAACCGACTACAGCGGGTCCAGAATGCTGCAGCACGTGCCATTTTTGCCCTCCCCAAGTACAGCCATGCTTCCAATCTCCTCCATCGTCTGCACTGGCTGCCCCTTGAACATCGAGTGCGTTTTAAGGCGCTCTGTACCATGCACAAGATTCTGACGGGCATCGGCCCAGATATTCTGAAGCGACCTGTGCGCCCTCTATTCTCCATCGCGAGTGCTGCGCTCGGCAAACCAGATGCTCGCACGAATCCCACGTATACGAAGGACCAGATCTGGTGGGCGCTCTTTCAGGCGTCTGGCCCCCGCCTTATGGAATTCTCTCCCTCTACACATTCGTAGCAATTCTGATCACCAGGCCTTCAGACGGCTTGTGAAGACTTGGCTTTTCTCTCAACTGTAACTCCACGTTGCTTCCCACTCCGTCTTGCTTCAGCGCTGGGACGCCTCATTGCCGAGGCAGCCATGCGCTTTACAAATATTCTAATCTAATCTAATCTAACCTGCAGTAAACAAAGGTGAGCTTTCAGTGGTGTTGTGGGCCCTTTGGGGCTTAGACATCAAGAGTGAAAGGAAATAGCACTCACAGGCACATGAATGAACTTAGGAGTGGTGCTTAGTTGTCTGGTGCTCTAGCACCCAGCAGTGTTGACATCAAACCTCCATACTGGTCAAGAACTCACAAAACCGGTCAGCCATATTCGGCATGGATATCCAGTGAACATTAAGTTGCTGGTGGGCACATTGATATTACAGCAGATAGGAGATCCGTGATACTTTAGAGCAAAGGTGACACTTCTTGAGATTATTGTGAAGACACAGGGGAATCCACAGAAGCATGATCCACCAAGTTCAGAGACTGGATTGGCTGGGAAGGTGAGTGTTCCACCAAATGAGGTGGATTTTTTACACCCTAGATTGCAACTAGTGAAAAAGACCAAGTAAAGTGTTGCAATTTGGGATCTGAATGTGCTCTCCGGAGTAGAGAGGGCTGTGATAGCATTTTTTTTAAGGTATTCACCAGAAGGTGGATGGCATTGATGCAAAGTCCACTGCAGAGAACAGACTGGAGGTCATATCGGTGAGAGTTGCCAATGTTGAAACTACTAATCAAACTTTAGAGGCCTTTGTCGCTGATCAGAAGGCAACAAATAATAACAAGTTACAAGTAATTTTCAGTACTGTGCCGTTGCCTCCATTGTTGGAAGATAAGTTGGAAAGACTGAAGAACACTGAGAGGCTGGCTGATGGCAGTCTGCTGGGCTAGAATGGGGCCAAAGAGGGGACTGATCTATGGAACTCTTTTGAGACTTTTCTTCAGACTGAAATGGGTTCTTCTAATGACCCTCTTCGCATAACCCTGAAACAAGGAGTGAAGTTGCCCACTAGGAGCAAGGGCAGTACCAAAGGCACAGTTCTGCTTACTCTTCGTGATGAATTCTACCATGATAAAGTCTTGTGGTTTTCCCAGATGTTAGTCTAGCGATGACTGACAAAAGAAACTGCAAGAACTGCACAGAGACTTTGTTGTCTGTGGGGCCCAGGCCAGTGTATTGTACTATGCTATTCCAAGGGTGGTTCCAGCAACAAGAATATGATGTTCAGCCAGGTGGAAGCAGAAGCTTAATTCCTGGGATTTCTAAAAGAGAAAGAACTGCCAATCTAATGTAATGTGATTTGCTCTTTCTTCTCTCTGCTTTCCACATTGCAATTCTTTGTTGACTACTATGCTGTATCATAGCCAGGTATGGTGGTAGATGGGGTGTCGCTGGGCCCCACTGCTCTTCCCATCATCTCTTTGGAGGGGATTTGAACCTTGTTTAGTTTCTTACAAGTCTGCTGTCGCCTGGTTGCTATTATCTTGACAAAGTCATATTGCTGCGTTGTCTTGTATACTCTGGCACCTGATTTTCAACATATACTGGGTGTTTCTTGGGGCACGTTCTGTATCAATGTCCCGTTTAAGTTTCAATTGATGTTAAGTGCATTCAGTCCTAATGGATTTGTAGGACCTGGCCCTCTCTAACTTTTTGCCTTCACGCCTCCTGTTTAATAAACCTGTTTTTGTTGGCTTTTAGGACTCTGTGCACTTACCACTTCTAACCAGTACTAAAATATTTGAGCTCTCTCCTTCAAACATGGTAAATTGGCTTACACGCAATTGGCACATTTAATTTACTTACAAGTCCCTTGTAAAGTGGTGCTACATGTACCCAGGGCCTGAAAATTAAATGCTACTAGTGAGTCTGCAGCACTTATTGTGCCACCCACTTAAGTAGCCCTTTAAAACCTGTCTCAGGCCTGCCACTGCAGCCTGTGTGTGCAGTTTTAAGCTGTCATTTTGACCTGGCAAAATAAGCCTTTTGCCAGGCTTGAACCTTTCTGTTTAATACATATGTCACCCCTAGAATAGGCCCTAAGCAGCAATAGCAAATAGAACAGAAGATGACAGCCCGAACTGCCAGGCAAGGTCCTTCCTGGACTAGAAACGAGCATCCTGAGACAGGTTTTTCGGTTTCACCCCTCATCAGCCAGGCTAGCTTGAAGCTGGTGGCATTCCGCGCACGAGATCCATGTCTGGGCATACCCCTACCACTCAGGGCGACAAATGCAAAAAGAACAGATGATGGAAGGAATGCTGAACCAATCAAACATTCACTCCCAGTCTTCGCCCTAAGTGGGGTGGGTATGCCCACATGGGTCCCTTGACAGATTTGCGTATGGCTGGGTCCAAACTAGGGTGGCGTAGAGGGCAAAAGAACAATGGATTTAACCCAGATCTCTTGACTGGGGTGAATGTTTGATTTACTCAGCATTTTGTCCATCAGTTATTGCTGTAACACTTTTCGCCCAAAGTGGGATGGGTATGCCCAGACGTGGGTCCCTTGCTCGCTGTGCCACTGGATTCAAGCTAGCCTGTCTGATGAGGGGTGAAACCCTGAAACCGGTCCCAGGATGTTGGTTTCCAGTCCAGTGAGGACCCGGCTTGGCACTTTGTGCTGGACTGTTCCCATGAGGAGCAGGGTCAAGATTGATTTGCATATGGCTGGGTCCAAACTGGGGTGGCGTAGAGAGCAAAAGAACAATGAATTTAAGCCAGATCTCTTGACTGGGGGTGAATGTTTGGTTTACACAGCATTCTGTCCATCATTTGTTGCTGTAGCACTTTTCGCCCTAAGTGGGATGGGTGTGTCCAGACATGGATCCCTTGCTCGCTGTGCCACTGAATTCAAGATAGCCTGGTTGATGAGGGGTGAAACCCCGAATCAGGTCCCAGGATGCTTGTTTCCGGTCCAGTGAGGACCTTGGCATATAGCTGGGTTCAAACTGGGGTGGCATAGAGAGCAAAAGAACGATGGATTTAACCCAGGTCTCATGACTGGTAGTGAATGATTGATTTACTCAGCATTCTGTCCATCATTTGTTGCTGTAGCACTAAGCAGCAATTGAGCAGGGTTTGCTGTATTTAAAAAGTTGGAATTCGTTTTTCACTATTGCAAGGCCTACCTCTCCCATAGGATAACAATGAGTTACGTTATTACATTTAATAAGTGATAAGTTTTGTTTAGGAGAAGTTAGGAATGCCATGTTTGGGGTTCGGGGAATTGTAATTTAAAACCCTCTTTAATGGTAAAGACAGACCTTAAGTCACAATTCTTAAAATGCCACTTTTAGAAAGTTGTCACTGTCTTGTTTTAACCATTTGGTGCCTGCAGCCTGTATCCTGAATCACCACTAAGTGTAGTTGGCAGCTGGCCTTTGTGTATTCCACCCAGACAGTATTGTAATAGAGGGTCTTGGTGTTGGCATAATGGGCCATAATGACTTGATGGGAGGAGGGGGGGCAGAGTTGTCACCTTCCACACTTGCAATTCAAATTCACTGACCCAGCTCACACACAAAGGACTTCACACTAGCCTATTGTGCACCCAGACTGGGACCAGGGCCGGGAGGCAGGAAAATCAATACACCTCAGTAGAGGGAAAACTCCAGAAGCTTCTCCCACCTCAAATGGGGCACCAGGTATAAATAGGGGCCCCCAGACCCACTTTTCAGTACACTCCTGGGCCTGTGGATACTACAGATGGACTGTCCTGCTGCCAGAGGACTACCCTGCTGCTTGAGGCCTTACCTGCTCCCTGAGAAGAAAGACGGGACCTTCACCCTTCATCCTAGGCTGAAATGACTCCATGGGTCAGCTGACTGATCTCCTATTCGGAGCTACAGTGACACAAAAAGCTCCAGAGGACTCTCTGCAACTGTCCCTCTTACCTGCTGTAACTGAACCTACCTGGACCTGCCTGAGCCCTGCTGGTATCTGGAGGGAGTTCCTGATTCCCAAGAGGTGCCTCCCAGATCCTGGACCCTTGGTGTGACATTAGTTGAGCTCTTCCTTGAAGAAGAGGAGAAATCCTTAAGTTTTCACAACTGCAAACGGACCCATGCGCAACAAGATCTTGCTGCCAGCACCGGCCTCTAACAAGTAATATAAATGTAATGTAAAACGAATTTATAGAGTGTACTATCACCCCACAGGTATCTTGGCGCTGCGATTACCTTAAGTTCCAGTGAAAACATAAGCTACCAAAACCAGACGGAATTTCCATAAGCGGTGGCTAGGCTCCATTATACCCTAGGGAAAAGCCAGGTTTTAAGCTTTTTTCTGAAAAGAAGAAGATCTTCTGTTTGTCTAAGATCGGCCGGGAGTTCATTCCATAGCCGCGCAGCTACAGAGCTAAATGCTCTGCCTCCGAGCCTGGTCTTTCTGAATCTGGGTATGCTCACCAGCTTGGCTGCTGATGAACGAAGGCTTCTGGTCGGGGCATACCAGGTAAATTTACTCTGCAGTGGTCTAGGTTCCATACCATGTAGTGCTTTAAAAACGATGCAGAGAGATTTAAACTGTATTCTTTGCATGATTGGCAGCCAGTGAAGGTCTTTAAGGGACAAGGAAGCAGATGACCTACGCTGTCTCTTTAGAGCTAACTTGGCAGCTATTGTCTGGATTCTTTGAAGCTTCTTTATCAAAGAGTTCGGAGCACCCAGTAGCAGAGCGTTACAATAGTCTAACCGACTCAGGATAACGCTTCTCACCACCAGTGCTCTAGCTGAAGTCGGTAGCATAGGAAGTATAAGAAGCTCCAGTTAACCTGACTCTTCGCACAACAGTGACCACTGACAATGCGAGAGCTGTACTTCGTGCTACAGCATTGACAGACCGTGTTGACCGCCAACGCGAATCTCCAGCAATGACCATCCGCGACACTCAGCCTGATCTTCGTGCTACAGCGACGACCATCCGTGACGCTCTCCCTGCTCCTTGCGGCCTCCTCCACCGCAAACTGAACTCTTCGTGCTGGACTTTAGAAGGTAAATTTATAAGCTTGTCCCTGTATCCAGTCCACGCTCCATCACTGTTGCCAGGAACCTGTGACTTTGACCCAGTCTCGCAGAACCAGATAACTGCGAGTGGCACTTTGTACCTTTAGGTGCTTTACTTACCTGAAATATCTCCGATCCTAATGACTGAAGTTTTGTCATTTTGGTGTCAAATAAGTTATTACATTATACTCTATTTTCTAAATTGGTAAGGGATTTTTCTTGTGTTGTGTTTTTACTTTTCTACTGTGTGCATGCTGCATAAATACTTTACACATTGCCTTTAAATTAAGCCCGACCGCTTTTGTGCCAAGCTACCAAAGGATTAAGCACAGGTTAATTTGGTGACTTTTTGTGAGTCACTCTAACAAGGATTGTGGCTGTTGCTAGAGTAGGGTTTTGCCCCCCTCAACCAACAATCCAATATCTCACAGAACTAATAAAGCTAATGTTAAAAACAAACTTGTAGCTCTCTCTCTCCTACAGGAGTGTCCGTGGCTGAAGTCTAGGCTACGTGTCTTTATGTGCGAGGGGTTGAAGTGTTCCTACTAGCCCTTTTGCAAGTGATACAATTAATATATCCAATGCAAGGAGGACAATGTTGCTGCTGAGTGCGAGAAGAATCTGTTTTAATAAAAATCACTACACTTACATATCAAACACATCGTGTGTCTTGTCTCTATTGTTATAACCCAACTCAATGATACCCGTTAGATCTGGCCCTCTCTGCAGGGTCACCCCCAGTCCTTTTGCCTTTTGCCCTCCACTTTTTGCTGAATTTGTTTTTGTTGGCCTTAGGACTCTGTGCACTTTACCACTACTAACCAATGCTAAAGTGCTCATGCTCTCTCCCTAAAACACGGTTGAATTGGCTTATACCCAAACGGCATATTTAATTTATTTGTAAGACCCTTGTAGAGTGATATATCATACACCCAGAGCCTGTAAAACAAATGCTACTAGGGGGCCTGCAGCACCTATTATGCTGCCCACTTAAGTAGCACTCTAAACAATGTCCCAGGCCTGCCATTGCAGCCTGAATGCACTATTGCACTGCCATGTCCACTTGCATTTAACACCCCCCCCCCAACCCCCCTGCAAAGCCTTAAACTCTCCTTTTATTACATATAAGTCACCTCTAAGATAGCCCATAGGGCAGGGTGCTGGGTAATTAAAAGTTTGGATACGCACTTTTAAGTTTTACATGTCCTGGTAAGGAAAAACTCCTACATTTGTGAGGCCTACCCCTCCCACAGGATCACTTTGGGGATTCCTTATTACATTTAATGAGCTGTAATTCTAAATTGGGAGCAGGTAGATATATAATGTTTGTTACCTATGTATGGTAAATTCGGATTTTTCCTTACAATTTTGAAAATGCCACTTTTAGAAAGCTGGCCTTGCGCCGCTGAACTTGACCTGCTCAGAACATTTTCGTCAAGAATTTTTTCTACGTCCGAAGGTAAGCGCTGACCTGGCCCAATCCACTTCTTGTATCTGGGCGTCGCTCCATCGCGGTCAGCCTTAATGTTCGACTTTGACCAAGTCTCGCAGAACGAGATATCCACGGTTGGCGCTTTGATCTTTTAGGTGCCAGTTTTCACTGAAAGTTTTAAAAATTCATAACTCCGGTTTCTACTGATTGGATTTTTGTCATTTTGGTGTGAAATAATGTATTAAAATGTACTTTATTTTTCTACACTGGTTAGGGATTTTTTTTGTGTTGTGTTTTTATTTATTATTGTTTGTATGCTGCATAAATACTTTACACATTGTCTCTAAGTTAAGCCTGGCTGATTTTTGTGCCAAGCTATTCAGGGTTGACCAGGGATCACACCCCAGTCAACCAACAACCAAATTTATAACAATACCCATTTTATTGACCTCAGAAGATGAAAGGCTGAAAGGACCCACTAGAATTCGGCCATATGAAAGGCTGAATGGACGAACTGGATTTCGTCCCTGTGACCTTTTCAACACACACATACACACACGTCTACAACAGATGCATTAGTCCATTGAACCATCTTACAAGCTTAATGTGCATGGCAGAGTTTAGTATGACTGACATCACACTCAGGGAGATGATTGCACATTTGCCTTCAGGGGATTGAATGTGCAGTTTGCGGAGAATATGTTTGAGTAGATTGAGTAGGCAGTTGGTTGTTAATGGAAGTACCAAGCAGAGTGTCCCACAGTACTGGGCTTCAGTTGTGAGTCCCCAAATGTCGGATGTAGGGTTCCTCCTGGAAGGCCAGAGTCAAGGAAGGACTCTGCAGAAAATTAGGCTAGGCCCAAAGGGCCCAAGTGCTGGTAGAGACTGCAGTAGACTGGCTCAAGTGCCCAGGTGGGTAGATAGCACTGGTCCCTCTTGCACTGTTGCCATTTCTTTAGCTCTGTACAAAGTTATATACAGATAGGAAGAAAGGAGAAATCAAAACATCCTGTCTCCGAAAAGGGCAGCGAATGGGTGACACAAGACGACGTGGTGGGGGGCCACCACTAGAGAGGTACCAACTCGGATGGTTAAACTATACACTAGCAAAGAACTATGATAATGGAGGCTCCCACTATCCTGGAGAGTCTTTGAAGTTTCAACAGCTTGATCACTAATTTCTTTAAATTTAACCATCAGTGCTCAAAATTGACATGCAGAGGGAAGGCTACCAGTTTTTTCTGGATTGCACCTTGTCCTTTCAGGCTAGTTTTTAGGTCAAAGCCTACCAGGCAGCACAGCTGTCTGGCTGCAATGACTTATTGGGGACATGCTGGATACATTCAGCCCATTGCTTACAGCTGACTGTGTTTTGTCACTCATCTAATGTTTGTTTGCTCTCTATTCGCTATTAATTTGATTTAAGCCGAGCAGCCTGCGTTTGTCCCTCCCATGGAGCATAGTCTGTTTTCCACCACTCTGATTGGCTCCTTCCATTCTTCCATAAGTGCTTGCTTTCGAGGATCTCTGCTTCGACGTGCGGCTTGATGTGAGATTTTTGTGCTTTGGCTTCTACCATACTCAAGGCTTTCGGGGTCCACCAAAGTGGATGGAGTTCCTTCGCCCCCTCTTCTTCCGGTTCCGAAAAGACAGAATCCATGATCTCCAGGCTGGGTCTGGTAAGCACCCTCTTCTTACTCGGCTCTGATGGGGTCAAATTTGCCGTAGATGACTGGCACGTCTGCTGTTGACTGCCGCATCCTGATGTGCACCCAACATCTGTCTCTCCATTGGTGAAGGGTCTTCTTGTCCTTGAAGGCCAAGCAGAAGGCACAGGTGGCATCATTGTGGTACAGGGAGAGACAGATTATAGACTCTGTGGAGGTCTGCCTACAGGTATTTGCTATAGCACTGATGGCATATCCTGTAGGGCGTCCATTCCATCACCCACTACGTTCAATGATGGAAGCTGCGTGCCTCGATGAAGCAAGAGCGCCCCAAGAGTTGGGGACCCCGTCTTTGGTAACAGTCCTTGAAGCATGTTGAAAGAGCAGGAAAGGGACAGCCATCGATGAAGTAAGTCTTCTCTGCGATGGTAGTGGAGTATTCGACCACATGGTCCCGAAACTGCGAAAGTCAAAGACATCAAGTCTCCATTGATACACATCCAAATCTGATGGCAGAGAAAAACAATCTAATAATGAAGTTGGTGCCATATGCATCACCAAGTAAGGGAGGAGTACACTATACTCCATGACCTGAAAGACTTCTTTGAACAAAAACAAGTTGCAAATGTCAAAGCCCAACACTAGATAACAGAAGTATGCTGAGTCATGTGTATTTAGAGCCACAAATGCTATTAACATATAGTTACCCTTCTGGGATAACAAAGCTATTGGGCTCTACACATCCTGCCCTGTATAAAGAAAATCACCAACCCTCTGAGAAAACACAAGGAGGGCTTTGTCATGGAAACAGTGCACTATAATTAAGCTAGCAGACTTACCCTATTTATTTGTGTCATTACGTCGAACAGTATTCCAAATAATATGACTGAAAGCTACAAGGTAAAGTTACAAAAATAAATCTTTATATGTGCAAATTGCAAATATACCGTATTGGTTTAACAGATCTGGATATGGGCGCACAATACAGACGTGATACAAAAAACGTGGAGCAATGGTGCTTTACTCCAGTGTCTTCTACCACACTAAACAATTTCTAAATAAATAGCTTTTAAAGCCAGCAGTGCTTGTGTAGCCCAGGGCAAGTCTGTGCCAAAGAGGGGCTCACTTATGTCACTACAAGTTAATAGTGGCATTCCCCTTATGACAGAAATCCAAAGGGCTGATGTACCAGAGACCCTTGTAGAATCTCTGTACACAAATTAAATGAGAGGTTGGTGCCCATCCATAGGCCCCTGTCTTCAATGCCCCTCAGACGCAGTGGGATAAGAAGATATCTGATCTCACAACTGTAAGAGTGACAGGCACAAAAAGATCACTAGGGTAGACTTTCATACAAATGAGAGTCCGAGCCCTAAAACAATGGCCATAGCACATCTGTTGGGCCAATGAAAACAGACAAGTGTTAGAAACTGATAAAAAGGCCACTCATGCCCACTAACAATTTTGGATGAACAAGGAAGCCTTTAATGCCCTTAAGCAACAACTAGCCATCAAGCAGAGAAAATGTATTTACCTAGTCATAGGCTCACCACAAATGGCATCGATATTGTGGGATATGTTGATCTCAAATCCATTTTTTACGTATGAATTACAAGTCATTAGATCGCTAAAGCATGTTGTTACTTGTCCTCGTGTAGATGTAAATATGTCTGAAATCTGGCGTATCAGGAAGAAGTGAAAGTATTTACAGAAGATGCCAAGTTCTCGGAAGAAAGAGTATGGTATTGTCAACTTAGTCATCTAAGGAGCGGAGGGCTGTGTAGGGTGACCGCATAACTCCGGATCATTACGAACACTGCCTCCAGTCCTAAACTTCTCACCTACAAATCAATGACTTCAGGTGTGTTCGCGTTATTAGTTCAATGAAAGCAAAACAAGCTTACAACACACACAATGTATTAGGCTATCACAGAAATATCCAGGACTGGAAACATCATCTACAATGGCTTGAAGGGAGGTGGTCATTCTACGGCAGTGACACAGCAAAAACATTTTTCAATTAGAGGGACAGATGTGGCAATATATACAACCACCCCATGACGGAAAAGCCTTTGTTTAGGAATAGGGCAACTGGCCAGGTAACAGCAATACATCAAGAGCCTCACTCTGAGGGCCCTCGTAATCCTGATTCAGACACAAACAAAGCTTAAACCCAAACTGAGGTTAAGTGAAAGTTGAGGGTTCCTTGGGGTCATGGGCCCGGATTACCTGAACTGCAGTGGCACAGGAGTATAGAGGTGGGCAAGCCACTGAAAGCTCAAGCCAGGCTTGAGCCAAATGCCTGACTCTGGGGCTCAGGTCGAGGTCCTCTGAGAACCTCAAGCACAAAACGAGTCGAGATTTCACAGCAGGTGAAGTGGCCTAGTGGCTACAACTGCTAACGATGTATCATCAGAAGTCGGGTTTGAATCCCAGCCTCAGGTCAGAAGAGAACAGCACTTCCCAGGCCATGTCATGCAGATGGAAGCCTGGTGACATGGTGCAGAAGGCACTCTTGGCTGCAGCATACAGTAACTGCACAGCAGGGGACTGCATCAAAAATGAGCAATGCTATCCAGAAATGCCATCAAGGACACATCATTCGTGCAATCATTGATGGGGGCTGAGGCAAACAAGGAAACGGCTAAATGCGGTGGCCCAAAGTCCCATATTGCTGTTCTGTTGATCGTGATGTCATGGGCTCTGGCAGACAGCTAAACCTTTTGTTGCTAACCTCAAAAGACAACACAGTCCTTTTTCTCATCCATTCAGGTGGAAAGGGATTACCTTCCATAATGGATTTTAGCTCGTTTGCATAAAAACGCTGCATACCAAGGTGGTTGCTATTTATATGCAAATGAGACAAACACAGAGCCTATAGCAGTAGCACACATCTAGGACCTGTATTCCTTCTGTGCACCGCATAGCAGGTCATTGCTTTCCTGGTGTTTATCTGCAGTCCTCCTCGTCCCAGGGGGTGACTTGTAAACTAAATGCAGTGTAATACCCCAGGGATATAATTTCAAATTAGAGGTCAACATGACACACCTGTAGTGTCGTTATCCCTATGGCTTTCCAGAAGCTGCATGCAAGGCATCCCTGAGAGGCTTTGGTGATACCACGCAGGTATGAAGGTAAGGGGAAAGACAATATCCCTATGGGTGGACCCCGAATAGGCATGGAGCAAGTCTTGGAGGACAGGTGGCTCCCTTGAAGTTCCAGGTGAATAGTCTGGCATAAGACTAGGTCTGAGCCACCATGAAGCAGATTCTACAGGGCCCTGCTCACCCCAGCTTGCTTGGATGAGGCACAGGAGGCAAAGGCAGCCGGGTTAAATGGCTCATTGTATTCCGTAGCAGAGTGAAGTACGGTGGGTCACAACTGCTACCAACCTTGACGGGCGAGGCAGGGTAGTATGACCTTACCACTACAAGACTTGGGTATAGGCACTTCCTGAGATTTGGCCTTCAGCTAGGCACAAGCTATGTTTCCAACATGGGACTGAAGCACCCCCCAACTTTAGAGGGTAACTTAGAAAATGTAGTAGGCAGCGCTCAGATTCTTTCCACCCCTCTCACGCCCTCACTGCTGTCTGCAACCTCCAGAGACGGTGTAGGAGACTATTGGGAAGGGAGGTTGTACCACTGCTTTAGCGATAGAGAAATACTAAGATACCTCGTCACTGTGTGAGAGGAAACTAGCTGAAATGGATGAAATAATGAGGGTGTGCGTCAGGTTTTTCCAACTGAGTGAGATGTAAATAAGAGCTGACTCAGCTAGCCGTACAACTGTGGTAGCATATAGAGTTGGCATGATTATGTTGCGCCACAATAGGGGCAGCCAAAATACAGTAAATATAATTAAGGGTATGGCACTCAGCCAGATGATTATGTGCCCTGATTTCAGCGGTGTACTGTACTTCTATGTAGAGTTCCAGGGAATCAATACAGTGGAGACTCCAAGCAATACATATGATGTCCGAAGATTTGAAAGCTCTGCATACATTCTGCACACCAGACCGAGATTCTCTATAGTTAGGTGACAACCCAGACAAGTTGCCCAAAGATAGGGTTGCTTCAGATATGGGAAAAGGGCTACACAAAATACTAGTACTAAGGAACCCAGTAAGGATTCAAAGACTGCGAACCAATTTGGCAATGAAAATGAATGGAGTAAGTTGGCTGTGTCGTGAGCGTATTGCAAATGCAACATAATTAATTGAATGAAACCAAATTGAAACTCATAATCTTACAGTCTATGTGTTCTGAGCATTAGATCGAAGAATTCTACCTGTCAGGGAAAGAATTGGAAAAGTAAGTCATTTTATCTACCTGCATAGAACTTTCAGCTCACTGCGACACAGAAACATCATGTTGAGAAATCTGTGAAGAAAGTAGAGGTGGCAATAGGAGAGCTGCTACACTTCAAGAACAAACATGGTCTGATAGCATCACCCCAAGTTGAAGATAAATTCAAGTTTTTAAGTCAAAGCTGGGAAGTATCAGAGCAGAACTCTGGAGTCTTCCATAACAGTAACAAATGTGACTGAGAAAACACAAAGGAGATTCTGGAAAGAGTCCTACAGCTTTCACAAGTATTTCCCTCTGGGATCTACAGACACATGGCGGCTATTTTCCTTTGAAACTTGCAGTCAGGAAGGCAAACTTGAAGCAGGCCTCGAAAAGATCCCCATCATCTTAACTAAACTCACTGACATTTGCTAGAAAGAACAAGTCAGAAAGGACCCAGAATTCACAATTTTGACAAACATCAAGAGGGAAGCAGATGAGGCTGGAATTTCGAGGGATCCTGTTACCAAGTCGTCTAATCCCTTATCCCTAGCAGCAAAGGAAAAAAGCAGGAAAAGACCTCTACAAATTGAAGGTACACCACATCTGGAGAAATGTGGATAGTCTTAGGTTCATCCCAAGCTCAAGAATATTCAAATGTTCACCAAACATCTGACCATACCTGAAGAAATTAAGATCTAAAGAAGACCTCCAAAACATTGCCCTGCAAAGAGCAAACATCCTGCCCTCTGCAAACAGGGAAAAACAGATGGGGCCAAAGCACGAACAATGAATGCTGAAGCACATGGAAGACCAAAGACAACATGCACATCATCCTCTGTTCGGTCCAGAGGACTGTAAAGCAGATTATCCAACACTTTGAAATCAACACATACAACAAATTGATGTTTCTTCTTTTTGGTAACCAAACACTTCACACTCTTCATCCAAAAGGCACCGAAGACCAGCAGGATGATGTGGAAACTGGACATACCATCACAGGGACACAGCATTCGGACAAACACACACGTTTTCTTGCTCGGCCCAATGGTAGAATACTAAATAAAATCTTTTAAACTTTGGCTGTGTCATGAGGCTGCTCCTTAAACTAACAGTGCTATGGACATTCCTTATGTGAGTGTCATATGCATGCAACTCTCAAAGAGCACCCGGATTCTATTTCTAGTTTCCGTTCATTGGCACGTGCTTGTTAAAAAAGTAAATGTGCAAACTTTACTAGCGTTCCTGAGGTTCACCAAATAAAGCCTGGATGGCTTCCACCTTTGCCCACGAGCTGAAAGCGTACATCAAACAGTATCAATAAAGGAACAAGCATTTGCAATGCAATAGGTCTCGCAGTCACGCGAGTTCAAGCTATTGTCATTGTAAATGACAATGCCTTTTATTTATGTTTTTAAAAAGAAAACAAAAATAAAAGGCATTGTTATTTGCAATGTCAATAGCTCAAACTCGCGTGAATGTGAGACCTATTGCATTGTAAATGCTTGTCATCTGATACAGTGACAGTGGATGTCAATCGCTTCCCATTTGAATAATACACTACATGTTTGCATCTCAAAATATTGCAAATGTCGATGCCAGGCGAGCCCCATTGTAACAGCGTCCTGCGTCGAGTGATCAGACTGGCCTGCCCTGGACATCAGCAGCTCAAACCACTGACGTACGTTCAAGATTTTAAAGTCAGAAGTATGATGGCTTCACCTGTTCAAGCCATGTGCCGGTTAATTTTGTGGTAGTTCCAAACAAATATGATTGACTGAAACTAAATCAGTCATGTCTGAACACGCTACTGTGGCATGTCTAGTGGATTGTATGACGTCCATTACACGACACACACTTAAAATTTAGTTTATTAATTAATAAACACCATAAACGTACACCATACAATTAATCACAATATCATGTCCATATAAAGGTAATAACAAACACAAACTTTAGGACACATAAAATCAAGTTCACCGTGACCCGGTTGGGGAGCCTAGAGCAGCACCATACTGAAATCGTTCTATAAAGCGCCTAATGCAAGGAGCCACGAAGGATGATAGACGCACGGATGTAAGCAAATATAAAATCAATATAGCCATAGCATCAAAAGAACAGCACATTTTTAAAACGTCACATAATGAATCCAAACGAATATTTTACAAGCTCCTATAGGTTTTATCCTTCACAGTAGCAGCGAGTCTTAAAATCTAGAAGATAGCCAAAAATATATCATACTGTAAAGTGCGAAGAGCCACGAAACTTGATATAGGGACAGCCATTAGCATATATAAATCCGTGTGACAATAACAACCTGTGGAAAGCGCAGCGCACTGGGCTCACCAGGTTCGAGAGATTCTATAATGGCACAGACACTGCACGTAAGACTGAACAAATCTCATGCGGATGCCTCCCCCCAGAATACAAGTTGTAATGTGAAATACAGCCACATCGACTCCTAGTGAATATCAAAGTGTGAAGTGCAACCGTGTCCCCACTCTGATCTACTTGTGTCAGACGAAATGGTGCTCTGTCGGGGTCAATACTCATTTCCATAACACTGCCATTACGATCTGATACGTGAAGGTTACGTGAGATGCCAGTTTGCAGAGGCATATACGTGAATGGCTGCAGCTGTGATGTGGGCTGATTGGCGTAATTGGCAGGGGCCACCCCGCCCGTTGTTCGCGCTAATATATCCGAGCCCTCGCTTGCACATTTCCTGATTTGCCTTAAACCAACCATTGTCGCCAGGTTCACCTCAAGAGCCATGATCCGATGGGTTTCCTATAGCAACTGCAGGGCCGTACCTGCTGCTGCTGCCGCTGTTCACTTGCCCTTTTACAAAAACAAAACACGTTGCTAAAATAATGCGCTGCGGTAAACTCGAAGCTTAAAAACGAAAATTCAGTATTAAGTCCTCCTTTTCCGAGGAAACATTTTTGCAGGGGTCGCGAGGTTCTTCGAGTCACACCAGTCCGCTCACTGACAGCGCCGCCGTACCTAACCCTAATCAGCCAAAGCTACGGTATTATTGTAATTGTATTGTCAATTGTAATTGACACAGTATGCCTTTGTAAGTGACCCGATCAAAATAACAAGCAGCATGCGCTGCACAGCCCTCGCGCACACCGGCTCCTTGCGCATGCGCCGCTGCCATGTTTAGGTCAGGCAGAGATGCGCAAGACCAACAAAAAGTCCGAACAGTGCGGACGAAAACTGTAGTTGGTGACCGCTGCTTCCGGACTACACGGAAGTCAGTTGGCCATCAACAGCCACTGAAAACAAAGGAAACAAAAGCGATAACAACATTTAGCAAATGGCAAGCGGCAGGAGAAACTACCGGCTGCTTGTCAACATATAGAGATTACTTTAGGTCTCGCTGACCTAAAAACAGTCTTGGCAAACAACAGCTATTGCTTTCAGATGCATTAAGCAGAATATCAGAAACAATCGCACACGTGCAACTATCGCATATTTACCCTTGAACTGCAGTTTTCATCTGTTTTGCTAAACAGGTCCAGGGTTTCACGCGCTCCTTCCATGCAGAGTAATCCAGGACCTCGAAAATGACCCGCAGCGCGAGCTCGTGGTGCTCCGTCAGATCTGAAATCATCATGATGAAAGGGCAGGTCATTGCCAATGCGAAAACATCGTAAAGAGTTCATTTAATAGTAAAATGTCACACTTGAAAATGCAATAAAGCTTCAATGACATCGAGCACCCGTAAGGACTCATTATCGGTAATTCCGGGGATGGGAAAATAACGAGAAACAGGTGCTTTAACATGCAGGAACTGGACTTACTGTACCAAGTCCTGCATGTTTTTCCTGGCTTTCCACCCCTCACCGGCTTGCAGCATGTGGAATTTCCCGGGGAAAACACCACAGAGCTGCGGGGTTGCATCAACATGCTATCGAATGGAGCCAGCACCTCCCGATAGGGGCTCCGCCTGAATTATCGGGTGACTTTTAATGAGGACCTAAGTGGACACCCTTCCATCCTGTTGGGGTGCCAGAAGGAGTTTCAGCCTCTGTGATTGGCCGCCGTGTGAACAAATAAAGTAGCTGAAAAACCTTGATTTCTTAGCAATCTGAGTAACTGTGGGTCGATCAGTCAACGTCGCATGCCCTACCGACATGCAAGGGGCGCCCTCTGTGCAGGAACCCTGGCAGTACCAAACCAAGGATAGCGCTATGATGCAGGAGGCGTGCAACCCCTGGGAACGCTAGGTTTAGCCATCTTTCTCTTAATTCTGCCCACCGTACCTGTAGAAAAATTGCTTACCTTCGGTAACGATATTTGTGAGGGATATATAATCTTCCCGTAAATTATTCACCTGATCAATTACCTAGCTTGGTTTCCTATTAGTTTGCCAAGGTTTCCCCCAACAGTGGCAATGCAGTTTCAGCCACCCCTACTCCGCTAAATTTAGAAATGACCGCCAAGCAGTGCTTGATTTACAAAAGAATAAGTGCTGGGCTGTCGTCAGGAGGCCACTGCAGCTTGCATTACATATTGTCCTTGCTACAGTGCCAGTGATAGTAACAACACAACCAGTGCTTAATTTGTAAAATATTAAGTGCCAGGGCTCTGACCAGGAGGCCACTGCAGCTTGCACCACCCATCCCCTTGTCATCGCTGCCAAAACAACTACTAATCATCTCTCTCGCATGTAAATGCGACAGTTCAGATTATTCCAGGTCCCCAAAGCTAAAGGAATGGCTGGGGAGGCAGGTATTAGCAATTTTAATGTATATTGTAGTCCTAAACTACAGTTGTTCTGCTCATCTCTAAATTAGATGAGCAGCGCCACCATGTTTGATACTCCTGTTGCATCTAATTGCGTTTTTGCACAGCCATTGCTCCATTGCTTTTTATGAAACTTTATGAAATTGTTTTAACGGTTAGTCGATTTTTCGCCGACCCGCGGTGCCGCCTGTCAGAGCGAGCACGCCATTTTAAGGGTCAGCTTTCTAGTTGCCTCCACCTCCAACGCCATAAATATCACGCTGGCTCGACCGCGCAGCCTGTTGGTACTTGGCTATTGCGAGCTACTGAATGTTTGATACTCCTGTTGCATCTAATTGCGTTTTTGCACAGCCATTGCTCCATTGCTTTTTATGAAACTTTATGAAATTGTTTTAACGGTTAGTCGATTTTTCGCCGACCCGCGGTGCCGCCTGTCAGAGCGAGCACGCCATTTTAAGGGTCAGCTTTCTAGTTGCCTCCACCTCCAATGCCATAAATATCACGCTGGCTCGACCGCGCAGCCTGTTGGTACTTGGCTATTGCGAGCTACTGAATGTTTGATACTCCTGTTGCTGCTAATTGCGTTTTTGCACAGCCATTGCTCCATTGCTTTTTATGAAATTTTATGAATGTGGTTTTGCACAGCCACTGCTTCATTGTTTTTATGAAACTTTATGAAATTGTATTAACGGTTAGTCGATTTTTCGCCGACCCGCGGTGCCGCCTGTCAGAGCGAGCACGCCATTTTAAGGGTCAGCGTTCTAGTTGCCTCCACCTCGAACGCCATAAATATCACGCTGGCTCGACCGCGCAGCGGGCGCGCGCGCCGCTGGCGCGCCCATCTGCGCCCGGAGCGCGCCCAGCGCCAGAACCCCTGGTCAATTTACTATTCACAGATATAGCCAGCAGCAACTCCTCGGTATTAGGAAAGGTGAGTGCCAGGTTTCCAACTGCTGGAAGGGGGGGGCAAAAGCCTGAAATATACGAATGCCTAGGCTGTGGCTTTTGCTTTACTCCACTAACCTGTGCCGTGGGCAGGGACCTAAATACACCACACACGTGGAATAAGGCCATTTCAAACTGTAAGAAAGTCCAGGACCTTAGGCAATCTCCCCAATACAAAGCAGGTACTAACCGCGGTCAGACAAGTAAAGTGGAGACACAAGTGCAAAAACACACCCTGTCCTGTATGTTACTCAATACGCGATCTCTTGTAAAACATAAATTTCAATTCGAATGCCTCCTACAGTTAGACAAGCCTGATATTGTCTTTCTGACAGAGACTTGGACAGATGCAAGCTCAGACCCTGATTGGAATGTGGCCCTCCCCCCGGGCTATGCAGTGGCAAAACAGGACAGGACGGAGGGTAGAGGGGGGGGCATAGCCCTGATTTATCGAGATCACCTAAAACTGTTACGAGGCCTCGACGCTGCTCCCGGCAGAGGCGTTACAGTTTTCATTTAAACTATACGATTGTTCCACGTTTCAAGGTCTTCTTGTATACCGGCCCCCTGGGCCTAGAACTGCTTTCTTTCCTGAATTTCTTAGAATTATGTCTGGACTCGGACTCAGTCACTATTATGGGGGATTTTAACTATCATCTTGAACTAGGGAGTAACCAAGACACAGCGAGACTTGTGGATAATCTTGCAGCATACGGTTTATCCCAATTAGTGTCTGAACCCACGCACTCGGCGGGCCATACATTAGATGGGATCTTTACAAATGAGCCTGAATTAACTATGACTAAGACCCTACCGCTACCCTGGACTGATCACAGGGCCATATACTTTGAGGTAACGAAAATAATGCCTAGCCGACCGATTCCCACCCTTGTTACTAAGGAGAAGGTCAGGAAATGGAACAAGATACAAGGGGGTGACTTGGAACAGGCTTTGAACCCTGGTCCGTCTATTTTGGCCGGTGACAACGATACAGCAGCTGACCAGTTTGATAATTGGATCAGGACAGCTGTAAATGGCATCGCCCCCGAAATAAATAAAACAGTTAAAAGAATTGCAGCAACTGCACCCTGGTATAGTCCTGACCTAAAAGTCATAAAAATGAACTGTAGAAGAAGTGAACGGCTTTGGAGGACTGATTACACCTCCAAGCATAAGTCAGTCTATAATGCGAATGTAGAAAAATATAAGCAAGCAATAATCGAAGCCAAGCGGGCATATTTTACTGCTAAAATTGGGGATGCTGCACATTCCTCCAAGGAAGTTTTTAAAACTGTCTCCACATTAGCCAAACCACAGCATACTGCTCAGTTCAGACCAGATCAAGCTTTCTGCAATTAAATGGCTAACTTTTTTCAGAGTAAAGTGCATTGATCTACAATGATCTTTTAAACCTGGCCTCTGCTACGTCGGGTAGCAACACTTCAACCACAGAAGCCTGGGCACCACACTGTAGGCTCTCGCGTTTCAGGGCACTCACTCTGGAGGAGGTCCATAACCTCATGCTATCAACAAAATCAGGTTCCCCGTATGATCCCTGTCCTCCAGCCATATTTAAACTAGCATCTAAGACCATTAGTACACATCTCACCCCTCTTTTGAACCAAGTCTTAGAAACTGGTAAATACCCCAATGCTTGGAAAAAGGCCTGTATTAGGCCAATTCTCAAAAACCAGCCCTTGATCCTCTAGAGTCCAAAACTACCGGCCTATTTCCAGGCTGCCAATGACAGCAAAAGTACTGGAAAAAGCCATAAACAAGGAGCTGATACAATATCTGGAAGAGAATACCTTACTGGACCCGACACAGCATGGTTTTAGGCCTTGTCATTCGCCGGAGACAGCCCTAATACTAGCCACTGAGGGGATTCGGAAGATAGTTGATGGGGGGGGCAGAGCGGTCCTCATCCTCTTAGATCTCTCGGCTGCATTCGATACCGTGAATCACACAGTGCTGGTACAGCGGCTGAGGGATGTGGGAATAGAGGATACCGCTCTGACCCTCCCCTCCTCCTTTCTAGAAAACAGGGAACAGAACATTCACTGGGAGAATTTACAGTCTGAGACTTTTCAGCTCCCATGTGGTGTCCCGAGGATCTGCCTGGTCACCAACCCTTTTTAATATATATGTGTCCCCGTTGGCCAATCTTGTCAGGAAACACGGTTTCTCCTTGATCATGTATGCCGACGATTCACAGCTTACGATATCGGTATCTAAACAACCAGAACTAGTGGCTAACTGTTTTCATGCATGTCTGAAAGACATCATGATTTGGATGAGTCAAAATTTTCTGAAAATAAACACCGACAAAACCGAGGTCCTGGAGTTTGGGAAGGGACCCTCTCTATGGAACAACAGCTGGTGGCCAACGGAGGCGGGAGTTTGTCCTCGCCCTGTTACCAAGGTTAGGAATCTGGGTGTGATCCTTGATGATCAACTCAACCTGTCGGCCCAGGTTAATCAGCTAACCTCCTCTTGCTTTTTCCTTCTAAAAACATTGAGAAAAAATTTCCCTTTCATTGTATATGAACTCCAAAAGACCGTTGTAGTGGCACTTTTTCTTTCTAAACTAGACTACTGCAACGCGCTCTTTGTGGGAATTGACAAGGCGCAGAGAAGGAAGCTGCAATCCCTGCAAAATGCTGCAGCCTGACTGCTCATGAACATCCCCAAGGGTCGCCCCACCTCGGACACCATTAGAGCTTTACATTGGCTTCCTGTCCAGCAAAGAGCCGATTTTAAGTCTCTCTGTCTGGTGCACAAAGCCCTCTACGGAGGAATTTCGGGGGAGATACAGAAGTTGTTCTCTAGGTATTCTCCTGCCAGAACACTTAGATCCTCTATGAAGGGCCTCATCTGTATCCCGAAAATCTGTAAGGCAAGATGGGGGGGTCGTACCCTGTCTTTTTGTGCGGCTAAACTCTGGAATCAGATGCCGTCCACATTGCGACTTCAACCTAACCTTCGGATGTTTAGGAAGGAGCTAAAACTTGGTTGTTTTCCACGATTTAACGTCTCATTCATGATGCTCTCAGGTCCATGAACCACAGTCAGCGCCAAGACGCCACGGCATTCGAGCGCTTAACAAGTAACAATTCAAATCAAATCAAACCATGTGGTGGACTGTTCCAAGTATGGTGTTGACAATTAGGTGCCAGTGCCGAATACCGGAAACTAATTAAGTGCCGGTGCTGAGCACCGGAAAGCACCGGCTCAAATTAAGCACCAACCATCACACTCCGAAAAGTGTGACAGTTCGGACTATTCCAGACCCCAAAGCTATAACAAGGTCTTGGGCGGCAGCTAATAGTCATTTTTAATGTATATTGAATTAATAATTAACTGTTGTTGTGGCCATCTCTAAATTAGTCAGACAGCGCCACCATGTAGCAGACTGTGACAAATGCCGGAGTTGACAATTAAGTGGCAGTGCCGAGCACCGGCTCAAATTAAGCACTGCTGCCAAGTCTGCATTCATTTCTGTAGCATTGGTAAGAACCCCCTTCATCAACATGACAGAGCTTTTTGTCAAACTTAGTTTTATTTCTTTTTCTTCAATAAGAAAATCCAGAAGCAGGATTATATTTCTGAAAAAGAAAAAAAATGCCCCCCTTGCCAAAGGCAAGGGGGGCATTAGACAGTTTTCATTGCCCCTTACCACTAGGTTTTTCCTGGCGGTGACAGGCAGTGAAAACTAACCTGATTGTCCTACCATCTAAATTAGGTGGGAGGACAAAGAAGTCAACTTTAGATGGCCCTTACTCTATCGAGTCATGAGAGGGGTGTAGGAAAGTGGATTATTAGTAGGTGGGGGTATTCACCTTCAGCTCGTAATACCACAATCACTAATAGGTCCAGTCAAGTCTCAATAAAATAATCCTTGCTCCATTCTTGGTAGGTTGGCAAACAAGCAGTCAGGCTTAGCTTAGGAGACAGGTAAGTGTAAAGCATTTACTATCACCAAAACAGTAAATAAGTAAGAGACACAACTCAATAAAATCCAACACCAATTTATAAAAATAGAAAATATTTATGTCTTTAAAATTAAACCAAAAAGATAAAAGTACAATGTAGGAACCCAGAGATATGAATTTTTAAAGATTAAATAAATTGTGCATTCTAGCACCAAAAAGCTTAAAGTGCCACTCGCGGCTATCTGGTCCCGCTGGATCGGGACAAAGTCAAAGTTTTAGGGCGACCGGGATGGAGTGCGGGTCTAATAGGCTGAGTGTTAGGTCCTGTTAGACCTGGCATCCTTGGCGTAGGTCTCCCTTCCATTTTTTCGTAATGCCTCCACTGTTGCCGATATGTTTTTGCTGGACTAGATGCTCATGGGCACTTTGCCGCTGCTAATCAGTGCAAAAGTGCAAGTGCTCCCTATCGTTAATTGATATATGTATTAGTGACTCCGTGATTGGATGATTGGTTTACTTGTCAGTCCCTAGTACAGTGCACGCAGTGTGCCCAGGGCTTATAAATCCAATGCCGCTGGTGGGCTTGCAGCACTGGTTGTGCCACCCACAGAAGCGGCTTGTAAAATGTGTCTCAGGCCTGCCATCGCAGAGCCTGTGTGCAGCCTAGGGCTGCCATGTCGACTTGGTGAGTACACCCACTTACCAGTCCCTAAACCTTCCCTTTACTGCATGTTGGTCACCCCTAAAGTAGGCCCTAGGGCAGGCTGCATTGTAAGTATAAGGTAGGACATGCCCGGGTGTGTGTGGCATGTCCTAATAGTGAATTACAGCCATTTTCGTTTTTCACTATTGCAAGGCTACCTGCTCACCATAGGCCAGAATGGGCAGACTGACTATTACACCTTATAGTCAGAACTGACCCAGGGAACATGGTAGAAAAACGAATTTAGTATGCCTGAACTCAGGATGATAAAATACATCTTTTAGTGAAGTTGGTTTTAACATTCTGTGTTCGAAAATACCACTTTTAGAAAGTGGGTATTTTCTTGCCTAACTATCCAAGCCTGCCTCTGCTAGGTTGTGTATTCCTTGTCTGGAGATTGAGTGACTGGGGGTGGCTACAGGAGACAGGGTGAGTCAGCGCAGGGCTGAATAGAAAGATCTGCATCCAGAGTGGAGGGAGGAGTTGCACCTGGGTCTGAATAGGGCTGTGCCTGCCTTCCACAATGCTGGCTCCACCTCCTGCCGGGCGGCTGAGCACTCTGCCCCACATTCTGAAAGGAAAGAAGGAGTCAGAAAAACAAAGTGCTCCAGAACTGACCAGAACTGGTTTTGGACTAGGCAGAGGCCTCTCTGCCTTCAGAGAACAAAGAGAAACTGGGTATAAAAAGGGGACCCAGACCCCTAGGAAATTAGATCACTTTTGGGAACAAGAAGAAACCTTTGCTGAGGAGCGGAACCAAGAAGAAACTGAGGAGAGACTATCCCTAAGCCTGAAGTGCTGCTTGGGGGATTGGCCTGCAGTGGTTTGCCTGACTGCCAAAGAAAGGAGAAAGGAACTTTTTGCTTTGCTGTGACTTTCATCAACTTGTGAAGGATCTCCAAGGGCTTGGAAGAGAGCTTGCCCCCTGACCGAAGTCCCAGGACCATTGGACTTCACCCCCTTTGTGAATTGCTGCTGGAAACTCTGTTTCAGTGGCTACAGAGGTAGGGAGCTGTGACCGACTCTCACGACCGACTCGGTGTCCTGTAAGCACCGCATCGAAGCACCGTCTCGCCCTGCAACGCACGGCCCTGGTCTCTCAGACTCCGTCAACGAGCCGCTGCCTGCACCGCATCGAGGGACAACGCGTCCTGCAACGCTTCGCTACGCCGAATCGAACTGGTCCGACCGACACGGTCACTGCTGCTGAGTTCGAGTCCTGTGACCGCACCGGAGTTGGGCACCGCTCGCACGCTTTGCGACGTACCGCCCGACTCGCACCGCTGTCCGGACTGATCGACGCCAGCTCCTGAATCCGGCTCCGTCGCCGCACCGCAACCTGCCAGCACCGCATCGAAGCACCGTCTCGCCCTGCAACGCCACGGCCCTGGTCTCACCGACTCCGTCTCGACGACGTCAACGAGCCGCTGCCTGCACCGCATCGAGGGACAACGCGTCCTGCAACGCTTCCATTTTTGCATCGCGACTGCGACGAACAGCCATCCGGCTTGCACGCCCGTGCCTGCCGCTTCAAGTAAAGGTACTGTGACCGAGTCTGTCTACGCTGTGTTGGCCCGTCTCGACGCGGTCAGCTGGATTTGTTAGACTCTGTTTGTTCTCGACATCGCCGTAGCCAGAGGAGGCTACCGACTCGCACAGAACCTTGAATTAAGCCTTTTTGATCAGAACTAAGCATTCTTAACAGTATTGTGGATTATTTTTGTCGTTTATGGTCTTGTGATAAATCTATATAAAATATTCTTATTTTTATAAATATACGAACTGTGTGGTGTCCATTTGTAGTGTTGTCACTTGATTACTGTATGTGTTCACAAATGCTTTACACACTGCCTCTGAGATAAGCCTGTCTGCTCGTGCCAAGCTACCAAGAGGGTGAGCAGGGGTTATTTTAGGAGTGTACCTACTTTCCCTGACTAGACGCAAGGGTCCCTATTTGGACAAAGGTACCTACCTCTGCCAACTAGAGACCCCCAAATCTAACATGTCCCAGTCAAAAGTTTACCTTCGGACTTAGTCTTTTTCTTGGAGCTTTTATCTCGTCGACCGGCTCGTCGGAGGGTCCTCGGGTTTCTTGCATTCAAAGTTTGATTCAAAGACGGCAGCCTGCTGTAGCACGATGCCTCGGTGAGTCTCTGGAAGTCTTTGCCCTCGATGTTGACGGCGAGGTGCTCCGGAGCTTTCAGCGGGACAAACCAGCGAGGTCAGGCTGATTCGCAAGTCAACAGCAATAGCTTGACTCTCGACGTCGAGCCGGTCTCCTCCTGGAGCTTTTCTGCAAAACTTTGCAGAAAGTATCTTTCTTTGCAGATATTGTAGTTTCTTGATTTCTTTGGGGAAAAGAAGGGTCCACTAGCTCAGTCCAAGGGTTCAGAGACTCTGGACTGCCTCTTGGGGCCTAGGACATAATTTCCCACAATGCACCTGCACAGTACAGGAAGAATCCAGTTGCAAATGGTCAGCTGGGGGTGACCCTCTCTTTGGGCCTGCAGGTGACTTCGTCCAGCTCTGTTGTACCTGTTGCTGATCAGGAAGTCCACTCCTTTTCCTTTGAGTCAGGCACAGTCCTTTCTTTGTTTCGCCTTGAGAGTGCAGCAGGTGCAGTCCTTGAGTGCAAGCCATCTATGGTGCAGTCCAAGAGCCAAGTAGGGCAGTCCTTTTGTTCCAGGCAGTGTTCCGAGAAGCTCCTGCAGCTCTCCCATATTTATCCTCCATCTGAGCATGCAAGGGTTGGGGGCACCCCAACCACTAGGGCTAAAGTTAACTCCCTCTGCTCTGACCACTACCTGTGAAGTGTGGAATATTTTTGACCCAGAATACACTGTTCTCCCAAAAATCAAAATGGAAACAATTTCACCTTGGCGTGTGTCTGTGTAACCCAACCCAATGGTGTAGCTGACAACTCACTACACTCCTCTTCCAGCCCGTCTCCTAATCGAATTAGGGGGTGTTAGAAAGTGGATTATTAGTAGGGGCAAATGTATATCCGCCACTGGCAATAAGGCCACTAACACAGTATAGGGCTCAGAATAGGTCTTAGAAAATTATTCCTATGCTCAACCCTTGGTAGCTTGCGCTGCGAGGAGGCAGGCTTAACTTCAAAGAAATGTATGTAAAGCATTTAAAAACACCATTTCAGTACATAATTAAGACAATGCATAATGAAAATCCAACACCAATTTATAAAAATAGGAAATATTTTTATCTTTAAAATGACACCAAAACGACAAAAATCCAATGTAGGGAACCGGAGATATGAATTTTCAAAGATTTAGCAATTTTGCGCACATAGACACCAATAGCACCTTATCGGGACATCTGGTCGCGATAGACCGGGTCAAAGTCAAAGTTTCAGGCCAACCGCGATGGAGCCCTGGTCGGCTACCCCTCGCGGTAGGTCTCGGTCACAGTTTTTACCTTTGGACTTAGAAACGTTTCTGGAGCTTTTCTACGCAGGGTCCCTCGATGCTCTTCACCAGGCCGGATTTGGTGAGGGTTCGCCGGCCTCGGATTTCACTTACTCCCGGTCAAACTCTGGAAGTCGGACCTACGGAGCTTTTCAGCGGGACAAACCTGGACGGCAGGCCGGCTCGCGGTTGAAGGCAGGCGGCTTGGCTGGCAAGGTTGAGTCGGTCCCCTTATGGAGCTTTTTTCCAAAGTTGCTGCAAAGCTCTCCAAACTTCTGGAACTTCTTCCTGAAGTTCCCCAAAGGCTCTCAAACTCACTCCAAGGGTCTGGAATCTCCAAGATGGTCCTTGAAAGTTGAGGACTTCAGTTTCCACAATCCACTTGGACAAAACTCTTACAAATCCACTGGTAGTTCTCCAGGTTGCGGATCCTTGGTGGTGATGTTCCAGGTGAGCTCTGTTAACCTGTAGCTTGCAGGAAGTCCACTCTTTAGTCCTTTTTACAGCAAGGTAATCCACAGGCTGTAGTTTCAGATGGTGCAGTTTTCAGAGTCCAGACCTTAGGAAATGCACATCAAACTTCCAGCATGGCCCGTCTTGCTTTAAGTTTCAAGCAGCTTCTCAGATACTTATTCCAATTTCTCTGGGTCAAGCAGGAGGTCACTCCTGTCCAATGGGCTGCAGGGTACCACCCAAAGGTCTGACCACTTCCTGCAGAGTGTGGCACTATTTTGTCCCAGAGTGCACCAATTCTTCCAAATTCATAATGGCTGATTTTCCAGCATTTTATCACAATGTGGGGAGTGAAATGTGCCATTTCACTTAACCCAGGGCATATAAAACTCATTTTATAAGGGTCCTCCTTATAAATACCTGACCCATCACCCCTGGGACACCTAGGGGAGACCCTGGGGGTACCTAATATGCCCAAACATTGTAGGTTATTCATTTTCAAGTGCCCCAAACACAAAGGTCGAGTTTGGGCACAGTTTACCTTTAAAAAACAGTCCTGCAACACAGAGCCACATTTAAACTGACCTCAGGCTTCAGCAGTGCACACATGCAAGTGCAGAAAGGGCTGCTGGCCTCTAAACTGCCATGCCCTATTATATACTAGAGACTGATAGGTAGTTTCAATCCCCCTGCCCTATTATGTACTGGGCCTTATAGGGTAGGTCATGCCACTCACAGGGGTACCCCAACCCATAGTGTACCCTAGTGTATGTAGGTGTTTTCACTGTATTCTAAATGTGTCTCTTTCAGCATAGCACTGGCCCTGGTTAGGCAGAGCCCAGGCTCAGTCAAAGTCAGTTACCACCAGTACCAGTCAGCAAAAAGTTGGGGGCACAGGATGACTTTCCAACATAGCACCCCCCCCCCCCAAACGAAAGGTGATGGGTTACTAACCTACACCCTGGTAGTCCTCATCAGCTAAGTGGAAAAACCTGGAAAGTCCATCTGCGTCTATGTGCCACTGTAAAGTCCATTCCCTGTAGGGAAATGGACCACCTTAACAGATTGGGATTCTCCCCTCATCTGCATGAGCCATCTGAGAGGCCTGTGGTCAGTCTGAACAAGAAAGTGAGTCCCAAACAAATATTGTCTCAACTTTTTCAGGGACCAAACCACAGCAAAAGCCTCTCTCTTAATGGCACTCCACCTCTGCTCTCTGGGAAGAAGTCTCCTGCTAATAAAGGCAACTGGCTGATCAAGGCCCTCTTCATTTAGCTGTGACAACACTGCCCCAATCCCTTGTTCTGAAGCATCTGTCTGAACCACAAATTCTTTTGTGTAGTCAGGGGCCAGCAACACTGTTGCTGAACACATAGCAGCTTTCAGTGTGTCAAGAGCTTTCTGATACTATGGGGTCCAATGCACAAGTTACTAACTTGTGTAACGATATATCTGTAAGAGACAGTAGTTAGTGACAGATTCCTTACCTTAGAATATCCCCAGGCGTCAGGCTGGATCCGGAAAGTTTTTGCACAGCAGTACCCTTGCGCGTCGGTAGGCGGCGTCGCGGGGCTCCGCGTCCGTCGTCGGCGTCGTGATCGCCAGGATGACGTCGCGGGCAGTATTTAGACGCCGCCCCTGCGCGCTGACGTCAGTTCTGTACACGACTTTCCGCGCCAGGAACGCAGAGCCATGCAAGAAGCTGACATAGGTGTCTGAAAAATACTAGGGCCCTGAAAGGGATGTCCTTAACCCTAGAAATCAGTTCGCAGAACGGGGAGGATGGGTGGGCGGTAGGAATCTGTCACTAACTACTGTCTCTTACAGATATATCGTTACACAAGTTAGTAACTTGTGCATCTGAAAGAGACACGTTAGTGACAGATTCCTTACCTTAGAATAGATACCCCAGCAATACCAACCCCGGTGGTGGGTCTGCGAACAAAGATCAGACAAGGAAGTCCCGGAGGACAGAACGGCCAAAGAAGGCGTCCCTCTGGACCTGACTGTCAAGGCAGTAATGCTTGGTAAACGTGTGCAGCGAGGCCCACGTAGCTGCCTGACAGATATCCTGCAGCGGAACACCGCGACCTAAGGCCGTGGTAGCAGCCGTTGCCCTGGTGGAATGGGCACGCAGCCCAACAGGAGGCTTCTTCTTAGCCAAAGAATAGCAGGCTTTGATACACAAGGTTACCCAGCGGGAAATGGTTCTCTTGTGCACCGCCCGACCTTTTTTGGCGCCCACGTAGCCAACAAAGAGCTGGTCATCCACCCGGAAGTGTTGTGTGCGGTTAATATAAAAGGAAAGCGCACGTTTTGGGTCCAGACGGTGGAGCCTCTCTTCCTCTCTGGAAGGATGCGGAGGCGGAAAGAAGGTGGGCAAAGTGATGGTCTGCCCAATGTGGAAGGCAGTAACCACCTTTGGCAAGAAGGACGGACGCGTCCGAAGAACAAACTTGTCTGGATGGACAGACAGAAAGGGAGGTTTGCATGATAGAGCCTGGAGCTCACTCACCCGCCGAGCGGAGGTGATGGCCACCAGAAAGGCTGTCTTCAGAGTCAGAAGACGAAGAGGACAGTTATGCAGAGGCTCAAAGGGAGCGCACATGAGAAAAGTAAGAACCAAGTTCAAGTCCCACTGAGGCATTACAAACGGAACAGGAGGGAAGAGGTGTGTAACGCCTTTTAGAAACCTGTTAACAACAGGGGACTTGAAAAGGGAGGGCTGATCAGGAAGCCTGAGGAAGTCCAAGATGGCACAAAGATAGCCCTTGATGGTACCCAGGGCAGAACCCTGTTGGGCCAGAGAAAGAAGGAACAGAAGAACCTCAGAAAGAGGGGCAGAGAGGGGATTCACAGCCTTTGCTGTGCACCATGCCACAAACTTGTTCCACCTGCAGGCGTATACCACCTTAGTGGAGGGACGCCTGGCAGCCAGAATCACATCACAAACTTCGGGAGGCAAGTCAAAAGGAATCAACTGCCGCCGCTCAATCTCCACGCAAGCAGGTGGAGGCTGGACAGGTTCGGGTGGAGGACCGTCCCTGCTGCTCCGACAGAAGATCCTCCCGAAGAGGCAGACGGATCGGGGGATCGACGCTCATACTGAGTAGCTCGGGATACCAAACTCTTCGAGCCCAGTCCGGAGCCACAAGAATGACTTGGGCCCGGTCGCGCCGAATCTTCTTCAACACTCTGGGTAGAAGTGGTATAGGCGGAAAGGCGTACAACAGACCGCAACTCCACTCGCGACGAAAAGCGTCGCCGAGCGAGTGCCGCCTTGGAAATTCCAACGCGCAGAACTGATGACATTGCGCGTTCTCTTCGGTGGCGAATAGATCTAACCAAGGCTGTCCCCACTGCAGAAAGAGTCCTTGCGCCACTTCCGAGTGAAGACGCCATTCGTGATCCATCATGCACCTGCGGCTGAGTTCGTCCGCCCTGGCGTTCAGGGAACCTGCCAGGTGTTGAACCATCAGGAACATGTCCTGATGTTCCAGCCATGTCCAGAGGCGCAGAGCCTCCTGACAGAGGGTCCACGACCCCACCCCGCCCTGTTTGTTGCAGTACCACATGGCGGTGGTGTTGTCTGTGAACACCTGCACTACCTTCCCTTTGACAGAGGGAAGGAATGCCTTGAGTGCAAGTCGGATCGCCCGGAGCTCCAGAAGGTTGATAGTGAGCCGGGACTCCGCCGGAGACCAGAGGCCTCTGATCTCCGCCTCTCCCATGTGACCGCCCCATCCCAGAAGGGACGCGCCCGTCACAACTGTGTGCTCTGGCTGGGGAAGGGAGAGGGATCTGCCCATGACCCATTGCCGGTTCGAGAGCCACCACTGCAACTGTTTTGCAGTCCCCTCCGAGATCTGGACGTGATCGGACAGGTTGCCCTAGTGCTGCGCCCACTGGAACTTCAGGTCCCACTGCAGAGACCGCATAAGCCATCTGGCATGATCGACCAGCAGGATGCAGGAGGCCCAGCAGCCTCAGGGTCATCCGTACCGAAACCCAGGATAAAGGCTGAAAGATGGGAATCATAGCCTGAATTTCCCGGACTCGCCGTTCGGGAGGATAGGCCCGAAACTGCATCGTGTCCAGAACTGCTCCGATGAAAAGGAGCTGTGGAGAAGGAATCAGATGCGACTTCGGCACATTGATGGAGAACCCCAGCGAGTGCAGGAGTTCGGCCGTAGTCTGGAGGTGGGAGACGACTGCCTGGGACGAGCCCGCCTTCAGCAGCCAGTCGTCGAGGTAGGGGAAGACTGGAACTTCTGCCCGGCGCAGATGAGCTGCGACCACCGCCATCACTTTCGTGAACACCCGAGGGGCACTTGTAAGGCCAAAGGGGAGCACGGTGAACTAAAAATGCTCGAGGCCTACCGTGAACCGAAGGTAACGCCGGTGGGCCGGCAGGACGGGGATGTGAAAATAAGCGTCCTGCAAGTCCAAAGCTACCAACCAGTCTCCAGGGTCGAGGGCAGTCAAGACCTGAGCTAGGGTGAGCATCTTGAACTTCTCCTTCCGGAGGAAGTGATTGACGTTCCGGAGGTCCAAGATAGGACGCATGTCCTCCTTGTCCTTTTTGGGCACCAGAAAGTAGTGGGAGTAGCAACCACGTCCTACTTCTGGGGTCGGAACATGCTCGATGGCCCTCTTGGCCAAGAGGGCTGTGACTTCCTTCTGCAGAAGCACCAAGTGATCCCCTGACATGCGGTGGAATTGGAGGTGGCATGGCTGGGGGGGTGGACTCGAAGGGGAGGGAGTAGCCCCTTCGGACAATGTCCAAGACCCACCTGTCCGAGGTGATGGCATGCCAGTGGTGAAGGTGATGGCGGACCCTGCCCCCTACTGGCGTGCTGTGCACCTGAAAGGAGGGACTAGGAGGGCTTGGAGGCCACGGACGGGGCGGAGTTGGTGGCCTGACCCGCACGCTGGTTGCCCGAACCGCCACGGCGGTAGCCACGTCCTCGGCCACGCGAAGACGCTTGCTGCGCGGGACGGTGGCTGGGCAGCGGACGTGACTGGGCGCCCCTTCTGTGGCCACGAAAGGGGCGAAAAGCAGAGGTTAGCGGAGGGCGCACAACAGAAAGGCCCAGGGACTTGGCAGTAGCCCGTGAGTCCTTAAAACGCTCCAGCACATGGTCTGCTTTGGAACCAAAAAGACTGACTCCATCAAAGGGCATGTCCATGAGTGTATTCTGGACATCACCCGAGAAAGCAGTTGTTCTCAGCCAGGCGTGGCGACGCAGCGCCACCGTCGTTGCAAGCGATCTGCCCAGCGAGTCGGCGGTATCAAGGCCACAACGTATGGTGTACTTTGCCGCATCCCTACCTTCCGCAATGGTGCGGGTAAGCAGTGTCTGGACCTCCTCAGAACACTGGGGCAAAACAGTCGCCACCGAATCCCACAGGGAGTGATGTATATCGGCCCAAAAGGCAAGCGGTGTTGACGGACCGCAATCCAGCACTGGAGGAAGAAAAAGCCTTCTTCCCAAACTGGTCCAGGCGTTTGGATGCCCTATCCGGAGGGGCGGTAGGGAAGGCGGTTTGGGAGGCAGAGGCTTTGACAACCAAGCTCTCGGGGGTGGGATGTTGAGAGAGAAACAAGGGGTCGCCCGGAGCAGGGCGATGGCGTCGGGCCAAGTTCCTATCCACAGGAGCCCCTGTGGTGGGCTTGGACCAGGTGCCCAAAAGAACGTCAGACAGTGCATCATTAAACGGCAGCACAGTCTCCGAGGAGGAAGCTGCCGGCTGAAGCACTTCCGTCAGGAGATTAGTCCTGACAGCCACAGTAGGCAATTGGAGGTTCAAGGCTCCAGCTGCTCTACGCAACACCGTTGCGAAATTTGCTCCCTCCTCCGTAGCCACGGGAGGAGACAGCATGCCAGCGTCAGGGGAAGTGTCTAGACCACTGGCATCCCCAAGTTCCTCTGCCCAGTCCTGATCATACTCACACTGCTGTGTGAGAGGGTCTTCCGACCCCTCCCAGCTCTCCTGGTCCTCCTCTGGTTCAAAATATGGAGGAGGAGGGACATCTGGGACCCAAGGTCTCATCGGCGCCGGAGCCGGCGTCGAACGACGTCGGTCCGGCTCCATGTCCGGAACCGGAGAGAACCGGGGAACGACGCCGGCGGAGGCGTGGTTAGGTCAACCGGTGTCGATCGGGGTTGCGGTACCACCGGAGCCGGGATCGAGGCCGGGACCGGAGCCGAGGCCGGGATCAAGGCTGGCGGGACAGGCGACGCCGGGACCGGAGTCGTCGGCGACGCCGGAGCAACCCCATCAGGGCCCACGGGGCCCGAAGGCGCACCGGAGGGACCTTGAGGCCCGAAGAGGCGGGCCATGGCCGACAGGAATTCCTGTATCTCGGCCGGAGTCGCCCCCGAACCCGGGAAGGACGGGTAATGCGGGGGCGGCGCCACAGGCACATCCGGAGCCGCGGGGACGGTGCCGACAGGGGCCTCAGCCGAGTCGCAAGACCGGCGAGGCGAAGTCTTAGAGCGATGGTGCTTCTTAGACTTCTTGTGCTTCGACTTACCCGAGGAGTGCGAAGACTTGGACTCCGACGACCGGCGGGGGCTCCGCGACCGGCCCCTCGACCTCTCACGGGACCGGGGCTTGGTGCGGCACGGAGCCGACTGCCGGGCCTCGAGGAGCTTTCGAGACCGCTCTCGCAAAGCCTTCGGGTGTAAGGCCCGGCAGTCAGGGCACGACTTCGTGTCGTGGTCTCGGCCGAGACAGTAGAGACACTCCAAGTGCGGGTCTGTGATCGACATCATTCGACCACAGACGTCGCATGGCTTGAAGCCGGGCATCCCTACCGACACCTAGGAGTCGAGAAGACTCGAAAAGAAACAGTGAAAAAATCACCCAAAATTTAGTCAAAAATTGACTAGGGCACTGCTCTTCCCGGATCTGCGCTTTCTGGCGCGGAAAAAGAAGAACTGACGTCAGCGCGCAGGGGCGGCGTCTAAGTACTGCCCGCGACGTCATCCCGGCGATCACGACGCCGACGACGGACGCGGAGCCGCACGACGCCGCCTACCGACGCGCAAGGGTACTGCTACGCAAAAACTTTCCGGATCCAGCCTGACGCCTGGGGATATTCTAAGGTAAGGAATCTGTCACTAACGTGTCTCTTTCAGATACACCTTTTTGGGCCTCTTCTTAGAAGTGAGTTCGGTTAGGGGCCCCACAGTGGTCCCATACGTTTGAACAAACCTTCTATAATACCCTGTCAGCCCAAGGAATGCCCTGACCTGAGTCTGGGTAACAGGAGCTGTCCAGTCCAAAATTGTTTGGATTTTAGCTTGGAGAGGGTGTACATGGCCCCCACCTACCAGGTGGCCCAGGTACACCACAGAACTCTGCTCTATTTGGCACTTACTTGCCTTAATAGTCAGGCCTGCCTGCTGCATGGCCTGAAGCACTTCCCTTAGGTGGCTTAAATGATCCCCCCCAGGATTGTTGTTTTCCAGAGGTGTCATTAAGTATAAACCATAGAGCCAATGGTAAAGCTTTGCAACATGGGGAAAGAAGTTAAGCGTGAATTCTTTCAAACACGCAACGCTAAAAATGGAAAGAAAGGGGAGGGAAAACAAGGATCATCGAGAGCTTTTTGCCTTCTTAGCAGTGTGCCCATTTATGTCTACATATGATTTGTTCTGTTTATTGGCAGAGTTGTCAAAGGTTGGAGTCAGTGGTTAATTTGCAAAAAAATAAGAGCCGGGGCGGCTCTCGTCAGGAGGAAGCTTGCACCAGCCCATTTCTTCTGTTAGCGCCCCCTAAAACAGAACCAACTACTAACCATGTAAGTGAGGAGAGGATGTGGTGTAATGGCCAGAGCTGCCGACTTCAGAGCTGGGGAATCAGGTTCGAGGCTGGCGCCGGCTCAACATCTTGTGATTCTGGGGAATTCACTTAATCTCCCAGTGCTTAACATAAATGAATGTGAATGTGTCCTAAAACACATGAAAGTGCCGGTGTTGATGAGTAAGTGCCGGTGCTGAGCACCGGAAACCACCGGCTCCAATTAAGCACTGGCTGGAGTAAGAAATGAACTGGGTTATACTTACAACCACGGGATGTCATCATTCAGGCCACTGATTTGTGTCTTCAACCGATAGACCCATCTCTGCTCTCTTTCAAATAATCTCTTGCTCATATCGGTTCCTGGTCTGTGTCCTAGTGCCTCCGGTATGACCCAATTCACTCTGTGTCTGTGTGGTGGTGATCCAGGTAATGCTTTGTTAGGCATGTAGATGTCTTCTTGCACCTTATAGTGCTACGATGTTCATTGAATCTCAAGCGAATCTTGCGTGTTGCCATGCCAATATACTTTTTGTCACACGGGCAGGTGATCATATAGACCACATTTTCTGCGTTGCAATTGGTGTCAAGCAATCAAGCAATCAATCAGGGAATTGTGAAGCGCGCTACTCACACGTATGGGTCTCAAGGCGCTGGGGGGGGGGTGCAGCTCAGGTCAGTCAAAGAGCCAGGTCTTGAGGGTCTTCCTGAAGATGGGCACGTCTGATGTTGATTGGGAGATCATTCCAGGTATTTTCCGCAATGTAGGAGAAGGCGCTTCCACCAGTTCTGGTTCAGCGGATGAGTGGGGTTTCGGCGATGGCGAGGTTGGCGGAACGGAGGTTTCTCTTGGGTACGTGGAAGGAGATTCTTTTGTTGGGATATTGGGGTCCGGTGTTGTGGAGGCATTTGTAGGCGTGGGTGAGTATCTTGAAGGTTACTCTCTCCTCGACGGGGAGCCAGTGGAGGTCTCTTAGGTGTTGAGTGATGTGTTCGTGTTGGGGGATGCCGAGGACCAGTTTGGCTGCGGTGCTCTGTATGGTCTGGAGCTTGAAGAGTAGAGATTTGTTGATCCCGGCATAGAGGGCGTTTCCGTAGTCCAATATGCTGGTTATGAGTACGCGGGTGACGGTCTTTCTTGATTCGGGAGTGATCCATTTGAAGGTCTTGCGAAAGTTTGGAGGGTGTTGAAGCAGGAGGATGCGACGGAGTTGATCTGTCGGGTCATGGTGAGGGAGGAGTAGAGTATGATGCCGAGGTTCCGGGCGTGGTCCGTGGGCATAGGGGGGCTGCCGAGGGCGGTGAGCCACCAGTTGTCCCATGCAGAGGGGGAGGGTCCGAGGACGAGGACTTCTGCCTTCTCCGAGTTAAGCTTCAGGCAGCTGCTGCTCATCCAGGATGCTACGTCCTTCATTCCTTCCTGGAAGCTGAGTCTGGTGGTGAGAGGGTCCTTGGTGAGGGAGAGGATGAGCTGGGTGTCGTCAGAGTAGGATACTATGCTGAGTCCATGCTGTCTGACGATGGCGGTGAGGGGGGCCATGTAGATGTTGAAGACCGTGGGGCTGAGCGACGATCCCTGTGGTACTCCGCAGTTGATCTCTGTGGGTTCAGAGAGGAAGGGTGGAAGTCTGACTCTTTGGGTTCTGCCAGTGAGGAAGGAGTGGATCCAGTCGAGGGCGGTTCCATGAATGCCGGCGTCGTGGAGTCTGGTGGTGAGAGTGTGTGGGAGACGGGGTTGAAGGCTGCAGAGAGGTCAAGTAGGATCAGGGCCGCGGTGTGGCCTTGGTTGAGGAGGGTGCGGATGTCGTCTGTGGCAGCGAGTAGGGCAGTCTCAGTGCTGTGGTTGCTGCGGAATCCTGATTGGGAGAGGTCGAGGATGGAGTTCCCTTCGATGAATTTCGTTAGTTGGACGTTGACGATCTTCTCGGTGACTTTGGCCATGAAAGGGAGGAGAGAGATGGATCGGTAGTTCTTGAGGTCTGTCGGATCTGCTGAGGGCTTCTTCAGGAGGGGCTTAACTTCTGCGCGTTTCCAGTCGTCGGGGAACGTGCAGGCTTTGAAGGTGGCGTTGATGGTGCGTCGTAGTTCAGGTGCAATGGAGGCGGTGGCTCTGTGGAAGATGTGCGGAGGGCAAGGGTCCGTTGGGGCTCCTGAGTGAATGCCTTTCATGGTCGATGCAGTGTCTTCGGTGGTGACTGGGGTCCAGGAGAGGATGGTGGGCTGGTTGTTGTTGCTGAGGGGAGGAGTGGGTTCGGTGTCCGGAGTCTGTTCGTTGAAGTTGTCGTAGAGGGATCTTATTTTTAGGTGGAAGTAGGAGCCGAGTTTGTTGCAGAGGTCCTGTGAGGGGGTGATCTCCGTGGCTCCGCTGGGGGGCTTGGTGAATTCCTGAATGATGCTGAAGAGTTCCTTGGAGTTGCTGGCGGCATGGATTTTGTTTCAGATGAAGGTCCTTTTGGTGGATCTGATGAGTTGGTGGTCATGGCGTTCTGGTAAGTGGTGCGATCTTCTGAAGTTTTGCTGTTTCTCCAGCTCTTCTCGAGGTGTCTGCAAGTGCATCTGGATTCTTGGAGGTCGGTGTTGAACCAGGTGGACTTCCTAGGGCGCTGTCTGTGAGGGTTGCGGAGGGGGGCGAGCTTGTCTGCGCAGTTGGTGATCCATCTGTGAAGTTCTTTGGCTGCAGTGTTGGCGTCGGTCGAGGTGGGGGTGGCATTGCTGTTGAGGGTGGAGTTGAGGTGCTCCTCGATGACCTTGCTCCAGTGCCTTCGCGGAGGGCGGGGTGCAGGTTTGGGGGCGGTGGGTTTGTCGATGTGGAAGTGTACGCAGTAGTGGTTTGTCCAGGGGGGTTACGTGGTGTGGGTGAAGTGGATGTTGTTACCTCCTGCGAAGATGGGGTTGAGGGTGTGTCCTGCCTTGTGGGTGGGGGTGGTGACGAGTTGTTTCAGTCCGAGGTTGGCGAGGTTGTCCAGGAGGGTGGCAGAGTTGGGGTTGCTGAGGTTGTTGAGGCGGAAGTTGAGGTCTCCGATGAGTATGTAATCCGTGGAGGCGATGGCGTGGGGTGGGATGAGGTCGGCGATGGTGGTGGTGAGCGCGGTTCGAGGTCCGGGGGTCTGTAGGAGAGGGTGCCGCGTAGGGTCGTTCTGGGGCTGGTCTGGATCTGGAAATGGAGGTGTTCGGTGTGATTGGGGAGTCGCTCGTGCTGGAGGTCGGAAGGAGCTCTTGTGTGCGATGGCGAGTCCTCCTCCTGGGCGGTTGGGGCGGTCCTTCCTCTGGGTTTTGTATCCGTCGGGGATGGCGGTGGCGATGTCAGGGGTGGAGGTGGGGTTGGTCCATGTTTCCGTGAGGAAGGCGACGTCTGGCGAGAGGGTGTTGAGGAGGTCCCAGATCTCTACAGCAGGTCTGTGTAGGGAGCGCACATTGAGGAGGATGCACCTCAGGGCTTCGGGGTACTGGCGTCCGGCGCGGGGGAGGCGGACGTCGGGGTACGGAGGGTGGTGAAGGAATTTCGGCAGGAGAACTGGCCGTGGGTGGTGTTCGGCATAGACAGCTGGCAGTTGTTGTTCCTTCCGGGGTTGACTGCGAGGAGGGCAGCTGAGTCGTAGCGGTGGGTGGTTGGAGAACCAGGGTCCCTGGCGCTGGTCGCGGTCGGGTTGCGGTCGAGTTGCGGACGGGCGCAGACGGGCTTGCCTTTGGCGCGCTCGCTGCGCGGCCGCCATTAAATAGGGAAGGGGGAGGGAAGTGCAGCTGGGAGCGGGAACCAGCAGAGGGAAGGGGCCGTGGGGGCAGCGGGGAAAAGGGCGGCGAAAAACGGGCACGGAGGACACAAGGGCACAGGAACAGAGACAGCAAAATAAAGAAAGAGGGTAGAATAAAATTAAAAGCAGAATTAAAGGCACAAAAAGACAAAAGACAGAGACAGACAGAAAACGGGCACAACACAAAGACAGACAACAGTGGACCAGCAGAAGAGCAAGGCTCTCACACTGGAGCACCAGGGATGAGGCGCAGGCAGGAGCCTGCGGGTGGAGGAGGGCCTCGAACACCTACCTTACAGAGGTGAAAGGGGCAGCGGCACAAGAGCGGAGCTGCTGGGGTGGAGAGCCAGGTCTTAATATCAAAGGGCGGCCTGTCCCAATCTCCACCTCTTTTTGTTTTGTGTATGGGCACGGAAAATTTCCCCTCACGGGTGGCATGTTCCACAATGTATTAGGGATTCCCTCTTTACTCATCTTATTAAAGGTGCCTGTGTGTACCAACCTATCCCTCAGGCTTGCACTTCGTTAGAATGAGAATAGTGTTAATTTCAATCAATACCTGCTTTTTTTTTTTTATTTTATTTTTTTAAGAGTTGTCTAGTTCTTTGGGATTATCCGTTTCACTGTGTTGAACTCTGGCGTGAAGGTGGTGACACAGTCAATCCTATCCTCTGGGCGCTAAGAAGGCACAGAACTTACTTCGTATCTTTCAGGTATGAAGGCATGGTCTTAACCAGTGGCTGCAGGAACCAATCACAATACTGGGATAGTGGTTCAAGGATGGAGTTGATCCCAGATACAATAGGGCGGCCTGGTGGTGGAAATTTGTTCTTATGCAGTTTTGGCAGTACGTAAAACATGGCCATTCTTGGGTTCTCTGGGGTAAGGAATCTTTCCCCATGTTGCAAAGCTTTACCATTGGCTCTTTGGTTTATACTTAATGAAACCTCTGGAAAACAACCCCCCACATCCCTTTTTAGAGACTGTCAGGTGATTATTCACTATTTGTCCGATTCAGGATATCATATGGCAGTGTTCTTCTTGGTCACTCAAAAAAAAAAACCTCTGTAGTGACATTAAAGATACTCCTTGGTAATCTCAATTTTCATGGCTGACGCAGCATAAAAATAAAACATTGCTTCTCCTGGGCTTCATTCCCTACACTACATTATCCATGATGCCAAGCGTTTCTGCCTGACTAGAACGGTAACAATGTACACACAACTTCTTTTCTATTTATTATTTTCCAGTCATCTCCTCCCCCAAAAAGTTTCCGTTAGACCTGGCACCATTGGCGTGGGTCTCCCCTGCATTATTTGCCTTTGCCTCTTGTGTTTTTGCTGTGTGTTGGACTCAGTTTTGCTGGTCTAGATGCATTGGGCACTTTGCCACTGCTGTTCAGTGCCAAAGTGCAAGTGCTCCCTTTGTAAATTGATGTTATGGATTAGTGATTCCATGATTGGCATATTTGATTTACTTGTCAGACCCTAGTATTGTGCACTGAGTGTGCCCAGGGCCTGTAAATCAAATGCTGCTAGTGGGCTGCAGCACTGATTGTGCCACCCATAGAAGCAGCCTGTAAAATGTAACTCTGGCCTGCCATTGCAGAGCCTGTGCGCAGTGTGGACTGCCATGTCGACTTGGCAAGTGCACACACTTGCCAGTCCATAAACCTTACCTTTTCTACACATTAGTCACCCCTAAGGTAGGCCCAAGGTACCCCTGTGGGCAGGGTGCATTGTATGTGAAAGGCAGGACATGCCCTGATGTGTGTGGCATGTCCTGATAGAGAAATACTGCCAATTTAATTTTTTTCACTATTGCAAGGCTACCTGTTCCCATAGGACAGAATGGGGAGTTTGTTTATAACATCTTATAAACATAACTGGCCCTGGGAACAAGGTAGAAAAATAAAGTTTAGTATGCCTGAACTCAATGTTAAAATGCATCTTTTGGTGAGGGTGATTTTTACATTCTGTGTTTGAAAATACCACTTTTAGAACGGAGGTATTTTCTTGCCTAACCATCCAGTGTGCCTCTGCTAGGTTTGTGTATTGCATGTCTGGCTTTTGGATGACAGGGGCTGGAGAGGGGCAGCGGCTCCAGAAGTCTGATGAGTCAGGGCTGGGCTGAATAGACCTGGGCTTCATTTAGAGTAGGGGGAGGAGATTTCCTTTCACCTGAATGGGCCTGGTCTGCCTTCAACAATGCTGTCTCCACCTCCTGCCAGGAAGCTGCACCAGTGAGGACAGAACTGGTTTTGGCTGGGTACAGACTCTCTGCCTTCAGAGAACAAAGGATTTTGGTGTATAAAAAGAGGGGCCCAGACCCCAGACTTTTAGATCACTTCTGGGAATGAAGAAGAACCTTTGCCAAGGAGAAGAGCCGGAGAAGCTGAGGAGGAATACTGCCCCTGTGTTGTTTGCTGTCTGGCGTTGGCCTGCAGTGGCTACTTGCTGCCAAGGATAGGAGAAAAGGACTTTGCTGTTTGCTTTGTCAGCTGCTTGAAGAAAAGATCTCCAAGGGCTTGAAGCTGAGCTTGCCTCCTGTTATGAAGTCTCAGGGACACAAAGACTTCACCACCAGCTCCCCTGAATTTCCTTGCTGGGAATTCCAACCTGCAAAGAGGTGCCCGCTGCTGTTTAGGACCTCTAGAGACTGTTTGTCGCTGGGAGCTGGAAAATCGACGCAACATAAAAGAAGCGTGTCGCATCCGCAGCTGTTTCCGACACATTGCTAAAGAAACCGTCGCAGCGCTTGCCACGGCTCGAGAAATAGCCGCACAACGCATTGGGTGCAACGATCTCCGAGATCACCGCACCGATCCCGACACAAGCCTGCTGTGCGGCTGCACGAAACCACGCATCGTACCGGATCAATGCATCGCACCGAGGCGTCAAGACTGTCGCATCTGTGGGGACGCGGTAAGAAACTGACGCATCACCTCCCCACGCAGTAAGAAACCGACGCATCACCTCCTCTCCGGTAAGGAACCAACGCATCACCTCCCCTGCGCTGCAGTAAGGAACCGACGCATCACCTCCTCCGAAGCAAGGAACCGACGCATCACCTTCCCTGCGTGTAAGGAACCGACGCATCACCATCCCTGCGGCCATTTTGTTTGTTTTGCGTGACGCATCCAAGGTACCTTGTGAGAAAAGTGTTGCATTTACAACTTGCATTGAACTGAACTATTTCTACTATTTGAAAGCCTTATTTTTAATACTGTATAGTGTATTTTTGTCGTTTGGTCTTGTTTTGGTTTAGATAAAAGTTACCTATTTTTTTAAACTGGTGTGGTGTCCAGTTGTAGTGTTTTCACTGTGTTACTGTATGTGTTCACAAATGCTTTACACACTGCCTCCGAGATAAGCCTGTCTGCTCGTGCCAAGCTACCAAGGGGGTGAGCAGGGGTTATTTTAGGAGTGTATCCCCCTTACCCTGACTAGAAGCAAGGGTCCCTATTTGGACCTCTGCCAACTAGAGACCTCCATTTCTAACAGTTTCTTTTAAATTTCACGTGATTTAGCCCTTTAGATACACTCTGGTAATTCAACCTCACATTTAGAATCGCACATTGCGTTCTCTCCGCGAACTGGGAATCTTGGGACTACCTCTCCCATGATTCTCAGCCCGTCGCCGGTCGACGACATCGGCCAGCGGCCAAACACTAGAACCGGCGTGCCGCTCACGGAGGACGGCACCGTTGGGAGCAGGACAGGTATACACGATAGGTATCCAGCGAGGGGGTACCTTGACGAAGTAAGTCATACATGCGGCATGCGCCCTGCTCCACCGGGACTTAAACCGCATAGTACTGTCTGCATATTCCTTAAAACCACAAGATGCATTGTAACGCGGTTGTTATAATATTATACAGTTCTAGGGTTTGACTACAGGACTCCCTCCCCCGCCCCTCCATGAGGCACAATATCTAGGCTTAAAAGGTAAGAAACTTTATTGGCAATTTAAAGGCCTGGGATACAAAACGTGAACAGTGTGCAATTACCGGGCTTGGCAAAGGCACAACACAGTAGTTTTTATGTTTTGGAAGGTGAGCGTGCATGTACACAGGTGAATTATGGTGCATGTACTATACCTAAATGTGCGACTACATTGCGGTGTGTAAGTAATATCGCTTGGCCACTCGGAAAGATCTTCTTTTCTTCCTTTTTCGTTTAAATGTTTATGTTTTGTGTTAATTTTTATGTCTTTTAGAGAAGTTTCCTCCTGATACTTAAGGACTCCGATTGGACCAGGTGTCAATCGAGTATTGTATGTGTGGAATTTGTACTCATGTTATAGGGAAGCACTGTAGGGACATATTGGGTTCAATTCGGGCCTGAAGAAAGCACGGGACCCCCAAGGGTCCGTGCTGAAACATGTCGACCTGATTGACTGGACAACTAGCACAATAACAGGGTTACCATTGTCCTATTTTTCATGTTTTTAATCATCCCTCCTGCACCAGTGAATAAAGCTTAGAATAGTGAACTGGCAGGCAGTAGGGGTTTTTATTGGAACCCCCCCCCTTTTTTCCCCTTTTCTTTCTTTTTCACCTTAGTTTCCTACTAATTCTAGAACTACAGCCCTAATAGGGGCCGTTTGCCATCAGAGGATTCTTTGGCGAACATGGATGGCCGATGATGAAGCCTGACACCTAGGAGGTGTGTGAGGCATTCTGTCAATTTTTCCGCACAACTGTGCTGGTCCATAGTATTGGTACGTTTGAGTAGCTAGAGTCATCCCTCGGTGAAGGAGCACCTACGTAGTAAGGTGTAGAAAGCCCCAATAGATGGGGCTAATAACATACGGGCCCATTCGTTTCTTGGGCTCAATTTCCTCGGACCTGATAATTCTCGCCTCGGTGCCTATTCTAATCATGGGTCCCACTCTGCAACTCTGGGCAATAGCTTGCTTAATCTCCACAACGGCCCCACCAGCGCTGGGATGCCTGGCTTCACCTTGGGGGTGCCCAGGAGTGGACATTTCACAGGGAAAAGACAGGAAGGGTTCCACAGCGGTATGCGTACAGCGCCAGGACACCCTAGGGTAACAGTGCGCTTTACAAGTACAAATTTCATTTCATTTCATTTCATTCATTTAGTGGAAACCAAAGTTATTGTCACCAATAGAAATATCCTCAGAGTAAAAGTCAAACTGTGCAACTATACATCGGCTCAGATTGGGATGCTATTAAGAAAGCCAAAATGAGGTTTGAATCCCACTGAGGAACAATCGATGGAGTTGGAATTACACACCAGAACAAACCTTTCAGAAAACGCACCTTGATCCGCCAAACAGGGAAGCTTGATTAGACAAACACATGAAGGCACACGGGGCCACCGTATAGCTCTCAATTGTCGTCACTGCTAGACCAAGTGGGTAACGCAAATCGCAAGACATCAGAAAGCCAAAACAAACTGGTTGATGCCTTGCAACTCACACGACTGCGTACAAGGATTTGGTGGCAGGCTTCCTGGCTGCCAAGAGGACATCTTGGACTTCATCAGGAAGTAGTATATGGTACAACAAGTACCCAGGGCCTGTAGATTAAATGCTACTAGTGGGCCTGCAGCACTCATTGTGCCACCAACTAAAGTAGCACTTAAGAAGATGTCTCAGGCCTGCCACTGCATTCTGTAGTGCAGTTTTAAACTTTCATTTCGACCTGGCAAAATAAACCTTTTGCCAGGCTTAAACCTTCCTTTTTAATGCGTATAAGTCACCCCTAAGGTAGGCCCTAACAGTTTCTAGGGCAGTAGGCATGATATTTGAAACCATAGGACATGTGTACCGACGTTTTATATGTCCTGGCAGTGAAAAATACCTCAGTCGTTTTTCACTACTGTAAGGCCTACCTCTCTAATTGGATAACATTGGGTTACCTTATTATATTTAATAAGTGCTAACTTTGGATTGGGAGCAGAAAGAGATGGGCTGTTTAGACTGAAATGAATTGTAATTTAAAATCCTCCTTAATGGTAAAGTGAGTTTTAAGTCACAATTCTGAAAATGTTACTTTTAGAAAGCTGGCGTTTTCCTGTTCTTCTGCCAGTGTCCTGGTTCACAAAACTGTGAATGGCTCTGGCGTTGGGGGTTTGAGTATTCCTCCTAGACAGTGACACAAAGGAGACTAGGTGTGGGCGGGATGGGACATCCTGCCAGGATGGCAGGGGTCAGGGCTGTGCCCTGCCCCACTTACACTTCAATGGCTTGCCTCCAGCATATACAAAGGAATCAGACACCAGTATTTTGCCACCCCAGACAGTTTGGAGCATAGACAGGGGAAGGGAAGAACTTTCCAGAACCAGATGTAGAGGTAAGGTAGGATGTCACTGACACACACACACACACACACACACACACACACACACACACACACACTATAAATATTGGACCCAGAATCCTGAGGCCTTGAACCCTGGTGCTGGAGTGGGTCCTAACCCTCCAAGTGGTGCCCCCCAGGTCCTGGACCCTTAGAAGTGGTGTTGGTGGTACTGCTTCTGCCCAATCTTAAAAGCTGGGACTTATACATTTTCCAAGGAAAACTACCTGCAGAACCGACAGGAGACCAGGACCTACCTGCCAACAGTGTACATCGAAGATCGACCCGGCTCAGCCGTAGCTCCCACTATGTTCTTTTCAGTAGAAGCAAATCCTTTCCAGCTGGACCTCCCGAAGAAGGTATTCAACCTTGTGGAGCCCTCTTCGCTTACAGCCTGCAAGTCTCGTCCTGCTGGAGAAATCAGATTTCCCAAAAACCACCCAAGTCCGAAAGTAAAAATCTTAACCGCAACCTCGTCCAGAGGCTTCCCGATGAGGACTCCTTGGACACCTGCCTTGCCCCGCTAAAGACTTTACCTTCTCCAAGAACTTTGCTGAAATTTTTTCTAAGTCCAATGGTAAGCCGAGACTGGGCCCAATCCACATCTTGTAATCGACCCAAGCTCCACCTCGGTCAGCCCTAAATTTTAACTTTGACCCAGTCTTGCACCACTAGATACCCACAGTTGGCAGGTTGATCTTTTAGGCGCTAGATTCCACTAAAAACTATAAAAATTCATAACTCCGGATCTACTGATTGGATTTAGTTTGTTTTAGTGTCATTTTATTTATTAATATTTAATTTATTTGTCTACATGGGTTTGGGATTTTTGTTGTGTTTTCACTTTATTGCTGTTTGTGTGCTGCATAAACACTTAACACATTGCTTTACTGCTTTTGTGCCAAGCTACCAGAGGGTTAAGCACAGATTAATTTACTAACTTTTTGTGGTTCACCCTTACAAGGATTGTGTTTATTACTTGAGTGGGGCATCCACCCATTTCAACTAATAACCCAATTTCTTTCTTCAAGAGTGCAAGATAATTGCAGGCAATTGTTGTACATTGCAAAATGAGACCTGTTTATCTGTTTCATGCAAGTATATTAAAAACATTTTAAAAAGTAAAGTTTCCTTCTTAGTAATCTACAGTGATATTCACTCAGACTGACAATAATGGTAACTTCATATGGCTTGACAGTGAGTCATTGAACACTGTACGTCTCGGCACTAAATCGGATGATATCTTCTTCAGTTTTCATCACGTGAATGAATGCTTTAACATCAACAATGATGGAGTATGCCAATGGAGTCTTGTGCCTCAGTGTCGGCAGTGGGAAGACTGATGTTCATTGTGCCTTTTTCTGAATCTCTGAGGAGGGGGCTGCGATGAGGTGAAGGCAGGAGCTCAGCTCCTGCAGGCTCTCACTTGGCAGAGGTCCACAGGCTGCAGATTCTGAGGCGGCTCTAGAATATTCCCATCTGCTCACGTTAATAACTTCCCAACCGCTAAACGTCATCAAGGACGATCTGACAGATGACGCAGTCCTGTATGGATGTCTAGATGCCGATGCACAGCATATGACGGTGTATTTTAGGCTTTTTTCTTTCCACGCGAGGGACACTGGAGAAACAGTGAGGTTGTGGTGCCTGTTAGGAAAAGCGTCAGAAATCACATCCATCATAAAATTGACAGTGCAAGGAAAACACCCAAAGATACTGATTGGTGTCGAGTTCTGCCAAACGTTTAGCAAGGGTCAGTCAAATATATAGAAAATTGATAGAGCCCTGTGTTCACTCATCCTGCAGATAATCATGACTTGTACCTCAACTGCCAAAGCTATGTCCTCAGCGAAAGAAGGGTCAGCTTGGGATGGGTGGAGCCTAAAGGCATAGTGGTGTTGTATTCACCCCCTATGTGGCCTCAAAAACGTGTTAGGAAACTTTAGATGCTGCAGTATATCTTCTGGCAAATTAAGAGTTTAAAAACTAAAAAAAAAAGGAAATTTGCTTTCAGGTAGGCATTAAAGAGAAAATAAAAACCTAATTCCTAGTAAAGTCTTCAGGGATCCCATTAGTGAAATCCTGAGATGGAGACGCTGGGCCTTTAGAGTAAATCGTTCGTTGTCTTCCAATATCACGGATTAGTACAGCCAAGGGACGAAAATACCAAAGAGGCATGTCTCAAAGTGTGAAACAGGAACTTATTAGATGATGTTAAAGTAAACTTCTCGGGTCTTTAAGTGTTTTGTTTATTTAGGACCTGTCCCGGGGGTCCTCATGCCTTCATTAATCTCAGTTACAGAAATAACACTGAGGACTGCAAACAATGGATACACAAGGATCCAAAGTGATTTCAGCCCCACCACCCAGTGCTAATACTTCAGGAGAGGAAAGATACCCCATTTAACTTGAGATAGCACAGCATTTCTGAGAGGCAGTATCATAGCTGCAGATAAACCTCCGCACATAGGGATAATGTAGGAGCTGGTCGAAAACTGAAGTTAGGACCAACTGCAATCACTTATAGTTGGATACTCTCTTGTGATGTCTGTGGCCAGTTGTTAAGCATCATCTATGTGCAAACTTCTGTTTATTGACATGCCCGATGCTAGTTTGTGTGGACAAGAGTGGGAGGCTCGGTGTCTGGATCTGCTTTAGAAAATACCCTGCACTTTGTGGAGATCTGCCCTGGGGAAGCAGGGTGCAGGCCAGCAAAGGAGCTCCTTACCTCCTGGCCCCGAATCCACCAGGTTTCTAGGGGTATGGATGGCCAGCAGAAGCACCTCCTCAAATCTCCTGGACAGACAGTAAAGCTTACCACGGTCTCGCCTATTTAAGTCCTGTCACAGGACCTGTCACATATCAATACACCCATTATTGCAAAGAATGAAGGCTTCCCTGTCCATGTACTGCAATGAAAGCCATTCTTTGGAGAACTCAAGCAACTTTTGTTTGGGGAAACTCCATTTACCACGAATGACTGGTAAAATCAACCAATGAGCTAATCAACATTTGAATGACGCAAATTTATAACGCTCTGTGATCATTATTGCTCACTGCGACATCAATATATACCACCCTTGCTAAAAGGAAAAGGTTTTTTCCAAGTAGGACCGGCCCTGATTTATCTTCACATGCTGCGGAGCCCCTTAATGTGCTGTAATGCTGCTACTTCTTGATCGGAGCCCTCAGACGTCTTATGCGCTGAAGGTAAATTCATTACTGCATTTAACCTTTTTAGTGAATGTATTTTATAATGTTTCTGATATTGTATTTTATTCATGTGAAAGCTTTTATGGTTTTATTTAACCGAATAAAGTATGTTTGACTTGAATGACGCAACAACCAATCGAAGTGTATGGACATTATAAGCTCTGCAAAACAGCTAATGTAGACTTAAAAAGAAAAAACATGGGAACTAGTGACAGCCCATCTAGCGCCTTATCGGATTAATGTATAAGTTACACACTTTCGGTATCACTCTTTCTAGTGAATACTCCAACCACAGATTGTTCACCTTTGGAACATCCCCAGGTGCCAAACTAGATCTGGAAGATTTAAACAGCATTTTCTCCCAAGAGCCAGCGGGTGGCACTGTACAGCTCCAAGCTGAATTCATTGTGCCCCAGAAGGAATGATGGAGCCTCATACAAGCGCCACCCTTGTGCATCAATGGCAGTTTCTTTCTTGACTCTGTCTGCACCCTCGGACGTGAAGCTCAACAATACTCAGATGTACCAGTGTACAGATCTCTAGTTTCTGAGCTTTTTAGGTGTAAAAAACAGACCATTGCACGGGAACGGGGAGGCAGGACAGCAGTGAGAAATCTGAGGTTAGATACAGTATCCACCAGAAAGAGAGTTACCAAAAGGTAATTAACTTGTTCTTCAGATGGATACTTCTAATGCTAAATTGCTAACCTTTAGAATAGACACAAAAGCAGTTCCTATAAATGTGGTGGATTAGAGGAATAGGCTCAGGTCAAAAAGTTCTGCAGGATTGAACGGGCAAAATACCCTTCGGACCTGACTGTCAAGGCAGTAGTGATTCATGAACATGGGCACTGATGCCCACATAGCGGTCTGACAGATATCAAGAACAGGTACTCCATGTGCCAAAGCAGTGATAGCAGCCTTGGAACTAGTGGAATACACCCTCAGTCCTTCTGAAGGCTGCTTCGTAGGCAATGCATACCAGATATTAATGTAGAGGACTATCCAAGTTGACAGAGTACTTTTCTGCACTGCTATGCCTTACTTTGCCCTAGAGAACCCCACAAAAAGCTGATCTTCCACCCGATGGTCTTTGTTGCAATCAATGTGTAAAGTTGGAGGTTCTCTTGGTGTCCATTAGATGGAGTCTCTCCTCTTTCAAGGGGTGAGGCAGGGCAAAGAACATTGGGAAAATAATGGATTGCCAACTTGAAAAGAAGTCACAACCTTTGGGAAAAAGGCTGCCTTGGTCCTCAACACTACTTTATCTAGGAAAAAGGTGGTGTTGGACTTGGCCCTTTTTGCAGGGTCATCCCTGAACTTTTTGCCTTCCTCCTGTATTTTCTCTGACCTGTTTTTCTTGGTTTTATGACTCTGTGCACTTTACCACTGCTGATCAGTGCTAAAGTGCATATGCTCTCCCTATTGTAAATTGATGTATGGATTAGTGACTCTATGATTGGGTTATTTGTTTACTTGTCAGACCCTAGTACAGTGCCCCATGTGGGCCCAGGGCTTGTAAATCAAATGCTGCTGGTGGGCTTGCAGCCCTGGTTGTGCCACCCACAGAAGCAGCTTGTAAAGTGTGTCTCAGGCCTGCCATTGCAGAGCCTGTGGGCAGTCTGGGGCTGCCATGTCGACTTGGCAAGTGCACCCACTTGCCAGTCCCTAAACCTTCCCTTATCTTCATATCAGACACCCCTAAGGTAGGTCCAAGGGCAGGGTGCATTGTAAGTATAAGGTAGGACATGCCCTGGTGTGTGTGGCATGTCCTAATAGTGAATTACAGCCATTTTCGTTTTTCACTATTGCAAGACTAGCTGTCCCCATAGGCCAGAATGGGCAGTTTGATTAGAACATCTTATAATCCTAACTGACCCAGGGAACATGGTAGAAATTCGAGTTTAGTATGCCTGAACTCAGAATGATAAAATACATCTTTTAGTAAAGTTGGTTTTAACATTCTGTGTTTGAAAATACCACTTTTAGAAAGTAGGTATTTTCTTGCCTAACTGTCCAAGCCTGCCTCTGCTAGGTTGTGTATTCCATGTCTGGTTTGTGAGTGACAGGGGCTGGGGGGGATTCCAAGAGACAGGGTGAGTCAGCACAAGGCTGAATAGACCTATCTGCATGTAGAGTGGTGGGAGGAGTTGCACCTGGGTCTGAATAGGGCTGTGCCTGCCTTCCACAATGCTGGCTCCACCTCCTGTGGTGCGTCTGATGTCCCTGGCCCACACTGTCAAAGGAAAGAAGGAGTCCTGTAAACAAAGTGCTCCAGGACTGCACAGAACTGGTTTGGACCAGGTAAAGGCCCCTCTGCCTTCAGAGGACAAAGGATTTAGTAGTATAAATATGGGGACCCAGACCCCAAGACTTTAGATCACTTCTGGAACAACAAGACGAACCTCTGCCAAGGAGAAGAACCAAAGGAAGCTGTAGGAGTTGGACTGCCCCCTGCCAGTGTGCTGTGTTGCTGGGTTGGCCTACAGTGGTGTCTTCAGTGCCAAGGAGAGGAGAAGGAACTTTTAAAGAACTTTCATCATCTTGCAGAATATTACTCCAAGGGCTTGAACTTGTTCTTGCCTCCTGCTGAAGTCTCAGGGACAATGGACTTCACCACCAGCTCACCTCTGAATTCCCTTGCTGGGAATTCTGTCTGCAGAACCCAGCGTGTCGCTGGGAGCTGGAAGCACGACTCAACGAGAAGAAGCGTGTCGCAGTCGCAGCTGTTGCCGTCGCATCGCCGGAGAAGCGTGTCGCCGCCGCAGAGGTCGCCGCCACATCACCAGAGAAGAGAGCCTTCGTCAAAGCTGTTACCCGACGCATCACCGGAGAAGCGTGTCGCCGCCGCAGAGGTCGCCGGCGCATCACCGGAGAAGCGTGTCGCAGGGCCTGTCGCGGCTCCAAAGTTACAGAGTCGCCGCACGGCCGTGCACGCATCGTCTTCACGTCGTCGCATCAAGGGCGCCATCTTATCGCATCGGATCGTCGCATCGCATCGAGGCGCCATCTTGTCGCATCGCAACCGGAACGCATTACGAGAATCTACACATCACCTCCTCTCCGGTAAGGACCAAGACGCATCCCCTACTCTGCGCAAGCATTGAGGCGCAACGCATCGTCTCCCCCGAAGCAAGGAACCTTTGTCGCATTTACCATCAACTTGAACTAAGTTACTTCTACCATCTTTAAGTCTATTTTGAGTACAGTATTGTGGATTTTTGTCGTTTGTGGTCTTGTGTTAAGTCTATATAAAGAATACTTATTTTTATAAAACCTGTGTGGTGTCCATCTGTAGTGTTTTCACTGTATTACTGTATGTGTTCACAAATGCTTAACACACTGCCTCTGAGATAAGCCTGTCTGCTCGTGCCAAGCTACCAAGGGGGTGAGCAGGGGTTATCCAGTAGTGTAATCCCTTTCCCTGACGTAGAAGCAAGGGTCCCTATTTGGTCAAAGGTACCTACCTCTGACAACTAGAGACCCCCAGTTCTAACATTGGTGGTCAGCGGTGAGGATTTGGACCTGCATTTGTGACTCATATACAGTAATTGGTGTACACTACTAGTGAGTGCAGACCAAACGCGACCATATACTTTTTGGTAGAATTGTTTTTCCTTGGACTGTTATTTTTTTCCTGAGAACTGCCAATTCTTACTGCCATGAGAAGACCAGCATCTGTTGCATCTATGGATCTAGATTTTGAGGAAGAGAGGTTGGAAACCTACACTTTGAAACAGCTCAAGCATCTCTGCAAGAAATTGAAAGTTGCTACACCAGGCATTTCCAAAAAGGATGACTACCAAAAGGCGCTGAGGGCCTGGGTAGAAGCAAGAAATGCCCCTGAGTTGGTGGTGGAGCCAGCTGGGGATGCAGATGGGCAACTGGATAGGCCAGAGTTTCCAGCCAGGGGAGGGGTACCGTCCCCACCTGGCAGTAGCATCTCTGCCAAAGACCTGTCCCCCAGAGAGTTGGAAGACAGGGAGAGAAATAGGGCGCACAAGCTGGAGATGGCTAAGCTTAAGATGGAGGGTCAGAGGGAAATAGAGAATAACAAGTTGTCCTTGGAGAGAGAGAGAGGATGAGATTTGAACATGAGTTGAGAATGAGGGAGCTTGATTTGGAGCTCGAGAGGCTTGAGGCCATGAGTGTTTCAGCCCAGCAACAAGAAATGTGTGTAGCTCAGAAAGTGAGCTTGGCTGAGTTGGAGGTGGAATCCGGCTCAGATGGTGGCAGCAAAATTATGTTACCTAGTGCTGAGGGAGTAGTGCACACACCCAGAGATGTGGCGCCCGACTTGGAGGGGGTTAACATACACCATGGGGTTCTAGAATGTGAGGTAGCTCCAGTGGTGCGCAGTGTCCCTGAGGTGAATTGGGAAACTGACGCAGGGGTTCATGGTCCTAGTGGTGGGAGGGACACTCTACTGACTCTAGATGAGATGTACAGGGAGAGGGGTTCCCCCATGATTGAAGTCCTGGTGTGTGACTGTGGAGACCGCCCAGAAGAGTGTGGTTTGAGTGACAGAGACAGTCAGATACTGTCTTGCCAGTCTCAGGAGAGTGGTGTGGGGTACGTGTGCGAGGCACTGGATGGTGAGGTGAAGGATAGTTTGGTTAACCCTTGTAGGGGGCTGTGTGATCCAATTGTGGGAGAGCATATTGTAAGTCCCTGTTTTCCAGAGCTGTGCCAACACCTGTTGGAGAGTGAGTTCTCTGACCCCAGGGAGCTCACCAGGGAGGCAGACCTTTTTGTGGATTCCAGAGGGTCTGAAGAGGCATTGGGGAGTGACCCTAAGGGGAGTGGCTCAGGTATCTTCCAACCCAGAGTGGTGGAGGTGGGTCAGAGTAGCCCAGCTAGGTCCCGTTGTAGTGGGAGGGGTGTAGGGCCTCACGTCCTGTCTTCAAGAAGGAGTCAGGCTGGGATGCGTCCCGATAGTGCCCAACCTCAGTCTCAGGGCCTGGATGGTTCTTTAAGGGAACACCAGGTAGGGAGCCTAGTCTGTCCTGATGGGCCGCCCATTGAGCGGGATCCTCTAGTGTCTGGTGAACTGGGAGTGTCTGTAAGCAGGCCTCCATCAGTTCTGGTGTCTGGCAGTGCCACTCCTAAGTGGAGGGTGCAGAAGTCCAGATTGAGGGGTGAGAGGGGGAAAGAGTCCCCAGTGGAAGAACCAGTGGGTCAGGGGCCAGCCAGAAGGGCTGAGTCACCAATGAATGACCATGGTGACACCACTTCTGTCCTGGGGGATCTTCACGCACTGTCAGATGGACAGGGTGTGAGAAGTTGGCCTGGCATATGCTGTCCACTAGTTATAGTGGGCACCTTGCACCAGTCCAAACGACCCTTATTGATGATAGGTTTAAAGACAACCTTTATTGAAAGCTATCCTAGTGGTAGCTATGGAGAGCAGCCTTCAGGCTAAGTCTTGAAGGAGTGTAAAGCAGCTTGGTTTACCAGATTATAACCTCTTGAATGACCAAATGAAAGGAGAACCACACCAGGTATATATAAAATATATGTATTTATTTCTAGATACTCACTACTAATCTCTTTATGAGATTAGAATCCAAGATACACAATATCACAGTATTAAAACGACAGTAAATAGCACAATATACAATGGGCCCCAGGGGGGGACCAAACCATATATTAAGAAAGTGGTATAAGAACCACGACTTGACTAGACAGTGCTTAGAGCACGTAGAATCGCTGGGACCCCAAGGAACCACCCAAGGTAGTGACACAGGAGACCCACGGGGGACGTGTGCAGTGTGAGAACACAGCCGCGAGCGCCGTAGGATTCTATGAGGAAAGTCAAGGTTGGAATTTTAAAGCAAAAGGACACTTAGGAGAGGACTCTGAGCAAACCCCTTTAGACTTAAGGGGTTCTAGGGCCAACACCCACGGGAGCACCGGAGTACTCGAGTTACCTCACCCAGGGAAGCCGGGTGCATAGGTGTCAAAGGGTGTCGGGAATCGTCGTTGTTTTCAATGGCGATCTGCTGCAAAGTGCTGCTGCCGTGAAGAAGAAAAGTGTCCGGGGTGATCCAAGCCTGGATCGAAGATGTGAAGAACCTGAAAGCAGAGGGGACAGAGTCTGGGTCACTAGCCAGTGACCAGGAGCGGAGCAATCGAATGCCCACCGATGTCGGGTGCTTCAGGTGCGAAGAGGTGAAGCTTGACTCTGCAGCCACGGGGTCCAGGAGACGTCGAGGACGACCATGAGCCGGATTCGAGCTGTCCCACGAAGGATGTCAGGTGCTGGGGTGTCGGTGCTCGGATTAAACACAACAAGCCTTGGCAACAGCAACCCACGCAGGAAGAGAAAAGATGCTTCTGTGAGGACCAGCAAGGTCCTGGGGACTCCCCAAGCGATAGAGAGTCAGGGCACGTCTGGAGCAACCAGGGAAGCCCAATTAAAGTTAGAGTTGCCTTCTTGGGGACCCACAGGTCAACGGACCAGGGATCGCGAAGGGACCTCGAGAGGAATCACAAAATGGCGGCCCACGGAACACTCGTTGAGTGTAGACCGGCAATCTTCGGTGTAATTACTGCTCGGGTCAGGGCTACAAGTAACCCAAAGCTCAGCCTCAGGGGTCGCCGGAAAGCTGATGCTTCTGCAAATGGACACGGTGCCCAGGGGTTCGGGTTGCACGGTCACCACGAGGGATACGGGCCTCAGACTTGCTGTGGGCATAGATCGACCTCTAAGACCTCAGAAAACCCACCTCCTGTGTGGCAATATTCTTCAGAGTCCGCAGGAGCTTCGGAGATGCCAACCGGTCAGTTGCGTTAAAGGTGCCTGCCTTGCAGGGGAGTAACTCCTTTACTCCAAGGGAGATTCTTCAGTCATCCAGCGTAGTGTAGATCGTCGAAGTACTTGGTTTCTGTGTCAGAGTTTAGTCCAGGTGTAATCTAAAGTCCTGTAGTCAGGGGTTCCTACTTTATACCCAAGGAAGGGGTGGGACAAACTCTGGGGCCCCATCTATGGGAGGGTCAGGAAAATGGGGTGGCTAAACCCATTTCCTTTGTCCAGTTTCGTGCCAGAGCAGGGGCTGGTAGCTCCTGCAACTGGTTTGAGCTGGACTATGCACAGGGACACCAAATGTGCCCCCAGTGCAGACTTCAAAGCACTCTTGGAGTGCACCCACCCAGCCCCAATACACTAAAGCCTGTCTGGGAGGTGGTCACACCTCCCTGTGACAGGAAACCTATTGTCCAGGCCTCCCCTGCCGGAGTTTCATCCAGCAGCAGGGCGGCAGACTCGTGTCTGTGGCTGCAGCATCCATTTTGTGATGCCAGGGTTCTGTTTAGCTGGAACCGGGTGTACCGGTGGTTCCATGTTTCTCCCTCTAGTAGGGTGGAATCATACCTCCCACCCCAGTTACTGGGGTGGAGATATGATTCCAAGGTGTTTGACACCAAACACGACATGTTTCCATGCAGCCATTCTCAAGTTAGCATTTACCGCGAGGTTATAATGCACTTAAGAGTATACGGTTGGCTGCATCACAGACAACCCCGGAATGAAGATTCCGAAAGCTGCAGAGGGGCCCTGCTCATGCATGGGCACCCTCTCACATGAAACCCAGCACCCTGCCTTCAGGATTGTTAAGGCCTGCCATAGGGGTGACTGATAGGTTTACATGTGCAGTGATATGGAGAGATATAGGGAACCTATATCTCAGTAAGGGGTGCATACACCACCTTACACAGGCTGCTGTAGCAGACCTGTTGTGTCATTTTGGATGGCCTCTCAGGGGTGGCATAATACATGCTGCAGCCCCGGGGAGGCCTCTGGGGTACCTATGCCCTGGGTACATAGTATACCATATACTAGGGACTTATAAGGGTACCCCAGAATCCAATCTGGAGTGTACCTAAAGTACATACAATCAATTTAAGGTAGAAAGCAGATAGACTGGGGTCCTGATTAGCAGGGCCTCAGTCTGGCTATGTCGAAAAACAGTGAAACATCAGCAAAACGTGGGGGTAACTATAAGAAGCAGATCCTACTCTCCTACACAACCCCCCCCCAAATGTCAGGACATTAAACTAACCTTGACCAGTTGAGTCTTCATGTTCTAAGTGGAAATATCTGGAGAGTCCATCTGCATTGGCATGGTTACTCCCAGGTCTATGTTCCACTGTATAGTCCATCCCCTGTAGGGAAATGGACCACCTCAAAAGTTTGGGGTTTTCACCCTTCATCTGTTTTAGCCATAAGAGGGGCTTGTGGTCTGTCTGAACAATGAAGTGAGTGCCAAACAAGTATGGCCTCAGCTTCTTCAAGGCCCAAACCACAGCAAAGGCCTCCCTCTCAATGGCTGACCAACGTTTCTCTCTGGGGGTCAACCTTCTGCTAATAAAAGCTACTGGCTGATCTTGACCTTCATCATTCAATTGTGATAACACAGCCCCTACCCCCCAATTCAGATGCATATGTTTGGACAATGAATTGTTTGGAGTAATCAGGACTTTGCAGAATGGGAGCAGTGCACATGGCCTGCTTCAGGTCATCAAATGCCTTTTGACAGCTAACTCTCCACTGAACTTTCTTTGGCATTCTTTTAGAAGTCAAGTCATTCAAAGGGGTCACTATGGATCCATACCCTTTGACAAATCTTCTATAGTACCCAGTCAGGCCCAAGAAAGCTCTGACCTGAGTCTGGGTGGTTGGAGCAACCCAGTCCATGATGGTCTGGATTTTGCTCTGCAATGGTTGAACCTGGCCTCCACCCACAAGGTGGCCCAGGTACACAACCTGACTCTGCCCTATCTGGCACTTGGTGGCCTTGATAGTTAGGCCTGCTTTCTGCAGGGCCTCCAAAACATTTCGCAGGTGGACCAGGTGATCCTCCCAGGTGGAGCTAAAGACAGCAATATCATCTAGATATGCTGCACTATAGGCTTCCAGGCCTGCAAGGACTTTGTTCACCAACCTTTGAAAAGTGGCAGGTGCATTTTTCAAACCAAAGGGCATCACCACAAATTGGTAGCGCCCACTAGGGGTAGAAAATGCTGTTTTGGCTTTTGCATCATCAGCTAGTCTGATCTGCCATTAGCCAGCTGTCAAGTCAAATGTGCTCAGAAACTTGGCTGAGGCCAAAGTGTCTATGAGCTCATCTGCCCTTGGTATGGGATGGGCATCAGTCCTAGTGACTGTATTGAGACCTCTGTAGTCTACACAAAACCTCATCCCTCTCTTACCACCCTGGGTGTGAGGTTTAGGCACTAAGACTACTGGACTAGCCCAAGGGCTATCTGAGGGTTCAATCTCACCCAAATCCAACATCTTCTGGACTTCAGTCCTGATGCAGTCCCTGACATGGTCAGGTTGCCTGTAAATCTTATTTTTAACAGGCAGACTGTCCCCAGTGTCCACTTCATGAGTGCACCAGGTAGTCTGACTTGGAGTCAGAGAGAACATATGTCTGAACTGATTGAGAACTTTTCTGCAATCAGTTTGCTGCTGGACAGTGAGGCTGCCTGCCAAGGCTACACCATCTACTGATCCATCATCAGGGTTCTGTGAGAGCAGGTCAGGGAGTGGATCACTCTCTTCCTCCTGTCCCTCATCAGTAGCCATGAGCAAGCCCATGTCTGCCCTGTCAATATATGGTTTCAGTCTGTTGACATGGAGCACCCTGTGGGGGCTCCTGGGAGTTCCAAGGTCCACCAGATAGGTAACCTCTCCCTTCTGTTCAACAATGGTATGGGGGCCACTCCACTTGTCTTGGAGGGTTGCTGGGGCCACAGGTTCCAACACCCATACTTTCTGTCCTGGCTGATAAACAGTCAGCACAGCCTTTTGGTCATGCCAGGCCTTTTGCAATTCCTGGCTAGCCTCAAGGTTTTTAGTTGCCTTCTTCATGTACTCGCCATCCGGGAGCGGAGACCAAGTACATAGTCCACAATATGCTGTTTAGGGGGTTTGAGAGGTAACTCCCATCCCTCCTTCACTAGACACAATGGACCCCTAACTGGATGTCCAAACAGAAGCTCAAATGGGCTGTAACCAACCCCCTTCTGTGGAACCTCTCTGTAGGCAAAGAGAAGGCAGGGCAAAAGTATGTCCCATCTGCGTCTAAGCTTTTCTGGGAGACCTTTAATCATGCCCTTCAAGGTTTTGTTGAACCTTTCAACTAAACCATTGCATTGTGGGTGATAAGGGGTGGTAAATTTATAATTTACTCCACACTCCTACATAGCAGTCAAGTAACTAGACATGAAGTTTGCACCTCTGTCTGATACTACCTCCTTAGGAAAACCCACCCTGGAAAAGATTCCCAGGAGGGCCATTGCCACCACAGGAGCTGTGGTGGTCCTGAGGGGAATTGCTTCTGGGTACCTAGTGGCATGGTCCACCACCACCAGGATAAATCTGTGCCCAGATGCTGTTTGAGGATCTAGGGGACCAACAATGTCAATCCCTATCCTCTCAAAGGGAACCCCCACCACAGGTAGTGGTATCAGGGGGCCTTTGTAGTGCTACCTGCCTTACCACTGGCTTGACAGGTGACACAGGAGCGACAAAACTCCTTGGTGTCTTCAGACATATGAGGCCAATGAAAGTGAGGGACAATTCTGTCCCAAGTCTTGTTTTGGCCTAGGTGACCTGCTAAGGGAATATCATGTGCTAGGGTCAATAGGAAGCTCCTAAACTTCAGAGGTATAACCAACCTCCTGGTGGCTCCAGGCTTGGGGTCTCTACACCCTGAGTAAAGGAGTCCATCATCCCAATAGATCCTATGGGACCCACTAGCACTCCCAGCAGCTTGCTGTCTGAGGGGTTCAAGAGAGGGGCAGCTCAGTTGCTCCTGGCTCAGATCTGCCCTGGAAGGGCCCCCTGTTCCCAAGAACTCAACCTGATCAGGTTCAAGCTCCTCTCGGACAGTTCCTTCTTCAGGACTGAGATCATCTCCCTCAAGAGACTGATCTGCATTCTGAGGCAGGGGGGAAGACACTGCCTTAACCCTACTGCTCCTCCTCTTGGGAGGCACCTGGTCCATTCTTCCAGGATCCAGGGCCTGTTCAGTTTTAGACATTTTTGCCTGTGACCTGGTCATAGCAAACATCTGCAGGGATGCCCAACATTTCTGCATGGGTCCTGAGCTCAACTTCAGCCCAAGCTGAAGTTTCCAAATCATTTCCAAGCAAGCATTCAACAGGGAGGTCTGCACTTACCACAACCTTCTTAGGGCCAGTTACCCCTCCCCAGGAGAAATTAACAACTGCCAGGGAATTGTCTGTCCTGACATTGCTAGCATTGGTCACTTGGTACATTTCACCAAGTATGATCTGCTATGGGGCTACAAGATCTTTTGTCACCATTGTGACACTTGCTCCTGTGTCCCTGAATGCCAAAGCCTCTTTTCCATTAATCAAGGGCTGCTGTCTGTATTTGCCCAGATTACTGGGACTCACATAGGAGGACATATCCATGCCTCCATCACAGATCAGTACAGCCTGAGTTGGAACTCTGACTAGGCCAGAGTCCATCTCAGATCCCAGGGTTAACCCTACTACGCCCTTATTTGGAACACCACCACTTGGAGCTGAACTAGGGGGAACAGTTGCCTTAGGGGCAATGGTGGCTGGAGTTGTCTTTGGTCTTGGTACAATCACTAGTCCAATGGGTTTTCTGCTTACAGATTTTACCCCATGGTTTCTTTTGGCCTTTTCCTTTGTTAGATTGGGACTCCCCACCAGATGCAGATTTCTGGGGCCCTTGAGAAGACTTCTGGTCTTTACCCTTCTCCCCACCCTTATCAGAGTTTTTAGAATCTTGCTTCTTGGAGTCACCACCTTGGTTCTGAACCTTCTGCCTCACCCTGGTTCTGACCCATTTGTCTGCCTTCTGACCCAATTCTTGGGGAGAGGTCAGATCAGAGTCCACCAGGTACTGATGCAACAGTTGATTTTGACAGTTATTAAGGATCTGCTCTCTCATGATTAAATTATACAATCCTTTGAAATCACACACCTTACTGCCAAGTAACCAGCCTTTCAGAGCCTTAGTAGCACAATCAACAAAGTCAACCCAGTCCTGAGTCTGTGCCTTTTGGGTATCTCTGAACTTTAACCTGTATTGTTCAGTGGTTAGGCCAAACCCTTCAATCAGAGCACTCTTCAGGACTTTGTAATTATCAGCATCCTCTTCTCTTACAGTGAGGAGCTTGTCTCTACCTTTGTCTGCAAAGGAGAGCCACAAGATTGCTGCCCACTGCTCCTGAGGGACCCTCTGTACCTTACAGGCCCTCTCCAGTGCAGTTATCCATTTGTGGATGTCATCCCCACTCTGGTAGGGAGGGACAAACTTGTTCAGGTTCCTATGGTCATGAGTATGATCTCTACCTCTAGGGACACTGTTGCTGCCACCATGGGGCTCTAGCCCCAACTTCTGAGAAGCTCTCTGAAGCTCCAGGGATTCCCTGTCTAAGGCTAATTGCCCTCTCTTGATTCTGAGCTTAGCTCTCTCAAACTCAAGCAGTTGGCATTTCTTCTCATAAGAGGATGCCCTTTTATGAGAAGCAGAGGACCCTATAGACGTACCAGAATGATTAGATTCCTGAGAAGGAGATCTTGATCTTCTTGGTAGACTATTAACCCTTCCAGGTGGGGTAAAGAGAACCCCACTGGGGTCTCCTTCCTCACCTTCAGGAAGAATTGGATTTTCCAGGTTGGAATCATTTTGATCCCACTGGCCAGCATCAGAGTCTGGGTCATAGTAGCGTTCACTACCTGGCCTTTCCTCTTCAGCTGCCCCACCTCCTTTGCCAACCTCATCAGACCCTGGGGTTTTTCTGAGGTCATCTGCTAACAACAACTGTATGAGGTGTTGTGTGGATGGGCTTTTCCCTGTCTTCAATTTCCTAGAGGCACACACAGTCCTCAATTCTTGGTATGAGACCTGGTCATACTTAGTTGGGAGAGACCCACTGGTTTCTGCCCTTGAAGACATGACTAGTGGTGTGGTGTATGCACCTACCTACTCTAGTGGGGCCTACTAAACTCTCTTGAGTTGTAGAAAGGGTGTGCTAAGCCCTTGACACACAACTCTAAGTTCAGTAGAACTTACTGTATTCTAAACTTGATTTATATGTACCTATGTACCTATAGTGGTTTTCAGTTAGTCACTCAAAGAGATTATCTGGTAAAGCAATAGCAACCTTGAATCCAACCGCTGCACACCAATGTGAGAAGTTGGCCTGGCATATGCTGTCCACTAGTTATAGTGGGCACCTTGCACCAGTCCAAACGACCCTTATTGATGATAGGTTTAAAGACAACCTTTATTGAAAGCTATCCTAGTGGTAGCTATGGAGAGCAGCCTTCAGGCTAATTCTTGAATGAGTGTAAAGCAGCTTGGTTTACCAGATTATAACCTCTTGAATGACCAAATGAAAGGAGAACCACACCAGGTATATATAAAATATATGTATTTATTTCTAGATACTCACTACTAATCTCTTTATGAGATTAGAGTCCAAGATACACAATATCACAGTATTAAAACGACAGTAAATAGCACAATATACAATGGGCCCCAGGGGGGGGACCAAACCATATATTAAGAAAGTGGTATAAGAACCACGACTTGACTAGACACAGTGCCTAGAGCACGTAGAATCGCTGGGACCCCAAGGAACCACCCAAGGTAGTGACACAGGAGACCCACGGGGGACGTGTGCAGTGTGAGAACACAGCCACGAGCGCCGTAGGATTCTATGAGGAAAGTCGCGGTTGGAATTTTAAAGCAAAAGGAAACTTAGGAGAGGACTTTGAGCAAACCCCTTTAGACTTAAGGGGTTCTAGGGCCAACACCCACGGGAGCACCGGAGTACTCGAGTTACCTCACCCAGGGAAGCCGGGTGCATAGGTGTCAAAGGGTGTCGGGAATCGTCGTTGTTTTCAATGGCGATCTGCTGCAAAGTGCTGCTGCCGTGAAGAAGAAAAGTGTCCGGGGTGATCCAAGCCTGGATCGAAGATGTGAAGAACCTGAAAGCAGAGGGGACAGAGTCTGGGTCACTAGCCAGTGACCAGGAGCGGAGCAATCGAATGCCCACCGATGTCGGGTGCTTCAGGTGCGAAGAGGTGAAGCTTGACTCTGCAGCCACGGGGTCCAGGAGACGTCGAGGACGACCAGGAGCCGGATTCGAGCTGTCCCACGAAGGATGTCGAGTGCTGGGGTGTCGGTGCTCGGATTGAACACAACAAGCCTTGGCAACAGCAACCCACGCAGGAAGAGAAAAGATGCTTCTGTGAGGACCAGCAAGGTCCTGGGGACTCCCCAAGTGATAGAGAGTCAGGGCACGTCTGGAGCAACCAGGGAAGCCCAATTAAAGTTAGAGTTGCCTTCTTGGGGACCCACAGGTCAACGGACCAGGGATCGCGAAGGGACCTCGAGAGGAATCACAAAATGGCGGCCCACGGAACACTCGTTGAGTGTAGACCGGCAATCTTCGGTGTAATTACTGCTCGGGTCAGGGCTACAAGTAACCCAAAGCTCAGCCTCAGGGGTCGCCGGAAAGCTGATGCTTCTGCAAATGGACACGGTGCCCAGGGGTTCGGGTTGCACGGTCACCACGAGGGATACGGGCCTCAGACTTGCTGTGGGCACAGATCGACCTCTAAGACCTCGGAAAACCCACTTCCTGTGTGGCAATATTCTTCAGAGTCCGCAGGAGCTTCGGAGATGCCAACCGGTCAGTTGCGTTAAAGGTGCCCGCCTTGCAGGGGAGTAACTCCTTTACTCCAAGGGAGATTCTTCAGTCATCCAGCGTAGTGTAGATCATCGAAGTACTTGGTTTCTGTGTCAGTGTTTAGTCCAGGTGTAATCTAAAGTCCTGTAGTCAGGGGTTCCTACTTTATACCCAAGGAAGGGGTGGGACAAACTCTGGGGACCCACCTATGGGAGGGTCAGGAAAGAGGGGTGGCTACACCAATTTCCTTTGTCCAGTTTCGCGCCAGAGCAGGGGCTGGTAGCCCCTGCAACCGGTTTGAGCTGGACTATGCACAGGGACACCAAATGTGCCCCCCAGTGCAGACTTCAAAGCACTCTTGGAGTGCACCCACCCAGCCCCAATACACTAAAGCCTGTCTGGGAGGTGGTCACACCTCCCTGTGACAGGAAACCTATTGTCCAGGCCTCCCCTGCCGGAGTTTCATCCAGCAGCAGGGCGGCAGACTCGTGTCTGTGGCTACAGCATCCATTTTGTGATGCCAGGGTTCTGTTAAGCTGGTACCGGGTGTACCGGTGGTGCCATGTTTCTCCCTCTAGTAGGGTGGAATCATACCTCCCACCCCAGTTACTGGGGTGGAGGTATGATTCCAAGGTGTTTGACACCAAACACGACATGTTTCCATGCAGCCATTCTCAAGTTAGCATTTACCACGAGGTTATAATGCACTTAAGAGTATATGGTTGGCTGCATCACAGACAACCCCAGAATGAAGATTCCGAAAGCTGCAGAGGGGCCCTGCTCATGCATGGGCACCCTCTCACATGAAACCCAGCACCCTGCCTTCAGGATTGTTAAGGCCTGCCATAGGGGTGACTGATAGGTTTACATGTGCAGTGATATGGAGAGATATAGGGAACCTATATCTCAGTAAGGGGTGCATACACCACCTTACACAGGCTGCTGTAGCAGACCTGCTGTGTCATTTTGGATGGCCTCTCAGGGGTGGCATAATACATGCTGCAGCCCCGGGGAGGCCTCTCGGGTACCTATGCCCTGGGTACATAGTATACCATATACTAGGGACTTATAAGGGTACCCCAGAATCCAATCTGGAGTGTACCTAAAGTACATACAATCAATTTAAGGTAGAAAGCAGATAGCCAGACTGAGGCCCTGCTAATCAGGACCCCAGTCTATGTCGAAAAACAGTGAAACATCAGCAAAACATGGGGGTAACTATAAGAAGCAGATCCTACTCTCCTACACAGGGGTCGGAAGATCTGCGCCAGGCAGACTGTCACACGACATGATTTGTGTGTCACCCTCGGGGGTCATATGTACTCCCAATGAAGTCCTGGTGCGCCGGGCAAGTGTTCAACCGCAGGGGTTGGTCCCTGGGTTGGGAAGCCAGGTTCAGGTGTTGTCTGACCTGGAGGGAGGGACAACTGTAAACAGTGTCCTGACCGGTTGGCCTTCTAGGGGTACCACTCCAGGTGGGAGGGTACAGCACTCTGGAAGGGGGTGCAGAGGGAGGGAGTCCTCGCCTCTGACCCAGGTTCAACTGGAGGGTTTAGACCATAGGATGGAAGGCCAGGTTAGGGGTGTCCCCCCTGACCTGGAAGCCCAGTTGCAGGATAGAACCCCTGAACTGGTGGGCGAATTGTGCAGGACACCTGCCACAGGTGCCCTGGCAATTCTGGAAGGGGGTACCACTCCAGGTGGGAGGGTACAGAGCCCCAACGAGGAGAAGGAGGACCGTGTGTGGGAAAGCCCACCCCCGTCTCCTGTCCAGCCGCCAGGTACAGGCCCGGGGCTGGTGGGTCAGTGCCAGGATGTCATACCTGACCTGACAGGAGGGAGAGTGGACAAAGGGTGCCAAGCACCTGGGGCTACTGCCCCCCGCTCTCCAACGCCACAGAGGTTTGAGAGCCCTGCGAGGCATACGGCCTGGGACTCATCACTGACCCCTGTCAGTGGCCACTGTGGCTTGCTGTCGGTCTGTTGGGACACACCTGTGAGCAAGCTAAGGTTAGGTGCTGCACAGATGGTGTCCACAGGTGCGGAGAAGGGTTCCCCATGGGTTAGCTTGGTGGGCCCTGAGAGTATTGACAGAGGAACCCAAATAGGCTCAGATTGGCGTAGAACTGGAGTATGCCCCTGCTGTTGCGGGCCAGGGTCCATGTTCTATCGCCCAAAGCAGGGAAGCCCATCAAGGTAGTGATTGGTCTACCCTGCGTTTTGGCTGGAAAGGGGTTGTGTTGGACTTGGCCATTTTTGCAGGGTCATCCCTGAACTTTTTGCCTTCCTCCTGTATTTTCTCTGACCTGTTTTTGTTGGTTTTATGACTCTGGGCACTTTACCACTGCTGATCAGTGCTAAAGTGCATATGCTCTCCCTATTGTAAATTGATGTATGGATTAGTGACTCCATGATTGGGTTATTTGATTTACTTGTCAGACCCTAGTACAGTGCCCCATGTGGGCCCAGGGCTTGTAAATCAAATGCTGCTGGTGGGCTTGCAGCACTGGTTGTGCCACCCACAGAAGCAGCTTGTAAAGTGTGTCTCAGGCCTGCCATTGCAGAGCCTGTGTGCAGTCTGGGGCTGCCATGTCGACTTGGCAAGTGCACCCACTTGCCAGTCCCTAAACCTTCTCTTATCTTCATATCAGACACCCCTAAGGTAGGCCCAAGGGCAGGGTGCATTGTAAGTATAAGGTAGGACATGCCCTGGTGTGTGTGGCATGTCCTAATAGTGAATTACAGCCATTTTCGTTTTTCATTATTGCAAGGCTACCTGTCCCCATAGGCCAGAATGGGCAGTTTGATTATAACATCCTATAATCCTAACTGACCCAGGGAACATGGTAGAAATTCGAGTTTAGTATGCCTGAACTCAGAATGATAAAATACATCTTTTAGTAAAGTTGGTTTTAACATTCTGTGTTTGAAAATACCACTTTTAGAAAGTAGGTATTTTCTTGCCTAACTGTCCAAGCCTGCCTCTGCTAGGTTGTGTATTCCATGTCTGGTTTGTGAGTGACAGGGGCTGGGGGGTATTCAGCACAGGGCTGAATAGACCTATCTGCATGTAGAGTGGTGGGAGGAGTTGCACCTGGGTCTGAATAGGGCTGTGCCTGCCTTCCACAATGCTGGCTCCACCTCCTGTGGTGCGTCTGATGTCCCTGGCCCACACGGTCAAAGGAAAGAAGGAGTCCTGTAAACAAAGTGCTCCAGGACTGCACAGAACTGGTTTGGACCAGGTAAAGGCCCCTCTGCCTTCAGAGGACAAAGGATTTAGTAGTATAAATATGGGGACCCAGACCCCAAGACTTTAGATCACTTCTGGAACAACAAGACGAACCTCTGCCAAGGAGAAGAACCAAAGGAAGCTGTAGGAGTTGGACTGCCCCCCTGCCAGTGCGCTGTGTTGCTGGGTTGGCCTACAGTGGTGTCTTCAGTGCCAAGGAGAGGAGAAGGAACTTTTAAAGAACTTTCATCATCTTGCAGGATATTACTTCAAGGGCTTAAACGTGTGCTTGCCTCCTGCTGAAGTCTCAGGGACAAAAGACTTCACCACCAGCTCCCCTCTGAATTCCCTTGCTGGGAATTCTGTCTGCAGAAGCCTGCGTGTCGCTGGGAGCTGGAAGTGCGACTCAACGAGAAGAAGCGTGTCGCAGTCGCAGCTGTTGCCGACGCATCACCGGAGAAGCGTGTCGCCGCCGCAGAGGTCGCCGGCGCATCACCGGAGAATCGTGTCGCAGGGCCTGACGCGGCTCCAAAGTTACAGAGTCGCCGCACGGCCGCCGGGCGTGCACGCATCGTCTTCACTTCGTCGCATCAAGGGCGCCATCTTATTGCATCGCACCGGATTGTCGCATCGCGGCGCCATCTTGTCGCATCGCAACCGGAACGCAGTACGAGAATCTACGCATCACCTCCTCTCCGGTAAGGACCAAGACGCATCCCCTACTCTGCGCAAGCATTGAGGCGCGACGCATCGTCTCCCCCGAAGCAAGGAACCGACGCATCTCCATCCCTGCGCAACTTTTTGTTTGTTTTGCGTTACGCATCCAGGTACTTTTGTGAGAACTTTGTCGCATTTACCATCAAATTGAACTAAGTTACTTCTACCATCTTTAAGTCTATTTTGAGTACAGTATTGTGGATTTTTGTCTTTTGTGGTCGTGTTAAGTCTATATAAAGAATACTTATTTTTATAAAACCTGTGTGGTGTCCATCTGTAATGTTTTCACTGTATGTGTTCACAAATGCTTAACACACTGCCTCTGAGATAAGCTTGTCTGCTCGTGCCAAGCTACCAAGGGGGTGAGCAGGGGTTATCCAGTAGTGTAATCCCCTTTCCCTGACGTAGAAGCAAGGGTCCCTATTTGGTCAAAGGTACCTACCTCTGCCAACTAGAGACCCCCAGTTCTAACAGGTGGTGTAAGACAGCTGCACAGAGAAAGCTTGAAGTTCATTCACGCAATGAGCTGAAGTTATCGTAGCTAGGACTACAGTCATTCAGAGTCAAGAGATGTAATGGACAGCTGTGCATTGGGTCGAAGGGAGAGCATGAGGAAAGTGAGGATCAAACTGAGACCCACTGTGGCATCACAAATGGTTTGAGAGGACACATGTGTAAAACCTTTTATAAACCTCATCCGAACAGGTGATATGAACTAAGACGGCTGGTCACAAAAGCAAATAGTTTTAAATGGCTGACAAATTGCCTGCAACAGTGTCCATTGCAAGTTCTTGCTGGGCCAGAGACAAAACGAACAAGGCATCCTACAGTTTGGCGTGTAACAGGTCCATATGGCAGGTGCCACAAACATGTTCCAGTGACCGGAGTAGACCGACTTTGTAGAGAGACGCCTGGGAGTAACGATGACATCCACAACTTCGAAAGAAAGATCAAACACAGTCAACTGCTGCCTCTCAATCTTCATGCATGAAAGTACAGATTATACAGGTGTGGGTGCAGGACTCTGCTATGCTGCATTGCCATGAGATCCTCCAGAAGCGGTAGCCTCATTGGACAACAGATGCTCCTGCCACGACGTTCAAGGTACTATACTCTTCTTGCCCAATCCAGAGCCATTAAGATGACTTCGGTCTTGTCTTTACTGATGATCTTCAGAACTCTGGGCAGGAAAGGCAGAGTCAGGAACACATACTTTATCAAAAATGTGTTTGAGAGAGCGCCCTCTTGGAAATTCCAGCACACAAAAGTTTTAACACTGTGCGTTTTCGACAGTGGCAAAAAATCTAACAAATTTTCTCTCCATTGTTTAAAGATGCTCTGTGCCACCTCAGTTTGTAACTGCCATTCATGATCTGATAGGCGCCGCCAGCTAAATTCACCTGCCCGGGTGTTCAAAAATCCTGCCAGGTGGTCTACGACCAGAGAAATTCTCTGATACACCAGGCAGCTCCAGAGACGAACAGCCACTTGGCACAGGTGGTGGTGTTGTCCATGGGAACCTGAACCAGTCTCTCTTTCATGGAAAGTAGAAATGCTTTCAGTGTCAGCCAAATGGCCCACAACCCAAACAGGTTGATGTGGAGTCATGTATCAGCCGGAGACCAGAGTCCTCTGATCTTCACCTATCCCTGATGACTTCTCCATCCCAACAATGACTCATCCATCATTATCGCCAGCTCTGGGTGGGGAGGGAGAGGGGTCTGCAGATGGTCTAATTGCAGTCGAGCCACCAACACTGCAAGTCTTTTGCTGTCTCCTCTGAAACATGGACAGAATCCAACAAGTTCCCCCCTGGGGCAGGCTAACTCAGACTTCAGATTCAAGTGCAGAGGCCGCTTATGCCATCTGGTATAGTCAACAATCAGGATGTAGAAAGCCAAGAGGCCCTAGAGCCACTCTCAGTGAGACCCAACACCAGGGCTGAAACATCGGGATCATAGGTAAATATCCTGGACTTGTTGTGACGGGAAGATTGCCTGAAACAGCACTGTATCCAAAAAGGCCCCAATGAAAGGGAGTTTTTGCATACAAGTCAGGTGTGACTTCTGCATGTTGATAGTGAACTCCAATGATGTCAGAAGGGTTGTTGTCTGGAGGAGATTCACCACTGACTATGGTGAACCTGCCTTCAACAGTTAGTCGTGAAGGTAGGGGAAAACTTGAATCCCTTCCTCCGAAGATGTGCAGACATCAAGCCCATCATTTTCATTAACACCCGAGGGGCACTAGAGAGGCTGAAGAGGAGCACTGGAAATTGAAAATGCTCCTGGCCTATCTTTAGCCACAAGTAGCGTTTGTAGGACTGCAGGATGGATACACAAAAGTAGGCATCCTGTAGGTCTAAAGCCACCACCTAGTCACCTGGATCCATGGCAGACAGAACCTGGGCCAAGTGTGAGCATCTTGAATTTGTCTATTCACAAGACGGCATTCAACTGGTGGAGATTTAAAATACAATGGAGGGTCCATCCTTCTTTGGCAGAAGGAAATAATGCAAATGACAGCCAGTCACTATTTATAGGGCCCAAAACCTCTCTGTAGTTGCTAAAAGAGCCTGCACCTCTTGAAGCAAGATGGGCAGGTGGTTCTCTGGAAGCCATTCTGATATGGGCGAAAGATGTCGCGGGTCGGAAAGGAACAGCATGGTATAGCCCCATTGAACGATCTGAAGGACCCACCTGTTGAACATTACAGTTTGCCAACCTTGGCGGAAATATCTGGTCCTTCCTCCCACAGGGTGGTTGTGTGCCACTGTTGGCAAACTAAAGTGGCTTTGAGGTTGATGCAACAGGGTGGGGGACTGGGAAGCTCACTGCCCTTGGTGGCATGGATGTTGTCTGCCTGATCCTTGCCCTCCACAAGGACTGAGGTACCTGCTGCGAGAGCGAAGGCCTTAGCGTTGCTGGTATGCCAACCACTGGAGTAGCCCCGAAAGGGGGGAAACTGCTGAGTGAAATGTTGTGCAGAGTAGAATCGGTTTTCTCGCCAAACAGGTGAAACCAACTAATGGTATATCCCTCAGTGAAGGCTGCCCACCCTAGTGTCAACTGCTCTGCCCAAGCAATCAGTCGTGTCCAGTCCAGAATAGATTATATATTTGGCTTCATCCTGACCATCCTGGATGGTTTTGGACAGGTTGGCCGAAATTCCTCCGGGAATGCCGCAAGATTTTGCTAACCATGTCCTATAAAGCGTGGGAATATCTTGTTAGTGAACAGCTGCCACTGACCAGCTGTGAGAGACAGTATGGCCAATGGAAAAATTAATTTCCAGAATGAATGAGTGAATAAATGAAGGGATTTGTTGAGCACGACAGCTATTTTTAAAAGGAGCGCCCCGGCGTTAAAGACAAAAGGTACCAGCAATAAAAACCAGGTTAATAGGTAGATACCAACCACATTTTCTAGATGTTTTCTGAAGTGCAACTCATTGCATTTAAAAAGTGTCAGCAGAAGATGGTTCCTGGCTTTGGCTGCCAAGATGGAGAAGGAGCTCCCTCCCCTCCTGGAATGTTTACAGCTGGGGATTTGAGCTAGAAGAACATCAGAAAATATCAAGCTTCAACCTGAAATATAATGCTGAAGACGATCAGACAGATTTTGGGCCTACAATTATACTTAGCTCTGTGAGCCAGTAACAGAGCATTAGAAAGGATCCTTTTTTGGACAGGAAAGCAGTCTAAGATGGTACGATACTGATGCACATCAGGCGCTTCAGAACTAAACGGACTGAAGAATTCTGAATAGTCTGAAGTGCTGTTGCCCAAATACTTCAGTAAACCAATGGAAACTATATTAGCGTAGTCTAGCCTTGCAGTGACCAATGTGTGGACCACTGTTTTGTGAGTCTCGAAAGGAAGAAGATTTAAGAATTTCTTAAGAGAACGGAGTAATGCAAAATAGGTTCCGATGACCGAAAAGATCTGTGGAAGAAATTATAGATTATTGTCAAACTTTACTCCTAGATTACGGACTATAGTGGAAGACTTTGGGGGTTAGGACAGACCAGCAGGCACCAGTTACTGATCCAGTAATCCTGAGAAGAGCAGAATTTCAGTCTGTTCAGATTTACACTTAAGATTGCTGTGATTCATCCAGTCTATGACCCTGAAATGGAGTACCAAAAGTCTTACCTCTGCTAAATAGGTGTTCGTTATGTCATTCTGATCCGTCTAGAATTCATAGGTGCCATTTTCAATGCAAATCTGTACCAGTGCATGATGCCCTTAGCATATACCATTACTCTTAGCATTCACATGAACCTAGCCACATAAGCAGGCCACTTACCAGCCTTGCCCCTAGTTTCTTGTGGACAGAAGCAACTCTGGAAAAAACTTATCTTGTGCAAATCATTCATATTATTGAATGACTGAGCTGGAATTTACATTTTAATAAATTGGTAGACATCCATAGCAATTTGCCACAGATCTGCTAATTCTGTACAAAGATGTGTGTAGCTGTAAATAGATAAGTTTGTAACTGGTCAGAGGTCAGCTCCCAAGTTAATCTACCTATATTTGGCCTCTTCTTCACCCTTTCACTAGACAAGCAGCAATATGCCACTGTAAATCAATGACACCCCATTTTACAACACTGGGTATTGATCCAAAGTTAAATGTGGGGTATTTGTGGGTACCCTTTCAGTGAGAAATTGATTTGTTGGTTGACTGGGGTATGGGCCCTGGTCAAGCAGCAACCACAATTTTTGCCAGGATGAAGCACAAGCCAACCCTAAATTAACCTGTACTCAACCCTCTGGTAGCTTGGCACAGAGCAGTCAGGCTTAACATAGAGGCAATATGTAAAGTATTTGTGCAACACTCCAAACAGTTATAAAGTGAAAAGAACAAGTTACTTACCTTCGGTAATGATGTATCTGTAAGAGACATACATTAGTTATAGATTCCTTACCTTAGAATTACCCCCAGGCGTCAGACTGGATCTGGAGACTTTTTCTCTTGGCAGTACCCCTGCGCGTCGGTAGGTGGTGTCAGTCGACTCCACATCCGTCGTCGGCGTCGTGGTCGCCGGGATGACATTGCGATGTCTATTTAGAAGTCACCCCTGCGCGCTCACGTCAGTTCTGACACGACTTTCCAAGCCAGAAGCGCAGAGCCATGCAAGACACTGGCCACTGGTGCACATAACTAGGGCCCTGGAAGGGAGTCCCCATCCCTAGAAGTCAGTTCGCAGAACAGGGAGGATGGGTGGGGCGGTAAGGAATCTATAACTAATGTAAGTCTCTTACAGATACATCGTTACCGAAAGTAAGTAACTTGTTCATCTGAAAGAGACCATTAGTTATAGATTCCTTACCTTAGAATAGATACCCCAGCAATGCCAACCCCGGAGGTGGGTCTGCGAACTAAGTTCACACCAGAAAGTCCTGGAGAACAGAACGGACAAAAAAGCTGTCTCTCCGGACTTGGCTATCCAGGCAATAATGTTTGGTGAACGCGTGCAAGGATGCCCACGTGGCTGCCTGGCAGGTGTCAATGAGCGGAACTCCACGTCCCAAAGCAGTAGAGGCTGCCGTCGCCTTGGTAGAGTGTGCGCGAAGTCTCACTGGAGGTTCCTTTTTCGCCAATGAACATTAGATTTTAATGCATAGGACAACCCATGGAGAGATGGTGCGTTTGTGTACGGCCTGACCTTTCTTGGCGCCCACATAAGAAGAGTTGATCGTCCACCCGGAAATCTTTAGTGTGGTCAAGGTAGAAGGACAGCGCCCATTTTGGGTCCACATGGTGGAGTCTCTCCTCCTCTTTGGAAGGGAGCCGAGGAGGGAAGGAGTTGGGCAAAGTGATGTTCTGACCTATGTGGAAAGAAGTAACCACTTTGGGCAGAAAAGAGGGCCTAGTGCGAAGGACCACTTTGACCGGATGGACTGCAAGAAAAGGAGGCTTTGAGGATAGAGCCTGAAGCTCACTCACCCTGCGAGCAGAGGTAATGGCAAGCAGGAAGGCAGTCTTCAAAGTAAGAAGTCGAAGAGGACACTTATGTAGTGGCTCGAAGGGAGCGCACATAAGGTAAGTAAGGACAAGATTCAAGTCCTATTGGGGCATTACGAAAGGAGAAGGAGGAAAGAGATGAGTAATGCCCTTTAAAAATCTATTTACAATAGGGGACTTCAAAAGAGAAGGCTGATCAGGAAGGCGGAGAAAGGCAGATATGGCCGAAAGGTAGCCTTTAAGAGGGCCCAGAGCAGAGCCTTGCTGGGCCAAAGATAGAATGAATAGGAGTACCTCTAAAAGAAAGGCAGAAAGGGGATCCACAGCCTTTGCTGTGCACAATGCCACAAATTTGTTCCATCTACAGGCGTATACCATTTTAGTGGAGGGACACCTGGCTGCCAAGATAACATTACAGACTTCGGGAGGAAGGTCGAAAGCGGCCAACTGCCGCTGCTCAATCTCCACGCAAGGAGGTGGAGGCTGGACAGGTTCAGGTGGAGAACCGTCCCCTGCTGCTGCGACAGAAGATCCTCCCGAAGAGGCAGTCTGATCGGAGAATCGACGGCCATGCTCAAGAGCTCGGGGTACCAGACTCTTCGTGCCCAGTCCAGAGCCACAAGAATGACTTGGGCCTGGTCGTGCTTGATCTTCTTCAGCACTCTGGGCAGAAGTGGTACAGGCGGAAAGGCGTACAGAAGGCCGCAATTCCACTCGCAACGAAAAGCGGCGCCAAACGAGTGCCGCCTTGGAAAGTCCAACACGCAGAACTGCTGACATTGCGCGTTCTATTCGGTGGCGAACAGATCTAACCAAGGCTCTCCTCACTGCTGAAAATGACCTTGCACCACCTCCGAGTGAAGACGCCATTCGTGATCCATCATGCACCGACGGCTGAGCTCGTCCACCCTGGTGTTCAGAGAACCTGCCAGATGTTGAACCACCAGGGATATGCCCTGATGTTCCAGCCATGTCCAAAGGCGAAGAGCCTCGTGACATAGGGTTCACGACCCCACCCGCCCTGTTTGTTGCAGTACCACATGGCGGTGTTGTTGTCTGTGAACACCTGCACTACTCTTCCTTTGACAGAAGGAAGGAATGCCTTCAGTGCAAGATGGATCGCCCGGAGCTCCAAAAGGTTGATGTGGAGACCGGACTCCGCCAGAGACCTCTGATCTCCGCCTCTCCCAGGTGACCGCCCCATTTCAGGAGTGAGGCATCCGTCACAACTGTGAATTCCGGTTGGGGAAGGGAGAGGGATCTGCCGCTGACCCAATCCTGGCTCATGAGCCGCCACTGCAATTGACATGCATCCCCTCCGAGATATGGACGACGTCGGAAAGATTTCCCTGATGCTGCGCCCACTGGAACTTCAGGTTCCACTGCAGGGCCCGCATATACCACCTGACATGATCCACCAGCAGGATGCAGGAGGCCATGAGGCCCAGCAGCCTCAGAGTCAATCTCACGAAATCCGGGATAGAGGCTGAAACATCGGTATCATAGCCCAAATATCCCGGACTCGCTGCTCGGGAGGATAAGCCCGAAACTGCGCTGTATCCAGAGGAGCTTCTGAGAGGGAGTCAGGTGTGACTTCGGCACGTTGATGGTGAACCCCAGCGAGTGCAGGAGGTCCACCGTAGTCTGGAGGTGGGAGCCTGGAGCGAGCCCGCCTTCAACAGCCAGTCGTCGAGATAGGGGGAAGACTGGAACCCCTGATCTGCGCAGATGAGCTGCGACCACCGCCATCCCTTTCGTGAACACCCGAGGGGTGCTGGTAAGGCCAAAGGGGAGCACGGTGAACTGAAAATGCTTGTGGCCTACCATGAACCGTAGGTACTGCCTGTGGGCTGGCAGGACGGGGATATGGAAGTATGCGTCCTGCAAGTCCAACGCTACCATCCAGTCTCTGGAGTCGAGGGCAGACACGATCTGAGCCAACGTGAGCATCTTGAACTTCTCCTTCCGGAGGAAGCGGTTGAGGGCCCTGAGGTCTAAAATAGGATGCAGCCCTTTGTCCTTCTTGGGTACCAGAAAGTAGTGGGAGTGGAAACCACAACCTACTTCTGGAACAGGGACCCTTTAGATAGTTCCCTTGGCCAAGAGAGCTGCAACTTCCTGGCGGAGAAGGGCCAAGTGATCCTCTAACATGTGATGGAAGGATGGTGGCATGAAGGAGGCTAGTCTCGATGGGGAGGGAGTGGCCCCTTCAGACTATCTGCAAAACCCACCTGTCCGACGTGATGTTTTGCCAGTGGGGAAGGTGATGGCAAATCCTGCTGCCCACTGGCCTCTGGTGGCCCTGAAAGGTCAGACTAGGAGGGTTTGGAGGCTGCTGCAGGGGGGTTGTGGGTGGACTGACCTACCCGCTGGCCCCCAGACCCGCGTCGCTGGGTCCCACGCCCGCGGCCACACACAGGCTGGGCAGCTTGCGTGAACCAGTGGCTAGACTGGGTCGAACGTGGTGGGGCACCCCTTCCGTAGCTACGAAAGGGGCGAAAAGCAGACTCCATGGGGCGAGAGGTCGCTGCGAGGCCCAAGGATCTGGCTGTGGCCCTAGAATCCTTGAAGCGCTCAAGCGCCAAGTCTGCCTTGTCACCGAAAAGGCGACGGCCATCAAAGGGCATGTCCAGGAGGGTGGATTGGACATCCCCGGAAAAACCAGACGTCCACAACCAGGCGTAGCGCCTCAGGGCTACTGACGTGGAAACCGTTCTGCCCAGAGAGTCGGCGGTATCCAGCCCACATCTGATGGTGAATTTAGCTGCTTCTCTACCCTCTGCCACTGCACGGGTGAGAACGGCCTGGACCTCATCCGGACACTGTGGCAGCACTTGCGCAACTGTATCCCACAATGTATGGGTATAACCGCCCAAGAGGCATGCGGTATTCACCGACCGCAGCGCTAAGCTGGCGGAAGAAAAAAAGGTGGTCCAGCTTCTTGGATTCCCTATCTGGAGGAGCAGTAGGGAATGCGCCCTTAGAGGACGAGGCTTGGACCACCAAGCTCTCTGGAGTTGGTAGAGGAAAAGTGGGTCGCCCAGGGCCGGGCGGTGGGCAATCATCCTGTCCATAGGAGCCCCTGTGCTGGGCTTGGACCAAGTGCCCAGAAGGACGTCGTTGAGGGCTTCATTGAAAGGCAGAAGGGGCTCCGAAGAGGCCGCCGCCGGTTGAAGCACCTCTGTCAGGAGGTTAGTCCTGACTGCCACCATAGGAAGCTCCAGGCCCAAGGCCTCAGCCGCCCTACGCAACACCACTGCGTATGAGGCTCCCTCCTCCGTAGCCACGGTAGGGGGGGGAGAGCATGCCAAGGTCTGGGGAGGTATCCAAACCACTGGTGTCATCCAGGTCCTCTCGCCAGTCCGGCTCTTCAAGCTGATCAGCCAAAGGGTCCACAGACCCCTCCCAGTCCTCCTCACCCTCCTCTGGTTACCATTCAGGCCTGAAAGGAACACCAGGTATGAACAGGGGCACAAACGTACCTTCCAGCGCCGGTACCGACGTCGGTCCAGCGCCGTGTCCAAGTCGGGGGGGGGCTGGGGTCGGCGCCGGTCGGAGGCACGACCGGGGGCGTCGTCACTGGAATCGGCGCTGGGGAAGGTACCGTGAGGTCGACCGGCGTTGATCCAGGCCTGGATCCTCGGGGGCCCTCTGACCGAGTCCGCGGGGCCCGAAGGCGCGCCGGCGGAGTCGGGCTGCCCAAAGATGCTGTGAAGCCCTTCACAGAAAGTTCGAAGCTGGGCAGGGGACGCTCTGGGAAAAGGAGGGAAGCGCGGAGCCGTTCCAGGAGCAGGCTCCAAAGACGGAGCTGGAGAGCGACGACGCTCGGGGTCCCGCGTCGCGTCGGCTGACAGACGGGGAGAAGGCGAAGAGCGACGCTGCTTCTTTGCCTTCTTCTTGTGCTTAGACTTACCTGATGATCTCGAAGACTTGGATGAGGAATGGTGATGGTAGCTCTGAGACCTTCCTCTTGACCGGGACCGCGAGCGACGCGGAGCCGACTGCCGGGCCTCCAAGAGCTTTCAGGACCGCTCCCGCAAAGACTTCGGATTCATGGCCCGGCAGTCGGAGCACACGCTCCAGGCACCAAAGGCACACGAGGTGGAGGTCCGTAACCGACATCAGCCAGTTACAGGCCTCGCACGGTTTAAACCCGGTCTGATGATGGGACATCCCTCGATAGACTCAAAAAAGAAGTCGACAAAAGTCAAGAAAAAAGCTAGTCAAAAAGTGACTAAGGGGTAGCTCTCTCCAGATCTCCGCTAGGCTGGCACGGAAAAAGAAAGAACTGACGTCTGCGCGCAGGGGCAGCGTCTAAGTAGACATCGCGACGTCATTCCAGCGACCACGACGCCGGCGAAGGACGCGGAGTTGACGGATGCCACCTACCGAACCGCAGGGGTACTGCTAAGAGAAAAATTCTCCGGATCCAGTCTGACGCCTGGGGGTAATTCTAAGGTAAGGAATCTATAACTAATGGTCTCTTTCAGATACACCACATAAAAAGGATCCCCCACCAAGTTAGAAAAATAGAGTACAATTTAATAAATAAAACAAAACCAAAACTACAAAACTCCAACCAGCAGAACCTGAGTTGTGAATTTTCAAAGAATTTAGTGAAAATAGCATCAAAAAGCACAAAGCGCCAACTAGGGATATCTGGTCACACTGCACCGGTTCAAAGTCACACTTTCAGGCCAACCACGATGGGGCGCAGGTTGGCTAGTTACAAGGTTCGGCCAGTTGAAGTTTACCTTGTCAAATCTGTGCCAAGAGTCCCGATCGCAATGAAGGGGGCTGCGAGGAGCAGGGAGTGTGTCAGAGGAGGCTGTCAGCGTGGAGCAAAGAGCAGGCCGACGTAGCGGGTGGGCGTTGCCAGAGCTTCGCACTGGCAGTCCCGTGCTAGCGGTCGATGCTGTAGTGCGAAGAGGGGGCTGCAACATCTTTGTGCTAAATCGCAGTGCAAGCGGTGAGGTCTCGGTGCAAACAGGCCCATTCAGGGTCGCGAAGAGCATAAAAGTTTGAATTCACTTCCCTGAGGCACACCCAGGATCCAGGACCGGAGAGGCACCACTTGGGGTCAGGAAATCACTGCAGCTGTGTCCAGGATGTTGGGGAGCCTTTTATGTCCCTGAGGCTCAGATCAGGAGGCCAGCAGACTAGCCTTGGAGTCACTCTGGTGTCCTGGGTTCAAAGATGAAGTTGAAGGTCCAGTTCTCTTCCCACCCAGGCAAGAGGGCAGCAGGTCAGCACAGCAGGGCATGTGTATTCCTTCAGAGCAGCAGTCCAGCAGAGTGGCAGTCCTTTCAGCAGCACAGCAGTCCTTCTTCCTGGCAGGGTATCCACAGGTCAAGAAGTGTACTGAAGAGTTGGTTTGGATGTCCAGTATTTATACCCAGTTGTGCCTTTGAAATGGGGAGAAGCTTTCAGAGGCATGCCTTTGAAATGCACAAGTTCCCTGCCTTCCTGGCCCTGGCTCCAGACTAACTACAGGGGGTAGGTAGCCCTTTGTGTGGAGACAGGACACAGCCTATTCAAGTGTAAGTGGGGCTGGGCCCAGCTCCTCCCTCCAATCCTGCCAGTGATAGCCCATCCAGTCACATCTAAGCTCCCCATTGTGTGTGGCTGTGTAGGAGGAACAGACAAAGCCCAACTATCACCCAGGTCCAGAGATAGGCTGCAGGCACCAAATGGCTAAGGCAAAAAAATGCAAGCTTTCTAAAAGTGGCATTTTCAGAATTCTTAAAATCCGACTTCCCCATAAATTAGGATTTTAAATTATGATTTTAGAGACACCAAACAATATTCCCATTCGGAAATTACACTTATAAAATGTAATAAGGAAACTCCAATCATATCCCATGGGAGAGGTGGACCTTGCTATAGTGAAAAACAAATGTAATAGTTTTTCGCTAACAGGACATGTAAAACTTAAACTTAAGTCATACTTTTTACATACATTGCACCCTGCCCTCGGGGCTGGCCAGGGTCTACCCTAGGGGTGACATATGTAATATAAAGGAAGGTTTGGGCCTGGCAAAAGATTTAGTTTGCCAGGTCCAAATGGCAGTTTAAAACTGCACACACACAGGCTGCAATGGCAGGCCTGAAACATGTTAACAGTGCTACTTAAGTGTGGGGCACAACCAGTGCTGCAAGCCCACTAGTTGCATTTAATTTACATGCCCTGGGCACCGGTAGTGCCACTTTACTAGGGACTTACAAGTAAATTAAATATGTCAACTGGGTATCAGCCAATATAACATGTTTTACGGAAAGAACACAAACATGTTGTGCACTTTACCACTACTAACCAGTGATAGAGTCCAAAGGCCAACAAAAACGAATTCAGCATTAAAAAAAAATAGGGGAAGGAAGGCAAAACATCTGGGAATGACCATGTAGAAGGGCCAAGTCCAACACTCTTGAATAAACTTATAGGAATCTGGGCTGAAGAATAGCTTAGATTCTCCAGCCACTTTCAAACTGGGTTAAACTGATAGATTAACATTCCCAAATTAACCATCTATGATCAGGTATGCATTTGAGTCATAGCACTGCATTCACTGATTCCAATTGACTGCTGGAGCTTAAAAGGAGGGCTATCACACAACATGGTTTGTGCCTGCAAGTCTAACAAAATACCCACACATCAATTAAAAATTAACAGTTAGATGTTACTATTGGGCAAAACTATTTAATGAAATGTGAAATATGCCAAACATGGCCTTATATTTTGTTTAATTCACCCACGATGCAAAACTGGGCTATAATTAACTGGCAAATTCTCTCTACTAGCAAACCGACAAACTTAGTGGTTTGTACAGTTGACGCGGTTCTCTCTATGAAAACGGAGAACCACACAAACTGCCCATGAACTGGGGCAATGTGGACAGTTTGTTTGGTTTGCACTGGACCTCAGCGCACTATAGAGACCCACAGTAACTACCCCAACAAGCCAGTTCTCGGTTTGGAAAACTGTGGCAGGAGGGAGCAAATTTTGCAGATTTGCATTGGAACTCGCTTCTACATACCGCAGTGAAAAATAGAAGCACCCAGCACTATCAGTCATACCTTTCCATATCTTGAGCATAGAAGTTGTGAACCTTGCCTTCGAGACAACTGTGAATCTGCCCAATTTGTTTCATTGTAACTTTATACTGCCAAAAGTCAACATGGCAATTGCCCATAGCTCAGCTTTGAGGGTTGCTCATTTCATCACTCTAACCTGAAGAGGAAAGAACTATTCACTCAAGCAATGCCTTTAAAAACAAACTCGCCTGATTCAACTATAAACCGGTTAACACTTGCTCTCTTCAAAAAGAGGGTAAATTTACTAAAGCATACCAGATTCCTGAAGCAGTGTATTCAGCTCCAACATCAGTTCATGAGAAGGCACCAGCTGTTGTAGAATCTGGAAAAAAAGAGATTGTGTCAGTTTAGTGCTTTTTCATTACCATCATTCTATACTGCTTCCACTTCATCTTAAATGTCTGTTCTCTATAGTTCTTCGCAAGTCAAAGGTGACCTGGAAGTGCTGAAGAGCAGTACATACTGTCTCTAAGATTCTATCAGATGAAATTGTTGCAGTTCCATCAATACCCTCAGTATACATCGTGTCGCCTTCTTTGGGGCAGATCAGCTAAGTGCACATAACCAACAGATCATTGGTTCGTTTTACAGCCCAACGCTGGTTGGAGTTTACAATGCAACAATATTAGGGGTTTCATTACAAGTGCCCTGGAGTGGGAGCAGATGTTGGTGGACAGTTAATTCCACATGCTCATAGTTAATAATACAGAGGGTTCCATTAAACAGGTTTAAATCCTTCCTGAGGAATCAGCAATTCCAGGTCAGATTGCCCAGGTGATGCTTCATTTTCCTCTGCAGTTTTCCCCCACAGAAATGGATTTGAACAGCAGAAATCAGTAGGGGAATCATGAAAGATCCATTATAACCTTGCAGATCTCATAATGAGGTTATATGCTTCTCATGACGAAGGACTAATAGGTTGCACCATTTACAAGCAGGAACGTATTGAGTTTAGCCAATAAAAAGAAGGTGACAATTTTCCCATAACACTTTGCACCCTAAAATCTTGTGAACTAAAACTTCCAACTGTTTTGATGAATATTTCGGCCACTTTTGCCCTTACAGTGTGTTGCTGAACAGTGTTCTAGAGGTTAGAGGAATGGTTATAATACTGCAGCTGCTTTTTATATTATATGACTAACCAAAGTATGTACCACTTTTGGTTTCCCCAAGCCCCAGGTGTGTGATTGGATGCCTCAGTGGTTTGCCAGTCACACACTTTTAAATATTTTTCTAAATGATCTCCTGTTTCAAAGAGATGGCTGTATGCACCATCAAATCGCTCAAGGTAGGCCACTCGGAATGTAAGTTTCTTGACCTCAAGTGTTTGAAGGGCTGGAGACCAATGAGTAATAAGGGATGGAAAGCTGAGCAGAGGAAATATGACATTACATCTTAAATCTCTACATGTGCCATCTCTCTTGTTAAACATTCCACTATGTAGCATATATTTTAGTACCACAATTACAGGTAAGAGTGCAGTAAACAAACATGCAGCATTCACTCTTAAGACGTAAGCTACTCCTCCAATCATACAATAGCGCGTCAAGGGTACACTAAATTCGGAACTCTACTAAGCAGCCCGGGTTCAGCTGAATCGGTGCCTATGGCCTTGTCTTGCAGCATTTAGCGCTGTCAGTTAGAAGATTATGGCTATTTCCCAGGGCATTTACCTGTTCGCAAGAAACAGACGATTTAAGAGCTATATTTTATTCAATTACGAGCACTGATGGATGTTTCTTGCATGCATTTGCTCTGCTGCTTAAAGTAGAGTCTCAGTGGTCAATACCAACTGGAATACCATATCTTTCGTAAAGCCACAGTAATAGGACACAAAAGGCACTTCCTGCATAAACGTCAGGTATCACGCTTCAGACCTACCAGCTTTTCGCAAATTGAACATTTCCTGCAATATTAGTAGTGTCCAGCGATGGCCATGATATCTAATATGCCTGTCGCAAAAACAAGGGGGAAAAAACTAACAAATCTTCTCCCAATTAAGTTTGCTTTCTTTACAAGCTAACAAGTAAAGAAAACACACACCACGCGGGGAAATAGTTATTTTTTAGCGTCAGAGAGCGTTTTCTTAGCTGGTCTGATCAGCAGAACAGAGACTGTCACAGGAAAGACATGGCCAGGTGCATCCCACCTCCCACATCTCCGCCTCTATAGTAAATCAATTGCATTGATGACAGTAACTGTGACTTGGGGGGAAAACGCACTCCCAGATAATAAATATCCATCAGTGTCCCCTATACAATACCATATAGCTCTAAACCCGTCTGCGTCTTGAGAACAGGTAAGTGTCATGGAAAATGAGCATAATCTTCCAACAAACAGCTCAATGTGCTGCAAGTCATCAAGACAAGGCCAGAGACACTGATTCAGCTGAACCCGGGCCGCTTTGTAGCGCTCAAAATTGACTGTACCCCTGATATGCTAACATTAGTCCTGAATGTAACACTGAAAAAACAAAAGGCAAAGGCAATAGGTCTCGCAGTTGAGACCTTACTGGGCTGCCAATGTATTTTCCTTCCTGTACAGCATGATGGAAATATGTTTTTTATTTTTTATTTTAAAGGAATAAAAAATAACCACGATGACACAGCCTCTGGGCTGTCTCATTTTGTAGGCATGTGCATGCTTTAAAAACGCATGTGCGCCTACAAAATCAAGCAGCCAAGTGGCCTTTTTGTTTTAAATGTTAATGAAGTCTGGTAGCGACATGTCGTCGAGGGGAGCAACATGGAAGTGAGCCAAGAGGGGCTGGGTACTGGATGCAGGGGGAGAACTGCAGGGGAGAGGGAGGTTTGAAGGCACAGAAGCATAGACTGGCAAAAAAAGAGCAACATGGGTGGGTGGGGCACAGAAGCACACATGCCAGGGAAGGCATCATGACCGAGGGAGGGGCGGGGGGAGGGCAGAAACATACGGTGAGATAGTGACATGGGGAACACAGCAACTCATGGGTGAGAGCTGGATGGGGGAACAAAGGAACATGGGTAAGGGAGAGCAACATGCAGCAGAGGAGAGATGCAGAATATGAGAGACAGCTTGCGAAAAAAAGTAGCTCCCAAAACGCAAACAGCAGAAGGACAAAAGTACTTGGGCCATGCTCCAGGGGAGGGCAAAACACAAGAGGAAGTGAAGCATGCACGAATTGACAAACGAGAAGTAACCATATGAGAGTGATGATGAAGCCAACACCTGGGATGCAACAGGCGGGCTCTAAGCCCACTATATGGTAACAAAATGACTCACAAGCGACCGTGCATGTACTGTCTCAGGTGAGACCTTTAAACTCTGTCTTAGGAGTTTCATTTGAAAAAAGAACTGTTGCTTGTTACCAGCCCTGGCAGTGCCATGCCACATCCTCCATAGTAGGGAAGTGTTTGGCCGAGTCCCACTGGGAGTGCTACCTGCATCACTGCAGCCTCGCAGGATATGGCTAGCTTTCTGAAGCACCAGTAATAATGGCAGTAAAGGTGAATGTACAAAAACTCTACAGTCAGATGCCTGGATCAGCTCGAGGGCCTCTTGACCCTTGCGCCCAAGACAGGCAGAGCTTTCATGTGGATTCTACCTGCACCTCATGCTCCATGAATTAAATGCATCAGTGACTTCTGATGTAAAAAGAGTGTGAGAGATACCGATGTAGTGGACGATTGCACAAGTGAAACTAGAAAATCTGATATATTCCACGCTTGGCCAAAATGTGAGATTCCAGGCAGTTTTTTTTATTTCATCGGAACACATTTTTCTTCTTTACCACATATGAAAGCACCTTGAAATATGTGAGTTCAGGATGTGTGCTGTACAAAAAAAATCTTGAGTTTGGTTTAATAGACTGTAATGATGCTCCATCTACAATAATAACCTAGGCTACATGTAGGGTATACAACAACTCACTTGCACCTTAGTTCGCGAGAGGCATTGTTGCCAGGGTGGAGACATGAACGTTTCCAAGCTCATGTTTAAAAAATATCACTAAATAAAAACCTCTCAATACATTGCTATAATCTGATGTATAAAGGTAGAATGCCTTCATCTGTTAAAGAAATATACTTTTTTGAATTTTGATGAGACTTTGTGACATTTTCACTTGAGGTTTATTGCATGATGCTCTTAGAGCCAACCCAGACCATTGGCTCGGCTCGCCATGTAAATTTGTTGGCTCGCCCACCTCTAATGGCAGCCCTCAACATTTTGAATAGGTGCAACACAGACTGGGACTGCATTGCACCTGGTGCAAGTGCATTCAAAACCTTTTTCGAAGAGGTTAGGCCCCTGTGTGCCTGTCTACAGCATAGTTACTTAGGCTGCGAATGGCAAACTACAAATACCAATGACCTGCTAGGTTAGGTCAATTTTTCTATATGTTGAAAACTAAAGATTAACAGAAACAGAAGCTCTTTCAAGATGCTGATGTTGAATATCACCCAACAGAGAATGGTGTTGGAGCTTGCATATTCACTCGTTCATCCACCTATACGTTCCTTTCAGTAGGTTAAGCACTACCTCCAGAGAACCGTCTGTAACCCATATGTCACTTAAAAGTTAACTGTATATGCTCTGTGAGCAATGAAAGTTTGTACTTACTTGTCCTGCTAAATCTCTTCTATGGGGAATTGAAGATTGCATGTGCTGCCTTGTGTGAGAGAAAGAAGCTTGGATTTCTACTGCCGTGCTGCATCTTCTGTGTGGAAGGAAACATGCACTGTTGCTGGCCAATTTGCATGTGTCTTCAGAGAAGTTGGCACTATGCAGCCCTAGCTGCACCTGTCCTCTGAAGAAGGGAAGCTTACAATATTTCTGCCAAAGGTATTCCTGTATATGGGTTATTGGCACTGCTGTTGTCCCATCTTATATTAGGTGCATTTTAATGACAAAAGGGACTGCTTGACAAAATTTGAGATGAGATACTGAGACCTATAGTCCAGAGGAAGGAGGTTTACTTTGTAGGGACAATATATGAACGCTGACACATGTTGAAGAAAAACAGAGCAGGGTCTGTTGCTCAACCCCCCTATTTTTAGGTCTCGCCTAGGCAGCGCTTGCGCTGTATCTTTGAGACATGCTGTATTCAAGTATGGACTTGAAGCTCCGACCACTTTTTGCCCATCTTTTCAACTGGCTCCTGTTACTGTCCATTCTAAATGGTTGTTTTTGATTCGTGAATAGGCTTAGTAGTCCCTCCTTAGAGCCGCCTTTTCTGCTTTTGTAATCTCCCATGAGGAAGTGTTGTTGCTCAGTATGTTTCATTTACAGTCCGTGAGCACTATTTTCTCAAATGAGTTTCTCCTACCTGCTGTTGCAAGCACACTTTACGCTTCCCAGCTAACAAACACAGCATTTGTTTCCTGCTCATCATCAGAGATGTTTGGAGGGCGCCTGCTCTGTTCGGTTCACTTTCCTCCCGCCACCAACCCTGCTTGTTTTTTAAGAATTGTGAACATATTTTATAAGCGCTGCGTCCGTTTCACAAGCACTGTGCTGGTTTTGCTTTTATTGTTATGTATTTTACCGGCTCCACCATCCCACTTTCTCTGCTCTCCCCCTCCCTTACAATCAGCCACGGGGCCCCTTACAATCAGCCACGGGGCTCCAGCTTGTTTTTCTTGCCAGCGCGATGCACGTCCTGTTGTCTTTATATAACGTTATTGTTTTATTAAGTGCGAGTGCAACTGTTGCTGCCGTCACACACGATCTGCATTTCAACCCTTACCACTGGACTGACCCCCCCCCCCCTTTCTACTCCCCAGAACAGACCTGACGAAAGAACAAGGGGCAGCATCGACGTCATGCCTCTGGGGCCCGTCCGCGTCGAGCTCCTTCCCGGCCCGCCCTACTCTAGTCTCTGGAGCAAAAAAGTTGAGATAGTGAAAGTGTGGGCTGGGCCGTGCGGTCGCATGCTCCTCGGCTCTCGCTGCAGTGCCCGCCCGGCTCTGTGAAGGAAAGCGGCTTTTTCCCCCTCCCAGCGCATCTACTTAAGGGAAAGCAGTCGATCTGTATGTTCACAGCTGCTGTGAAACAAACCGTTCTTGCAGGAAAACACCGACCTGCAAAAAGTAACACCAGCCCACGCCCCAGCTGATATGATAATCCCGACGTTCGTGCAAAATCGCATTTGCAATGGTTGTGAGAAAAATTGTTATTTATAAATGTTAATATACTAGAAACACTGCCGTTTTCATCATTATTGCTACATACATGAGAACAAATATTTTAAATGGTGCTCAGTAACTTGTTTTTCTTGTGGCTGCTTGTGGATTCTGAAAGTCGGTAACTCTCCGGCTTTAACTCCGATTTTAGTACGTTATGTGGAGAAAATCCCTTGCTACTGGAATTCCTGTAGTGTTCTGGACAATGTCTCACAGTGAATGTTTGTATCATGATTTCTACTTGAAACTTCGCTAAAGGATTGCTTGTTGCACACGCAAAACAAAAAACAATCATTGAAGTGATCAAAACCACAATGCTTTATGACCCCGCCCTGAGCTCCAACACTGCCTTCCTGTGTGCTTTCCATTTGGTATAATTGTACAGCTAAAGTGTGTAGAGGGCGTTTGCTTTTTTTTAACAATAAATACAAACACAAATGGTTATGGAAAATGATTTTCCTTGCAAGTATGTCCTTTCTGTCACTTCATTAGGAAACCACGACTCATATCACACAAACGGACTGTGGGCACTACTGCTGTAGACAGTGTAAAATATTTAATAGTAGGCGCAGCTAAGTTACGCCATCCATTGACTGATCACAACACTTGGCTGTGCCAGAAAGTTGTGATCACATATGTATGAGGAGTTGCTTCATGCAACTGCGTTCCCGCCACTGGTGTCTGTTGACTGTGAAAGCCAAACATCATTATACGGTGATACAAACCAACCAGCATAAGAACAGAATTTTTACAAACCAGAAATCGCTCAGATCTCAGGCAGAAGCTGTCGCTGGGAAATACCGACCTCTCTGTCCCGGTGTAAAGCAAAATAATTGAGAATCAATTCCATTTTGCAACAGGCATTGATTTTTACCAAAGCTAATTAGTGAACTGTAGAGTACTTCAGCTTAATGGATCTCACAGGCAAGTATGAGAAGCTTTTGCTTACCACCTGCTCCACACAGGCAGCATGCAGACACATAAGGACATACCTCACTTCACTGAGTCTAGCATTCAGCAGCATTTTTGTGGTATTCCCAAACCCATGATCTAAACCTGGACAAAGCAATGCAAGTTACCTTTACATTCTTCGAGTAGCTCTTTGTCATAAGATAAAGAAAGTGTGGTGTCTGCTGGTCAGTGCAGAATCCTCGTCACTTAGAGGGTTTAGGTGACCTTTTAGGCTATGCCTTGCTGTGTTAGTTAAATACAAGGGTGTGTTGTTCCTGAAACAGGGGAAGGTGGTCAGGTCAGTGGAATAACCTCCAGTTGGAGTAAATGCCCTCACACACCCCGAGAGGTGTCATGCTTCATCATCTGGGCGTGCTCATCGGGCCGGCGCTGCAATGCCCGAAGGGCACCCGCGATGGGGCTCTTTGGCGGAGTTCTTTTGATAACACTGTTGAGAGAGTGAAGGTTTGTGGGCTGTGATAAGTAGTGTAGTGAAGTGATAGAGGTGGTTAAAATAGGTTTTGTGATGCTCGGTTTTACTAAACTTTATTGGTGGGGCTCACTAACCTAGAAAAAATCAGTGTAGCTCAAGTGGGATACAATGGTCCTATTTAGCATACGTGCTGTGAAAATGCTTAGTCAACATGTTTCTTGCCTCATCCAGCCCCTAAGGGGTCTATTGGCAATTCATCAGAACCGAGAGAGAATTTTATTTTTATCTTACACTACTGCATGGCTGGTTCTTGAAGTAGTACAGGTAGAACGAGTAACAAGCCCTTCTATGTCTCACAAGGTTTTGATTTACCTTGTTTCTTGGAACGACCTGAAAGAGAGGGAAAGGTGGGGAAATAAAAGTGACAGCGTGGCACATAGGACAGACAGGTATTGTTTGTTTAAAAATTGGTAAAATTTATTTTGGTTTACCACCACATAAAAAAGTGTGTTGCCCACATAAGCACCCTCATGTCAGTCTGGTTTTGGGCACTTGGCGATCATAATGAGCCCCTCTGTAATATGTGGTCATCTATATGAGAGGGTATGGCTCATAGTATGAGGGCAGTATCAATGTGTAAATGCCAAAGAGGATCAATGTTAATTGTCTAGGCAATGTTCTTTGTATTAAATTAACATTACCCTTGTTATTGCAAAAAACCTTTATTGTTCCACAAGCTAGTTTATGCGATTTTTCACAAATTTACTTAAGGTTGTTTTGCAAATATCGAGTAGAACACTCACTCGATAGGTTGTAGGTCTAAAGCATACAGGAATGTTTTTCAGAGCAAGTCGCTCACTCATGACCTGCATATGAAGGAGCAAAGCGGAGGCATTTTAAAGGATCAAACAGTCGCTTACCAGTGGGTCTCGTGTGCGGTCTTAGCGATCAATACTCACTAGTTGTGGCGTGGTGAGCAGCCCTTCACCTACCCCGGCTCTGTCTCCCATACTGAGGCGAGCCGGGAGATCGGTTATGTACACGTACTTCCTGTGGTCATTGAGGAAGACTAGAACGTGAACTGCGGCGGCCATTTTGGGAGGGTCGGGGAAAGCTCAGTACTGTAAAGGAAATTAAAAAAAGACTCAAACTAGAGATAGAGAGTCTCAGAGCGTTCGTGTTTAGCCAGCTATTGTGGGGGGTAGAAAGGAACCCTTAGGCACGTTTATTTGCAGTATAAGGGAGTATGTAATTTAACCTATGTATGGTGGTGTATGGGAAAACGATTTTTCCTTATCTATGTTTTATAAAGGACAAGAAGTCGTAATTACAACATAGGGAAGTCACATCAAAAGATGCGTTTTCTGTTAATGGGTGCTACCAGGGTTCACATTCCCTCTGTCATGACCCAAAATTTGGCCGTGGCACGTCCCAATCAGGTGGTTTCACCCAGAAGCCACCTGGTATGTGAGAGATTTTCACTTGTTTGATGGAGTCGTGCCCTCACTATCATGTGAGTTTCTCGGTTAATACCAGATTAAGGTAGGTACAAAGAGTAAAGTACTCTGTTGAGGTGGTTTTTGTTTTGGTTTATTTGCAAAGTAATTGCAGAAGAAAAGAACAGCCGACACGTGTTTTGCCCACAAGGCCAACAGGCCAGGGCTTTCTCAAGGCAAGTTATTTATTCATAAATGCCTGTCCGGTGTCTTATCAAATGGAGATAAGCCGATGGGCTAGTAGAGTCCGTTGCGGTGCGCGAGGCAAAATTACTGCGGTCACCCTGGCCTGTCGGTATTAACCGAGAAACTCACATGATCGTGAGGGCACGACTCCATCAAACACATGAAAATCTATTACACCAAAAGATGTGTCTGGCTGTGACCATTAAATGCAAGGTGGTCTGCCACCTCCCTGAGTGATGCTGTGGTTAGTGTACATCTCAAATCAATCAATCAACCACAAAGAAGCCCTTTCAGATCACAATGCAATATGTTATGTTGATGTACTGGTCTGATACAGATGCCCTACATCTACAGGTTTATTATGTATTTCCTACTCCTTAAATCATACACGTCACTGTGGGTTGGGCTCTACCCAAAGGGCCAGTAATTCAAAATACAGGCCTAGCACTGTTTACCTGTCACACCCTACCTTCCCACTCCAGCACTCCACCCCACACATTTACCACCTGCTCCAAACAGGAGGTAAATGTGTGAGCTAGGCCACTTGGAAAAGAAAAAAAAATTCTGTACTTGCAGAGTTATTCCCCATTCCAAGGCGTTTAACTCATAATTGCAGGGCAATGGTTGGGTGTTACCAGATAGTAACAGTAAGTTTGTGTGCAGAATTAGCACCCCTCCCCTCCCCCCCCCCCCAAGACTGTGCAACTCGTAAACAGAGACTATATATGATCCAACTTTCCGTGAACCATGGAACCACATAAGACTTCATATGCATCGGAGCAGCAATTTGAATATATTTGCATTACATTCTTGATGAAATGTGCTAATCATTAGTATTAATCTTAATGCCTTTTATTTATGTGTTTTGAAAACCTGCAAGCAGTGCATAAAACGCACTTTGTACTTCTAGTCGTTGCTTACGAGAAGCAAGACTTGCAGTAACTGCGCCTCTTTTACTGCCAGCCTTGCTTCTTGTAAGTAAGGACTATAAGTACAAAGTGCATGTTTATGCACAGCTTGCAGGTTTTTAAAACACATAAATAAAAGGCATTGTCATTTACAATGCCAATAGCTCAAACTATCGCAAATACGACACCTATTGCATTGCAAATGCTTGTTAATCTTGTGGCAGGGAGACACCAGTAAAACAAAATCATTTGCGTGCCTATCCACAAGGGAAATAGTCATGACAGGTAACAGATCTAAAACAGGGGGTACACACAATATTGGGTACGCCACAAACAGGACCCCGAATGGCTGCCATGGAGATTACACAGCAGAAGCCGAGCATCCAGCATAGACACCTCCGATGCACCCAGACTCCCTATAGCATAGATTAGCAACGAAGAGCCCACGGGCGGAAACGGGATAAACACAGGTTGTAAGTTACAACGTTTTTAGATAAGTTTTTAACAGCTTCCATTTAAATCAGAGATTCATAAACATGAGCGCAGATTGAGCGCAAAGTGAGGAAACACGATGTGGACCAATAATGGGTAAAACAGCTCCCGGGAAGGCAGATCTATAATGTAGAAATGTGTACAATGAGGAAAGCTGCAGCAAAATGAAGCAAAGTACTGAATCCCTATTGTGAACAACCGATTGATAGTTTAAATGTAAAATGTAACACTGAAATGGTGAGATTGTAATACATATATACTGTCAAGTGTTGGATAATTACTTTGGAAAGGCCAGGTAGGTCGCTCCCCCCGCCACACAGCTCCGCCTGTGTTGTCCGCCCGCTGCTGCTGGTAAGAACGCCCTTCCCTTTTTCCTTCTGTACCCCCGTTGCCCCATTTGTACTGTGCCCGCATTTTTCTGTTTTCTCGCCCCTTTTTTTCCTTCTGTACCCCCGTTGCCCCATTTGTACTGTGCCCGCATTTGTCTGTTTTCTCGCCCCTTTTTTTCCTTCTGTACCCCCGTTGCCCCATTTGTACTGTGCCCGCATTTGTCTGTTTTCTCGCCCCTTTTTTCCTTCTGTACCCCCGTTGCCCCATTTGTACTGTGCCCGCATTTGTCTGCTTTCTCGCCCCTTTTTTTCCTTCTGTACCGCCGTTGCCCCTTTTGTACTGTGCCCGCATTTGTCTGTTTTCTCGCCCCTTTTTTTCCTTCTGTACCCCCGTTGCCTCTCGCCATTCCCGCCGCTGCGTCCCCTGCGGCCCCGCCCCCCTGACTGCCCATTCGCTGCCCCTGCCTCCCAGCTGCTCCTCCCTCCCACCTCCCCATAAATGGCGGCCGCGGTGAGGAGAGCGACCCTTGACCTTGCCAGGTAGGTCGCTCCCCCGCCACACAGCTCCGCCTGTGTTGTCCGCCCGCTGCTGCTGGTAAGAACGCCCTTCCCTTTTTCCTTCTGTACCCCCGTTGCCCCATTTGTACTGTGCCCGCATTTGTCTGTTTTCTCGCCCCTTTTTTTCCTTCTGTACCCCGTTGCCCCATTTGTACTGTGCCCGCATTTGTCTGTTTTCTCGCCCTTTTTTTTCCTTCTGTACCCCGTTGCCCCATTTGTACTGTGCCCGCATTTGTCTGTTTTCTCGCCCCTTTTTTTCCTTCTGTACCCCCGTTGCCCCATTTGTACTGTGCCCGCATTTGTCTGTTTTCTCGCCCCTTTTTTTCCTTCTGTACCCCCGTTGCCCCTTTTGTACTGTGCCCGCATTTGTCTGTTTTCTCGCCCCTTTTTTCCTTCTGTACCCCCGTTGCCCCATTTGTACTGTGCCCGCATTTGTCTGTTTTCTCGCCCCTTTTTTCCTTCTGTACCCCCGTTGCCCCATTTGTACTGTGCCCGCATTTGTCTGTTTTCTCGCCCCTTTTTTCCTTCTGTACCCCCGTTGCCCCTTTTGTACTGTGCCCGCATCTTTCTGTTTTCTCGCCCCTTTTTTTCCTTCTGTACCCCCGTTGCCCCATTTGTACTGTGCCCGCATTTGTCTGTTTTCTCGCCCCTTTTTTTCCTTCTGTACCCCCGTTGCCCCATTTGTACTGTGCCCGCATTTGTCGGTTTTCTCGCCTCTTTTTTTCCTTCTGTACCCCCGTTGCCCCATTTGTACTGTGCCCGCATTTGTCTGCTTTCTCGCCCCTTTTTTCCTTCTGTACCCCGTTGCCCCTTTTGTACTGTGCCCGCATTTGTCTGTTTCTCGCCCCTTTTTTTCCTTCTGTACCCCCGTTGCCCCTTTTGTACTGTGCCCGCATTTTTCTGTTTTCTCGCCCCTTTTTTTCCTTCTGTACCCCCGTTGCCCCATTTGTACTGTGCCCGCATTTGTCTGCTTTCTCGCCCCTTTTTTCCCTTCTGTACCCCCGTTGCCCCATTTGTACTGTGCCCGCATTTGTCTGTTTTCTCGCCCCTTTTTTTCCTTCTGTACCCCCGTTGCCTCTCGCCATTCCCGCCGCTGCGTCCCCTGCGGCCCCGCCCCCCTGACTGCCCATTCGCTGCCCCTGCCTCCCGCCTCCCAGCTGCTCCTCCCTCCCACCTCCCCATAAATGGCGGCCGCTGCGCGGTGAGGAGAGCGACCCTTGACCTTGCCAGGTAGGTCGCTCCCCCGCCACACAGCTCCGCCTGTGTTGTCCGCCCGCTGCTGCTGGTGGTAAGAACGCCCTTCCCTTTTTCCTTCTGTACCCCCGTTGCCCCATTTGTACTGTGCCCGCATTTTTCTGTTTTCTCGCCCCTTTTTTTCCTTCTGTACCCCCGTTGCCCCATTTGTACTGTGCCCGCATTTGTCTGTTTTCTCGACCCTTTTTTTCCTTCTGTACCCCGTTGCCCCATTTGTACTGTTCCCGCATTTGTCTGTTTTCTCGCCCCTTTTTTTCCTTCTGTACCCCCGTTGCCCCATTTGTACTGTGCCCGCATTTGTCTGTTTTCTCGCCCTTTTTTTCCTTTTGTACCCCCGTTGCCCCATTTGTACTGTGCCCGCATTTGTCTGCTTTCTCGCCCCTTTTTTCCTTCTGTACCCCCGTTGCCCCATTTGTACTGTGCCCGCATTTGTCTGTTTTCTCGCCCCTTTTTTCCTTCTGTACCCCCGTTGCCCCATTTGTACTGTGCCCGCATTTGTCTGTTTTCTCGCCCCTTTTTTTCCTTCTGTCCCCCTGTTGCCCCATTTGTACTGTGCCCGCATTTGTCTGTTTTCTCGCCCCTTTTTTTCCTTCTGTACCCCCGTTGCCCCATTTGTACTGTGCCCGCATTTGTCTGTTTTCTCGCCCCTTTTTTTCCTTCTGTACCCCCGTTGCCCCATTTGTACTGTGCCCGCATTTGTCTGCTTTCTCGCCCCTTTTTTTCCTTCTGTACCCCCGTTGCCCCTTTTGTACTGTGCCCGCATTTGTCTGTTTTCTCGCCCCTTTTTTTCCTTCTGTACCCCCGTTGCCTCTCGCCATTCCCGCCGCTGCGTCCCTGCGGCCCCGCCCCCTGACTGCCCATTCGCTGCCCCTGCCTCCCGCCTCCCAGCTGCTCCTCCCTCCCACCTCCCCATAAATGGCGGCCGCTGCGCGGTGAGGAGAGCGACCCTTGACCTTGCCAGGTAGGTCGCTCCCCCCGCCACACAGCTCCGCCTGTGTTGTCCGCCCGCTGCTGCTGGTAAGAACGCCCTTCCCTTTTTCCTTCTGTACCCCCGTTGCCCCATTTGTACTGTGCCCGCATTTTTCTGTTTTCTTGCCCCTTTTTTTCCTTCTGTACCCCCGTTGCCCCATTTGTACTGTGCCCGCATTTGTCTGTTTTCTCGCCCCTTTTTTTCCTTCTGTACCCCCGTTGCCCCATTTGTACTGTGCCCGCATTTGTCTGTTTTCTCGCCCCTTTTTTTTCCTTCTGTACCCCCGTTGCCCCATTTGTACTGTGCCCGCATTTGTCTGCTTTCTCGCCCCTTTTTTCCTTCTGTACCCCGTTGCCCCATTTGTACTGTGCCCGCATTTGTCTGTTTTCTCGCCCCTTTTTTTCCTTCTGTACCCCCGTTGCCCCATTTGTACTGTGCCCGCATTTGTCTGTTTTCTCGCCCCTTTTTTTCCTTCTGTACCCCCGTTGCCCCATTTGTACTGTGCCCGCATTTGTCGGTTTTCTCGCCCCTTTTTTTCCTTCTGGACCCCCGTTGCCCCATTTGTACTGTGCCCGCATTTGTCTGTTTTTTCGCCCCTTTTTTTCCTTCTGTACCCCCGTTGCCCCATTTGTACTGTGCCCGCATTTGTCTGCTTTCTCGCCCCTTTTTTTCCTTTTGTACCCCCGTTGCCCCTTTTGTACTGTGCCCGCATTTGTCTGTTTTCTCGCCCCTTTTTTTCCTTCTGTACCCCCGTTGCCTCTCGCCATTCCCGCCGCTGCGTCCCCTGCGGCCCCGCCCCCGACTGCCCATTCGCTGCCCCTGCCTCCCGCCTCCCAGCTGCTCCTCCCTCCCACCTCCCCATAAATGGCGGCCGCTGCGCGGTGAGGAGAGCGACCCTTGACCTTGCCAGGTAGGTCGCTCCCCCGCCACACAGCTCCGCCTGTGTTGTCCGCCCGCTGCTGCTGGTAAGAACGCCCTTCCCTTTTTCCTTCTGTACCCCCGTTGCCCCATTTGTACTGTGCCCGCATTTTTCTGTTTTCTCGCCCCTTTTTTTTCCTTCTGTACCCCCGTTGCCCCATTTGTACTGTGCCCGCATTTGTCTGTTTTCTCGCCCCTTTTTCCTTCTGTACCCCCGTTGCCCCATTTGTACTGTGCCCGCATTTGTCTGTTTTCTCGCCCCTTTTTTTCCTTCTGTACCCCCGTTGCCCCATTTGTACTGTGCCCGCATTTGTCTGTTTTCTCGCCCCTTTTTTTCCTTCTGTACCCCCGTTGCCCCATTTGTACTGTGCCCGCATTTGTCTGCTTTCTCGCCCCTTTTTTTCCTTCTGTACCCCCGTTGCCCCATTTGTACTGTGCCCGCATTTGTCTGTTTTCTCGCCCCTTTTTTTCCTTCTGTACCCCCGTTGCCCCATTTGTACTGTGCCCGCATTTGTCTGCTTTCTCGCCCCTTTTTTTCCTTCTGTACCCCCGTTGCCCCATTTGTACTGTGCCCGCATTTGTCTGTTTTCTCACCCCTTTTTTTCCTTCTGTACCCCCGTTGCCCCATTTGTACTGTGCCCGCATTTGTCTGTTTTCTCGCCCCTTTTTTTCCTTCTGTACCCCCGTTGCCCCATTTGTACTGTGCCCGCATTTGTCTGTTTTCTCGCCCCTTTTTTTCCTTCTGTACCCCCGTTGCCCCATTTGTACTGTGCCCGCATTTGTCTGTTTTCTCGCCCCTTTTTTTCCTTCTGTACCCCCGTTGCCCCATTTGTACTGTGCCCGCATTTGTCTGCTTTCTCGCCCCTTTTTTTCCTTCTGTACCCCCGTTGCCCCATTTGTACTGTGCCCGCATTTGTCTGTTTTCTCGCCCCTTTTTTTCCTTCTGTACCCCCGTTGCCCCATTTGTACTGTGCCCGCATTTGTCTGTTTTCTCGCCCCTTTTTTTCCTTCTGTACCCCCGTTGCCCCATTTGTACTGTGCCCGCATTTGTCTGTTTTCTCGCCCCTTTTTTTCCTTCTGTACCCCCGTTGCCCCATTTGTACTGTGCCCGCATTTGTCTGTTTTCTCGCCCCTTTTTTTCCTTCTGTACCCCCGTTGCCCCTTTTGTCCTGTGCCCGCATTTGTCTGTTTTCTCGCCCCTTTTTTCCTTCTGTACCCCCGTTGCCTCTCGCCATTCCCGCCGCTGCGTCCCCTGCGGCCCCGCCCCCCTGACTGCCCATTCGCTGCCCCTGCCTCCCGCCTCCCAGCTGCTCCTCCCTCCCACCTCCCCATAAATGGCGGCCGCGCCGCTGGCGCGCCAAAGGCAAGCCCGTCTGCGCCCGTCCGCGACTGGACTGCGCCCAGCGCCAGAACCCCTGGCCCCCGCAGCAGCCAACCCACCCACCGGACCTACGACACCGCCACCCTCAACGCACTCAACACCGGCCGAATCCCCGGCTGCCACCGTGCCACCCCAGGACGCACCCACGGACCCTTCGCCTGCCAATCTTGCAAGTTCTCCTGCCTCCGGACCTGCACCGCACCCGCCACGCCGAGCACCAGCAGCAACCACCTGAAGTGCATCCTGCTCAACACCCGCTCCGTCCACAGACACGCCGTGGAACTTTGGAACCTGCTCGACTCCACATCACCAGACGTCGCTTTCCTCACGGAAACATGGATGAACGCCTCCTCAGCGCCCGACATCGCCATCGCCATCCCAGACGGATACAAGATCACCCGAAAGGACCGCGCCAACCAGACGAGGCATCGCCATCGTCCACAAGAACATCATCCGCATTACGTCCAACTCCGACGACACCTTCACAGCCGGCGAACACCTGCACTTCCAGATACACACCGACCCCAAGACCACCCTCAGAGGCACCCTCATCTACAGACCCCCAGGACCACGCACACAATTCAGCGAAGACATCGCCGACCTCATCAGCCCGCACGCCCTCCTCTCGGCCGACTACATCCTCCTTGGGGACCTCAACTTCCACCTAGAGAACAACAACGATCGCAACACCACCACCCTGCTGGACAACCTCGCCAACCTCGGACTCAAGCAACTGGTGACCACCCCCACACACCACGCCGGCCACACGCTTGACCCAGTCTTCTCCTCCAGCAAGGACATCTCCTTCAGCCACACCACCGGACTCCACTGGACAGACCACAGCTGCGTCCACTTCAGCTTCAGCAGGACCACCACGCACCACCACCCGCAACAGCTCCCGCGCAGAAGCTGGAACAAGATCACCACCGACCAACTCACCACATCCCTGAGCCAGAACCCTCCCGCCAGCTCAACGAACCCCAACCAAGCCGCCAGCAACCTCACAAGATGGATCACCAACTGCGCTGACATCCTCGCCCCATTGAAGACCCCCCAATCAGACCCGGCAACAAGAAAGCACCCTGGTTCACCGACGAACTCAAGAAATCCAAGAAGAACTGCCGGGCCCTCGAGAAAGCATGGCGCAGAGACCCGACTGCAGACAACATGACCACCCTCAAACACGCCACCCGAAAACACCACCAGCTGATCCACACCACCAAGAAAACCGCATTCAAGGAACGACTGGACAACAACGCCCACAACAGCAAGGAACTCTTCATCATCGTCAAAGAACTCTCGAACCCCAGCGCCGGAAACAACGACATCACCCCCTCGCAAGACCTCTGCAACTCGCTCGCCTCGTTCTTCCACAGCAAGATCGCAGACATACACAACAGTTTCAGCACACAGCCGACGTACCCTACAACCGTTCCAACGTCCCCCACCTCCACCCTCCGAGCCTGGACCCCGATCAACACCGAAGACACTATCCGCACGATGAACTCCATCCACTCCGGATCACCAACCGACCCCTGCCCTCACCACATCTTCAACAAGGCCGACGCCGTCATCGCACCCCACCTCCGGGACATCATCAACACCTCCTTCGACACCACCACCTTCCCAGAGAGCTGGAAGCACGCCGAACTCTGCGCCCTACTGAAGAAACCGTCAGCGGACCCCACCGACCTCAAAAACTACCGCCCCATCTCGCTCCTTCCTTTTCCTGCCAAAGTCATCGAGAAGACCGTCAACAGACAACTGGCCGCCTTCATCGAGACGAATGGATCCCTCGACCACTCACAGTCCGGCTTCCGGGCCAACCACAGCACCGAGACCGCCCTCATCGCAGCCACCGACGACATCCGAGCCCTGCTCGACAACGGGGAAACAGCGGCCCTCATCCTCCTGGACCTCTCCGCAGCGTTCGACACAGTCTGCCACCGCACCCTAGTGCAACGCCTGAACAACGTCGGTATCCAAGAGAAGGCTCTGGAGTGGATCATCTCCTTCCTCGCCGGAAGAACCCAGAGAGTCCGCCTCCCCCCGTTCAGTTCCGAGGCCACCGAAGTCATCTGCGGCGTACCACAAGGATCATCACTCAGCCCCACCCTCTTCAACGTCTACATGAGCCCCCTCGCAGCCATCGCACGCCAACACAACCTCAACATCATCTCCTACGCCGACGACACCCAGCTGATCCTCTCCCTCACCAACGACCCCACAACCGCCAAAACCAACCTACATGAAGGGATGAAGGACGTAGCCGAGTGGATGAGGAACAGCCGCCTGAAACTGAACTCAGATAAGACGGAAGTCCTCATCCTAGGATCATCACCCTCCGCCTGGGACGACTCCTGGTGGCCCCCTGCCCTGGGCAACGCACCCAAACCAACGGAACACGCACGCAACCTGGGCTTCATCCTGGACTCCTCCCTCTCAATGACCAGACAAGTCAACGCCGTCTCCTCGTCTTGCTTCAACATCCTACGCATGCTGCGGAAGATCTTCCGGTGGATCCCCACCGAAACCAGGAAGACGGTCACCCAGGCCCTCGTCACCAGACGACTGGACTACGGCAACTCCTCTACGCCGGAACCACAGCCAAACTTCAGAAAAGACTCCAACGCATCCAGAACGCCTCAGCTCGACTCATCCTGGACATCCCCCGACACAGCCACATCGCCGGACACCTGAGAGACCTGCACTGGCTCCCCGTCAGCAAGAGAATCACGTTCCGACTCCTCACCCACGCACACAAAGCTCTCCACAACCAAGGCCCCAGATACCTCAACGACCGTCTGACCTTCTACACTCCCACCCGCCAGCTACGATCGACCAACCACGCCCTCGCCGCCGTCCCCCGCATCCGAAGAGCCACAACGGGAGGAAGATCCTTCTCCTACCTGGCTGCCAAGACGTGGAACTCCCTACCCATCCACCTCCGCCTGACCCAAGACCACCTCTCCTTCAGGAAGCAACTCAAGACCTGGCTGTTCGAACAGTAGCGGACCCCCCTCCCCCTAGCGCCTTGAGACCCTCCGGGTGAGTAGCGCGCTATACAAATGCTTGATTGATTGATTGATTGAATAAACAAATGTTTAAAAAAAAAAAATGTGCGTGCCTATCCACCCACAATTTAAACACAGGTTTGAAAGTTTGGCATAGGAAGAACATAAATGTCGACATAAGTTGCATACCATTACCCAAATTTAGCAATTTGTTTTTCAACGTTTTAGATTTTGTCAAATTGAATCCTTTGACCACCAACACCAAGGCCATTAAAGTTATGCACCCGAGAGTTGTAATGATGTGATGTAATAAAGATTTAATACAGCTTGCTACATATGTTTTACTTCGTTTTTACAAGAGTCTCAAAAGCAGCAACCAGTACAAGGCATCAAATTCACATCGATGTAGCGCCTGGCAATCGTGTGTAGTATACCAAAAGAAAAACAAAGGAAATTAGAAGAAAAGACAATAGACTGCAGAACAGTATCAATGAAGTAAAATTAGGCCCGGGAGTTATTTTCCTTATGCTACCGTAATTTTGCATAATCTCGGGAATTTCTCAAAAATTGTGTGTAACACTTGTGATTTCGCCATTATGCCGCGTGGTATAAACGAGATATCTGTTTGGGTAAAAATTCCTTTGTGGGAGCAGGGAAACCATGCGATTGGCGTGCAAAAACAACGCAAGCAGCATTTCTTTTGACACGGGTACCGATAAAATAACTTGAAAAGTCACATCTTTAACTAGCTGACCATTCTGGTAAATTTGGCGGCCGACATGCATATTTTATTTTTGAAGTTACACAGAGAAAGTGCCATAGAGAGTGAGGCTACTGTACATACAGAATTAACTTCCACTTCCTGTCCTGAAGACTCGTCGGTCTGCTTTGCCCAGCCGTTGGTCACTTTGGACTTAGATTTTTGAAGGGAAAGCAACACTCTTACTTTGTCTAAAATCTTAACTGCATCTGCCACCGCAGGAAGTTAGAATCTTTACTTTTTAATATATGACGTAAGCTCAGTGCAGTTCTTTGCAAAATGTTTGTGTTGGGAAGCACTGCAATGTTTGTTCCTTCTATGCTTTTTTCATTTTGTTTGTTGCTGATGGGCTGGAACTTATGTTAGGTGGGAGCAGTCAGGCCCATGTGGGAATAAGGGATAATGGACATTTTTGGATAGTAGAGGCCTGCAGTTAATACCACATGCTCATTTTCCTTGTGTTTTTGTGAATTTTGTCCAGATTTGCTGTCACATTGCGGTTCGTTTTACTTTTTGGGGCCTAATGTGCTGTCAACCTTGGATAGATTTTGTAAAGTATTTTTTTTCTCCATTCTTGCTGCTTTTGTAATAGAAATTTTTAAAAATATTTTAGGGGCTTGTGGATGGCCTTGTAGTCATACCAAATGTAGTTTATTTCCCTAGTTGTGGGTTGGGTCTGGGTGGCTCCAATAGACCAGGTCCATGTAGCCAGACATTTTAGTTTGTTCTTCCGCATGTGCTTGCCCACCATTTTTGGGTGTGTGCATTTGTATGAGATGGCTGAATGATTTTTTTCAACTTTTAAACCTATTTGGCAGGAGTAATTGATGATTGGGGCATGATTAAAGTTTAGTTTACTCTTTTCTTGTTGGTTCCATGTTACTGTGCTGTTGAATTTATTGTTTCTGCTTTACTGGCGGTGTACTAGGTCCGTGAATAGGCCCAGTCACATTTTGGATGTATATTTTTGCAATCCATTCCCTGCACTCCTGCAAGTTTTTAATTTTGTTTTCTTTTTTTATTTTGTCCTCATTCGCCATCAGATAATTCAGAGCTGTTAAATTTACTCCTGTGGCCCCCCTCTCAAATAGCACCAACTGGAGAGCTCTGTATCTAGATGGATACGCTTTACACAGAGCCTCTCTACAAGCTTGTTCTGTATCACACGGGGCGCCTCACAGAAACGAGAGAGATGAAGTAAATTAGTGGAAAGGCTTAATCATTGGACTGATTTTATCCTATTGATCAAGAGTGCCCAACCATTCCTCACATGGACCCCAAAAATCTTTTTTATTGTCTTTATTATTTTTATCTTTCTAATTTAACACTATCCAACTTCATTGTGTATTTAATGGAGATCACCCAATCTAATAGAGTTGGGGGAAGTATCCTTAATCCACCTTTTGCAAATTTCTCTTCGTGCAAGTAAAATCAGATATAGACATAACTTGTTTTCCCACCTGGACATAGACTCATAATCTGGAAACAGCCCAAAGAAAACTAAAGTTATGCTTACCTGAGTGCTTACACCAAAAATATCTTCCATACCTCTATTTACCTCTGCCCAAAATTGACGTAGCTTTGGACAAGTTAAAAACATATGGACATCATCCGCATTGATCTGGAGACACTTTGGGCACTTTGGCGCTGGACCTTTCGAGAATTTAGAGAGCTTAAGGGGAGACCAGTACACCCTGTGGATACAAAAGATACGATTCCTTCTTAAATTTGCAGGTTGCACTGTAGTATACAAAATGTCATGAGATACTTGCCATAAATCTTCAAGATGACTGCCAGGCAAGTTCTCTCCCCACAGCTCCATCGGTAGTTTAAACTCTCCCTCTTCCAGGTCAAGCAGTAACCAGTAAAGAGTCGCCACCTCTTTCTTTTTTGCAATTTTCCTCCATAGTGTCTTTTCCAGTTCATTGGACATGCCCACATCAGTCTCGACGGTTTGGTGACAACTTTTTATTTGCCAGTACTTGAATTTAGGCAGCCCGTTGTCTGCGAGTGAATTCATCTCATCCCAAGATAGCAGAGACCCTTCCGGTATTATCTGTTCCCAGCGCAAGATACCTGCCTCTATTAGAGGAGTTGACAGAGAATCTCTGGTCCACCCTGGTGACCCCGGAGCATTCCAAATGGGAGCAAGAGCACTAAAGTAACTAATCTTTAAGGCCTTCTTGATCTTAACCCAAGTGCCAACCAAGCCACTTAGTATTTTTAGGCGAACTTTCTTAAAAAATCTCAGATCTCCATATTTGTATAAGAAACCCTGACTCCCTCTCTCAACATCTGAGAGCATCTCCTTGAACATTACACCGACATCTGAGCTATCTGGTACGTCCATGAGCATTTTACCTGCCCTCAATGAGAATACCCTTGCATACAGAACTAGATCTGGGAGGCATAACCCCGCCTTGGTTTTTTTTCTGCGCAACTTCTTCCACGATATTCTGATACCTTTCGAGGCCCAGATAAAGGTATTTAGTTTCGACTGAAGAATCTTCAAGCTTTTTTCATTAAATACCAGTGGGATGTTCTGAAATAAGAAAATTATTTTAGGCAGCAGCATCATTTTTATTAAATTAACTCTACCACTTAGTCAGAGGTAAGTAGGCCCATCCCGTTAAGGAGTTGTGTATTTCTTTTGTGATTTTTTGAAGATTCGTTTCTGCAGTCTTGTCAATATTTTGGGTAATCAGAATTCCCAAATACCTAATCACTTTTTTTGTTGGATAAGCACAGGCACCCAAATTCCATGCCATACATTCAGTTTTAGCTGCATTTATTTCACATCCCGAAACACTCCCAAAATTCTTTGCTTCTTTATATATTAACGGGATTGTGACATTCAAGTCCGATGTGTAAATCATTAAGTCATCGGCGTATAACGCCACCTTCTTTTCCCAATCCTTAAATTTAAAGGGAGGTGTACCTGGGTGTTGTCTAATCCTTTCAGGCTCAATGTAGAAGTTAAAAAGCATTGGGGATAGTGGGCAACCCTGCCTAGTGCCTCTCTGGATTTTGACTGAAGCAGATAGGTTCCCATTCACTAGAATTCTAGCTATAGGGGCTTGATATATCAAAGAAACTGACCTGCAAAAGTATTTCCTGAGTTACTCTCTTTTAATATATATTTTAAGTATGCCCAGTTTACTCAATCGAAAGCCTTTATGGCGTCTATAGTTATTATAGCTAGAGGGGTTTCGTGTAGAGTTGCTATATCAATTGCCCCAATCAGGTTGTATGTGAGATCCCTTATTCCTCTCCCTCTAACGAATCCCCTTTGATCCCTATGGAGTAGGCTCTCCGTTACTCCGTTCAACCTCTCTGCCAATATTTTTGCAAAGATCTTATAATCAATATTGAGCAGAGAGATAGGCCGATATGAGCCACATGAGCGCGGTGATTTAGAGGGTTTGAGGATTAACGCAACCGTTGCTTCGTTCCAAGAGGGTGGTATATCCCCGCCCTCTTCAAAGATGTGAGAAAATAATATCATCATAACGGGGATAAGAACTTCCCTTAAAACTTTGTATAGTTCCGCAGGTAACCTATCTGGACCTGCGGCTTTCCCGGATTTACCCGAATCTATGGCTTTCCTGATCTCAACACTTGAAATCGGCATGTCCATATTGTGAGATTTATCTTCAGCAATCCTATTTGGGGGGGTCTGACCCAGCCATTTTCTTATTTCCCCTTCCTGGACATTTAAGTCTTCATGATAGACTTCCTCAAAATGCAACTGAAAGGCCTTTTCGATTTCATCTGGGGTCTTGAGTATATTCCTCGGGACAGCAGAGTTCAGCTCATTAATGGTACCTCTAGCCATGTCTTGTTTGGTCTTCCATGCCAGAAGCTTTCCGCAGCTCTCCCCATACTTGAAATGAGCTAGTTTGCTGGCTTGCCACTTCTTTTCCAGCCTTGAGTCAAGGACAGCCGCCAAGTCTGATTTAAGAGATTCTAGCTTTACTGACATGTTCACATCCGAAGGGTTACTCTGGTGTGTGATGAGGTAATACTCGGTTTCTTGTATTTCCTTTTCTATCCCTTCGACTTCTGCTTTATACTTTTTATGCCTAGCAAATTGTAGAGAGGTTATTAGACCCCTTAAAAAAGCTTTGTACGCATCCCAGACCACTTGTATCGGGGCAGTACCTAGATTAGTTTGAAAAAAGGCCTCTGATTCTAACTTTAACTTCTCAGTTATACCCTCCTCCAAAAGAATGGCAAGCTCCAAGGTCCATCTCTTGGGGGTTGCTCCTGCAAGTTTTTGTTGGTGGAGAGGGAGAAAGGGGCTCCAGCCAGGCTAGGGTAGCCATGTTCTCTTTGCTTTACATGACTCTTCCATCGCTGGCCACGTGGTGTTAGCCTTTTTGAGGGATGGAGCTTGAGGGAGGGAGAGACAGAGGCATAGGTAGCCATTCTGCCTTTGTTCTTCTTGCCCCCTGCTTTGTGGCAGCTGCCATTTTGTGGCATGTGTGTGTGTCAGTCATAGGTGGCTATTTTGTCTTTTTTCTCCAGGACTCCTTCCTAGCTGGTCAAGGTCATGTACTGAGCGACTATCATTTCCGGGGTGTTTCTGTTTATTCATCATTCTATTCCACTTTTAAAGCCATTTTCTAGGAGCACTGATATTAGAAGAAGGCTATGTTATGTTTGGTCATTTGTTTGTTTTTTCCTAATATACTGGTTGTACTGTTTATTGATTTATGGTTGTTGTCCCTAATTTACATCTATATAAAATGTGAAAAGCATATATCATTGATTGTTACAAGAGAACCTACTTGTAACTTATTGAGGCTCTCTAAATTACCATTGTTCTTGAATGAATCCGAATAGAACACTATCTTTTTATAGTTCCACCACTGAACTAAGCATTAAGCCCTCATTTTGTTTCCAGCAACACAGAATAACTGTTTCACACTCTCTGGACAGGAAGAGGCAGGGAGGCGGTTTACACCTGGATCAACAGCAGCACCACAACCAAAAGCCAAAGCAGGTGTCTCTCAGTGCAGCAATGTCTGCAGTCATGGTTGATTGCAGTGAATCCAAAATCGAATAGTCCCAGCAGCAAACCGAATCTTCATCACAGTAAACTCAACAGCAACCACAGTTTGCTAAACCTGTTCTTCCTGAGGTAGGAACAGAGCAGGAAGTTGAGTCTGGTGCTGGGCAAGATGTTCTTGTGACTGCTCTTCCACTGGACACGTGGGCTTTACGATCTCTTGCAATGAACAAAAAAAGCACTACACCATCTCATCCAAGCCCCCCACTTGATGATCTTGACATGTATTGGCTCCCGACCGAGACCTGCCACAAGAGAAAAGGAAGGCTCCTGAAAGCCTTGGAAGTGAGGTCAATGATGAAACAGTGATTGCTCATGGGAGATTGGCACAGCGCAAGTGCAGATCACCTCTATTAACCCAGCTCTGAGTCATCCTACACCACCACCACCAGCATCTATCTTTTCACGTGCCCAAAAACGTGCAGCAACCACATTCATTCCTACCACAGTCACTGCCTGCCCTAGAGAAATGCGAAGACAATGTCTCGCTCATTGTCAGCAAGTTCTTTAATAATTGGCTCGATAATAAAACTTTCCGCCCCAGTTTGGGCCTTCTGTACACATAGGCCGCATGAGGAGTGCATCACAAATTGCTTGATTTGCTGCAAACCAGTGTGTTGTGGTAAACCAGAACATTATGGTACAAGAGGCCAAAAGGCCTATCTGAGAAAACACAAAACTGTGTGGGAAGAGCACTTCAAAAAGGTAGCTGCTGGTGAAAAAAGAGAAGAGGTGCGTGGTGTTGGAAGGCGGTGGTGGTAAGGAAAATGTCCTCATGTTATGCAGCCCTATGACTGTCGCTCGTAGTGTGGTGTCATCACCCAAAGGACTCTTGTGAGAGCAGGTGAATCCTGCAGGATTGCGTCAACCCATTTGTTTTTAAAGTTGGTCCTGATCCAACGGCTCAGGGTAACCCTACTCTGCCCCCTTATGCTTATTTTTGTTTGAATTTTCAAGACACAGGGTTCTCCTCATGTTTCTGCTAGCCAACCAGAGCAGAAGCTCCCGTGAGACTCACAAGATCAGATTGCTGTATTATTTAAAACAGAGTACTTGAGGGACTGCCACGAGAGTCCTGCAAACACAATCTTCCAGACATACATAAATTTACTAAATGGGTTTACACCAAATCACAAAAAGCACACTTTCTGGATCAAGATCTAGCTTTCTGCTAAATTTAGCGCTGTCCAAAAATCCCAATGGGAATTGCATGGGGAAATTGTGTTTTTGGGACCACGCTTTTTCCCCCCTCTTGAGGGATCACCCTGAAACTTTCAAGGAAGAAGGTGAGTTGAATGAACATTTTTTAAAGAGTTTTGTGAAGATTCGTCAAATGGGCGCCAAAGTTATCACCACACCAAAAACAATCTTTCTACGATAACTGTCCTAACTAGGACTACACTGTGATGACTGTCACTGTGAAATATTCACTATATATAGTTTGTTTTTTGTTTTGTATTAATCATTTTATTGAAATTTACAAAACATATCGTGAGACTCATACAATACGACTTTGTGTACATAAGTGCAACGTCCATCAATACACTGTCTGTAACATATGGCAGTAAGATATCTGTACCATTCTCTAGGCATTTACAATAGAGGTATCAATTTTCCTTAACTCTCTGGAATCAAAACACCGTAAGCATTGCAGCATGACGTGTATACATTCTAAGCTACCAATAGCGTGTCTACAGTATTATTCTACGGCTTCAGCAGGCTCCAACACTCCCATTCCGCTTCTCACCCCACTCGCACCTCCGGTCTCAACAAATGTTTTATACAGCGCCCAAAAATGTTTCGGTCGACTTCGTGGGGGTAATAACTCGCTATAGTATTCAGTCTGGGTGCTACAATATAACATGTCTCGTGACCATTGCGATATTGTAGGGAGGGGTCCTCTTAACCAACATATGGCCACACATCCTTTAGCTAACAGCAGGCCCATATCTATCAGCCTCCGAGACATTTTGGGAAGAGTCTTAGAATACCCGAGTAGTGCGAGCAGGGGATTCGGGGTTAGTGACAGTTCCGTGACTTGATTCAGTTCCGGAAAGACCCGTACCCAAAAATTGGCTATCCCAGGGCACGCCCAGGCTAAATGAAAGAAGTCAGCAGCGAGGGCGCCGCACCTGGCACAGGCGGAGTCCTCACTCAAACCATATCTGTGCAATCGTGCCGGGGTGTAATAGACCCTATTCTTGAACTTAAAATTTATTAATCTATGCCTCCCATTAAGTGAAACGCGTTTAGTGTTCGTACAACAATATGTCCAGATTTCGTCAGTAATGTCGCAGTGTAAGTCCCGTTGCCAGGCTAAACTCGCTTTGGAGTAACTATGCTGTCGATGAGACATTGAACTATGGTAAATTTTTGTTATCATTTTCCGAGGTGTCTGGGATTGGATAATAGCGGTCAAAGCCGCCAGCTCGGGGGGTTCAGCCATATCATCCCCCAGCAGCTCAGCCAGTGCATGCCTGACTCTATGGAACTGGAATTGTGTAAGCGGGGTGGGCGGTGTATCCTGCACCACCATGTCCCCCCCATCCCTTAGCCACTCCATCCGCAAACAGGTCACCAATGTGTTGTGCGCCTATCATTCTAAGAGCTCTCACTACTCCTGTATCCATACATGGCGGGAGCCACGCACACCAGTCCAGTTTGGCGACCGGGGAGTAGAGAATCGCACCAGCCTGCATTTGTAGTAAGGAGTACCAAGCATGTCTCACTGAGTTCAGGGAGTCAAGGATACCAGTGCGGCGATCCGGTGGTGAAAATAACCAAGCTGGTAGGGGTTTTGGGGCAGCTACCACTGTTTCGATACGGATATGTGGTGTGTCCGCTGGGCCGTGAATCCATTGATATGCCTGCGCGCTTTGTGCTGCTCTGTAATATAACTCCATATCAGGAGCGCCCAGCCCCCCCATGGAGTACGGGAGAGTGAGTGTCCGCCAGCTGACGCGGGCTTGTTTCCCCGCCCATGCAAGACGGATCAGGAGAGACCCGAGTTTACGAAAAAAGACCTGTGGTAGCACCATGGGGATATTCGTGAAAAGAAAAAGAAAGCGTGGTAACACTACCATTTTCATAATGGACACTCTGCCCAATAGTGACAATGGGAGCCGAACCCATCTGGTAATATCATCCTCTAGTTTGTGAACTGCCACACCGTAATTCTCTCTAAACACTACTTCGGAATCTGTGTGCATCTTGACTCCTAAGTACCTCACCGCTTCGGTAGACCATTGCAGTGGGTAATCAGGTTCCAAAGGAGGGGTGGCCGGGGTTAGGGGGAACATAATAGATTTAGTCCAGTTAACGTTTATGCCAGACATAGAGCCAAAAAGTATAACCTCACGCAGTACGGGAGAGAGATTATCATTCGGGTGACGGATATAGAGTAAAGTATCGTCTGCGTAGGTAGAGACTATTAGCCCATGACCAGGGAATTGCAAGCCCCTATGGGAATGGTACTCACGAAGCGCGCAGGCCAGGGGTTCAGCTGCCAGGGCATACAGAATGGGGGACAGGGGGCAACCCTGTCTAGTTCCCCTAGAAATCTGGATAGGATTTGTGACTAAGTCCCCAATTTTGATACGAGCTGTAGGGGAGTAATACAATACCCCGAGGAGTTGTAAGAAAATACTCCCAACACCCATTCTAGTAAGAACCTGTCTCAGAAAAGGCCACTCAACAGAGTCGAAGGCCTTCTCCATGTCCAAAAAGATCGCTATGGCCGGGGTCTCAGGTCTAGTATGTTGCAAGGCAGCAAACACCGTCCGTAAGTTATATGTCAAGTTCCGGCCCGGAACAAAACCAGCTTGTTCTGGTGCTACCAAGGTAGGCACTAGTGGGACTAGTCTATTTGCAAGTATTTTCGCAAATATCTTCGTGTCCACATTCATCAAGGAAAGGGGACGATATGATGCGCAGTTATCTGGGGGCTTCCCCGGTTTGAGGATAGCAACTATAATTGCTTCTCTCATTGAGGGTGGCATCGTACCATTAATACACATATCCTCATATAATATGAGTAATTGCGGTAGCAATAACTCAATAAACGCCTTATAAAAGGCAACTGTCAGGCCATCCCCGCCCGGAGCTCGCCCTGTGCCCATATTAGATAGCGCCATCAATATTTCGTCACGCTCAATCGGTCGCATCAAGAATTCATGTCAGTGGGTGTCAGTTAACCACGGTAACTTGATATGGGCCAGATAATCCAATATTTGCTCCCCTCCGCAACCACCCCGTGTGGCGTACAACTCCGAGTAATACCGTCGGAATTGCTCCGCAACATCCGACTCATCAAAGTATCGCCGTCCGTAGACGTGAGTTCCGGGACAGCAGATCTATCTCTGCGCTGACGAAGTAATTGTGCAAGCATCATTCCAGGGCGTTCCGCCTCCCCATAAACCCGAGCAGTAGCGTATTTCCCCAAGTGTTTAATCTCCAAGTCTGCCTCAGTGTAATACTCTTCCAGTGTCTGTTTGATTTCTTGTGTGACCTCATCAGAGGGTCCCGCTAGCATGGCCTGTTCCAGTGTAGTCAATTTGTGTTCCAGAGATGCAAGTCAGGTCCGTATCGATTTAAGGACACCCACGTGTTTAGAGATAGCTATACCTCTGATATACACTTTGAATGCGTCCCAGACCGTCTGGATAGAATCTACAGAGCCCACATTCTTCTCAAAGAATACTTCTATAGCGTCAGTCATTTCTTCCTTAAATACGGTGTCAAGCAAGGAGTAGGGCGGGAATCTCCAAGTGAAGGGTGGTATATGTGTTCTCGGGGCTTCTAAACGTAATAGAAGTGGGGAATGGTCCGAAAAGGTGCGGGGGAGAATCTCACAAGCACTGATATTTGTGTAGAGTTGACGAGTTGCAAACCAGTAGTCAATTCTAGTATGTATGTCGTGGAATGCGGAGTAGTGTGTGTATCCCCCTTGTGTCGGGTGTCGTTGTCGCCAAACATCATGCAAATCAAAGCGAAGTAATGTGCTTTCCATAGCTAATGCCGACGCCGAGGGACGTCTCTCCGGACCTGCAGACCTATCCAACCTGGGGTCCCGGACAAAGTTAAAATTGCCTCCCCACAAAATCAGACTACCCACTTGCGAACCCACCATATCAGCAAGATGTTTATAAAAATCCGGGGCATCGTAATTTGGGCCATAGACATTAATCAGCAGTAGCTCCAGTCCCCTTCCTCTACATCTGGTAATTGTAAACCTTCCCTCCGAGTCCGACAGCAAAGGCTCCAACTTAAACGCTTTTTTGGGATTTACCCATGTCAGAACGCCTCTTGCATGTGTAGTAAATCCTGACGCATGAATGTTGCCCAGCAGACCTCTGGCGCGCAAAATTGGGCTATTACGCGGGAGGTGAGTCTCCTGCAAAAGTGCAATATCTACGTCATGCCTATCCAGGTATCGTAGAACCTTGCGTACCTTTCTGTGGTCGTTAAGGCCACGTATGTTCCAAGTTAATACTTTAACAGTGTCAGGTCTAGCAGCTTTATTACCATATACCTCTCCTGTCATGGGAGTGTTCAACATTCAAGTATTGTTGCATATGTGTCGATTGCTC
>CAWUFW010000009.1:340000-405000 GCA_963921515.1 Calotriton arnoldi
TAAAAACAACCACAAGAGAGCCTTGGGATGAGAGCTAACAAGTTTTGGGCCAGAGCGAATATCTTGAATTTGCATTTTCATAGGAAGGCATTGAAAGGACGCAGGCACAGAAGAGGTTGGAGGCCTCCATCCTCCTTCAACACCAGAAAATATCAGGATTAGTAGCCCATACCTAGTTCTAAAGCTGGGGCAATCTCTATGGCTCCTTTGGCCAGAAGGGCCTGCTCTGCCTGCTGTAAAACAGACAGATGGTCCTTTGACAGCAGACTTGAGGGTGATGGAAGGTGTGGAGGAGTGCAAGTAAATGGCAGTGCATAGCCCCAAAGGTCTATTTGCAGGACCCGCTTGTCTGAAGTGAACGCTTGCCACTCTAAGAAAATGATGGGCTCTGCCAACCACAGGGTGTCTGGAAGGACAAACTAAAGAGGTTTAGTGTTTGCAGCAGTCGGAGGGGCATTGGACTAGGCTGCTTGCTGCCGCTGCTGTCCATGCTGTCATTGTGAAATACACATCAGCCATGAAAGGGCTGTGGAATATGCTGAACAGGTTGCATAGGATGGTGCCGACGATATTGGTAACCCCTTCCATAGCGACAGAGGAGGCAAAACTGTTGGTGGAATTGTTGCATTGCAGCAGACTGGCCCAAAGAGTGAGCTGGACGGCTGAATCTGCATTTTCTCCAAAAAGGCGAGCTCCATCAAAAGACATGTCCATAAGAGAAGATTGGACATCACCGGAGAAGCCCACAGACCTCATCCAGGCATGTTGACTGAGTGGCACACTGGTGGCTATTGCCCGGCCTAGGCGGTCCTTAGTGTCCAGCCTACATGTAATGACAAATTTTGTCGCATTGTGACCATCTTGGATGGCAACAAAGTACCAAATTGCATGGAAGTAGCAGATAAGCAAGCAGCTGGTCTTGACAGTAAGGCTTTCGCGTGAACAGAAAGGCTGTCGCGTGAACAGCAAGGCTAATGGATTAGAACTCGGCTTACGAAAGGTTTCAATACGCTAGGATTCATGCTCCAATGGAGTGGTGGGAAAGCTTTCTGGTTTATCCTGCTGGTGGATGCCTTTACCATCAGACTCTCTAGCACTGGATGTTGCGTCAGGAAGGCTGGGAGACCAGGAGCAGGACTATGGTACGAGCTATATACTTGTTCCTTGGAGGGCCGGAGCATGGCTCTGCCAATGCCCCAAGCATGGTATCTTGCAGGGCATCATTAAAAGGCAGAAGGGACTGTGTGTGTGTCTGCCCAAGATGTTGGACCACTTTGAGAACATTTGATTTCACCTACATGGTGGGTGGTTGGAGGTCAAGGACCTCTTCTGCCCTCCACATACCAAAGTGAATGAGGCACAATCCTCTGTGTCCGATTGGTTGCCAAAAGACTGCTGCCCTGAAGATTTGGGGCATGGCCTCGCTAGAGGTAGAGACTAGTTCTGCTCAGACTCGTAGTGCACAATTAGTTGTGTTTCCTCCTCCAGCGTCAACATCGGCGTTGATGCATGGGGATCCGGCCAATGTGGGGCAGAGACCGAAATTGCGATTCAGAGCCCGCAGTGGGTTTGACAGTTCTGTACTTATGTGCTTATATCTTAACACGCGAGATACACCTCTTGAGCATAGGATGTGCTTTTATGCAAACACATGGGACGGTTCATAAGTAAATACTAGACCCTTCCCCAGTAGAATGAAAACTGTGGGGCTCATGAAATAATGATACAATGTGCAACAAGGGCTTTTTTGTATTAGGTTCCAGCTAGTGCCAAGGGTGGACCAGTCAGTGTGGATCCAGTTGGAGGTCCTCCTAGTTCCTTGGGGTCCAAAAGTGTATCAGAGGGAGCTGGGAGGGTGCCAAAGAGACGAAGTATGGCTTCTTGAAAGTCTTCAATCTGCTGCGGTGTCACCGATGGACCTAGAAATGTGGGTTGCGTTGGGACAAGAGTCGGAATAGTCTCCAGAGTAGACTTCAGAAACTAGATAGAGAGGCACATTTATGTCCATGTGCCTTCTCGGGAGTTTGAGAGTCACGGGAAGGGGCAGAGTCCCACTTGGACTTCTTGTTCTTCTTTTTGGACTTACCCAATGATTTTGAATGCGATTAAAATCTGCCACAGGAATGGAACCTTCCACTTAACCAGTCACAGTGAGGAGCATTTCTGTGTTTGATGATGAAAAGCGTAGCTTCACAGTACTGTATGGCCTTCGGGTTCATCTGGGTGCAATCACCGCAGGCCTCTGAGTCGTGTTTCGACCCCAAGAAATACCTTATGGGGATCGGTCACAGAAATGTTCTAGCGACAGTTCCTACAATGTTTAAACCTTGTAGTTGCAGGGGGTGGCATTTCCCTTACACCCTAGAATCATTTCTAATATAAATTTGAGAGAATTGTCTTGATCACAGACTAGGACCAGCTCCGCATCCACGTCTGGTGGCACAGAAAAAAGGAACTGACATCAGCACACATGGGTGGAACTTTTATGTGGCACCACACATCACTGTTGGAGCGGAACAATGTTGGTGCGGAGCCACACAACTGCACCTTTTGCCTTGTAGGAGTACTATTAAAAGGTTTCTGGATACAGTCTGACGCCTGGGGAATAGTCAAAGGGTGAGAAATCTGCTGTTAGAAGTATCCATCACAAAACGGTTAGAAGTAATCATCAGAAAATGGGTTTTCCAAATTAACTACTATGCTAACAAGCCACTGGTTAACTAACTTTGTGCGAGTACATACCTTGCACTACAGCCTTTCACCCCATTTAAAAATTCCAAATCTCACAGGTACTGTACTAAAAATGTAAATCAATCTAGCTCTAATTGCAGCCAATGAAAAGCTTAAGGGCATATACAGGCACCTGGTCCAATTCCACAATGGTCTGTATGATGTGGTCCAAGCCTTGTCGCCTGGCTATTTTACCGCTAGGCATGACCGAGCAGGTAAAGGAGGGGGTGGGATTGCTTTGATCTATAAAGAAACACTAAAAGGAATTTTTGCTTCCCTTCAAATTGATAACTATGAAAGTCTTTTTAATTTGACACGTATTTCTAATTTTAGTTTCTCTGGGGTCATATTGTATAGGCCACCAGGCCCTTACGCTCAATTCCTGCAGCCCCTCCCTGATGTAGTCACAGGATTTGCTGCGAACAGGGAGAATTTCACCGTACTTGGTGACTTTAACTTGGACTTAGACGACCTCAACAATGTTGTCGCCGGGAACTGGTCACGATTTTGTATCTCTACAATTGGTAAAGGGGCCAACTCATGAAGAGGGCCACACCATTGATCTAGTGTTCAGGAATGTCCCGAATCTACAGGCACTGAGCCTTATCCCTTTAACATGGTCTGATCACGTTTTGATACCATTAATTTTATCTGTCCCCTCTACTCCCATTGCTACACCTCAGATTAGGCGCAGGGAACATCACTGGTCCAAATTAAACCTGGACGATAGGTCAGTGGCACTACAGACAACGAGACCTTACTTGACAGACAATGTCATCTCCTCAGCATGTAGATTCAATGACTGGATCGTTACTTTACTGGATACAGTCTTACCTGCTAGATGGATGAAGATCACTCAGCAGGAGAAACATTTGTTGGTTTAACACCAGCTTACTTGCTTTGAAAAAAAGACTCTAAACGACTGGAAAGATGCTTGAGGAGGTCTTACAATGAAGCTAGCAAAGCCAAGTATAGAAGTGCCATTAGGCCCTACCACACGGAGATCAAAGCATCTCAATCCACCTACTATTCAACCAAAATTGAACAATCTCCCAATTCCCCCAAGGAGATCTTTCAGATACTTAGGGACATTATGGACATCAAGTCTGTAAGCAATGCACTAGAAGCCTCAGCTGAGCATACAACACTCTGGCTCTCTATTTTCATAAAAAGATACAGGATATTGATTCTTCCTTTCCCGATGGCACAGCCAACGAGGTATCTTCAAGCTGTGAAGTTTCTTCATCGCAGACTAAGGGGAATCTTTCAACTTGTCCAGACCTTAGTGTGAACCTTCTTGTGGACCTTGTAAAGGAAGTATAATCAGGTTCCCCTTTGGACCCTGTCCCATTTCATATCCTGCTGCAAGGGTTTCACAGCATTGCTCCAACTTTGTTGGACCTGCTCAACCTCTTCCTTATTAGTGGTCAGGTCCCCACGCAACAGAAGCATGCAGTGGTTAGGCCCCTTTTAAAAAGGTCAGGGCTGAACCCTTTTTGACTGAGCAATTTTAGGTCCATTTCTTTGTTGCCAGGCTTTTCGAAACTCCTGGAGAAGCATGTTAATATGAATCTTTCCACCTTCCTTGAGTCCAACTATATCCTCCACCCAACTCAAATGGGGTTCAGGCCACAGCACAGTACAGAAACAGCTCTGCTGGCTGTGGTCGAGGAACTAAGAGCTTTGTTGGACAATGGAGGGTTGGCCGCCCTTACCTTGTTAGACCTAAGCGCGGCCTTCGAGACGGTAGATCATGCCACTCTTATTCAGAGGATGTCAAATTTGGGTGATGTTGGCCGTGACTTGAAATGCCTCTCCTCTTTTTGAGGAACAACTCAAAGTCAAAGTAAATTTTATTGTTTGGTCAGTTAAAACCTTAACAATATAAAAGACATTTAAAACATCAATAAAATGTGCCAGTTTTTAACACTTGACATCCGTATGTTCCTGATAAAATATTACACACTATTAATTAAACATGCTCTAATTGTTAGTCCAGGTCCCTATCTATTTGTACTGTCAAAGTTCCAACCATTTCAGCGGACTTGATTTGTTGTATAAAAATAAAAAATAAAAAATTTGGGTCCTGAGCTTTACTTCAGAGGGGTCAGACATTACCATCTTCTAGCTGGATTTTTTAATGTCAGTTTTCAGGGCCTGTTCCAAGATTTTAAGGAATTTAATCAATTTGCAATTCAATTGTGGGTCCGATGGATCTAGCCCTGAAATTATTGCAGCTCGGCAGGTCCGGATACCTCTGGCATTAAATGTTTTTCTAAGTAAAGTGACTCGTGCATTGTGAAGTTTAGTAGATGTGCAGATTATATGGATAAAATCTTCTTCGTAGTTGCCGCAAAGTCGACATGATTTAGGCCCCGTGTGCACCCAGGTTGGCTGATCCGCTATCGACGGCAATTTCCCGAAACTTATAGCCATTAGTTGTTTCTTCAAGTTGATTGAGAATGTTATGCTCAAATAAAGTGCTGGTGCAAGGGTCTTATAATTGTTAATCACCATCCAGGCATGCGACCTTGAGCTGAAGATGTTTTTATCGAGCAGTAGTGAATGGAATTTTGCTGACTTGTTTATTGTTTGTTTGAAGGACTGATATGACAAGTTTTTATTCCATAACTCGGTCGTGCAGGTTGTTAGCAAGGATTTATATAAGTATTGGTTGTATGGTGATTTTTTATCCTCATCCACTTCTGTCCAAAGGGCTTTGTTAATTGGAGAGGTAACCGCATTCTGTTTCAACCGATACCAAAGCTTTATTGTGTTGTACATTCTCCCTATGGTTTCGTTTAAGAGACCAAATTCAAGTCGGACCTGGGCCGGTGAAGCCGTCCGATGTATCTGTAAGCAAAAGACACACAATTGATGGACCAAATGCAGAACAAATCAAAACATTCACCCCCAGTCAAGAGATCTGGGTGAAATCCATCATTCTTTTGCTCACCATGCCACCCCAGTTTAGACCTGGCAAAATGCAAATCAGTCTTGACCCTGTGCCTCATGGGAACAGTCCAGCCCGAACTGCCATCCAGCCCGAACTGCCAAGCCAGGTCCTCCCTGGACCCGAAACAAGCATCCTAGGACCGGTTTCGGGGTTTCACCCCTCTTCAGCCAGGATAGCTTGATTCCAGTGGCACAGTGAGCCCAGGACCCACGTCTGGGCATACCTGGCGCACTTAGGGCGAGAAAGCAAAAGACACACAATTGATGGACGGAATGCAGAACAAATCAAACATTCAACCCCAGTCAAGAGATCTGGGTTAAATCCATTATTCTTTTGCTCACCATGCCACCCCAGTTTAGACCTGGCCATATGCAAATCAGTCTTGACCCTGTGCCTCATGGGAACAGTCCAGCCCGAACTGCCAAGCCAGGTCCTCCCTGAACCGGAAACAAGCATCCTAGGACCGGTTTCGGGGTTTCACCCCTCTTCAGCCAGGAGAGCTTGATTCCAGTGGCACAGTGAGCCCAGGACCCACGTCTGGGCATACCTGGCGCACTTAGGGCGAGAAAGCAAAAGACACACAATTGATGGACGGAATGCAGAACAAATCAAAAAATTCACCCCCAGTCAAGAGATCTGGGTTAAATCCATCATTCTTTTGCTCACCATGCCACCCCAGTTTAGACCTGGCCAAATGCAAATCAGTCTTGACCCTGTGCCTCATGGGAACAGTCCAGCCCGAACTGCCAAGCCAGGTCCTCCCTGGACCGGAAACAAGCATCCTAGGACCAATTTCGGGGTTTCACCCTCTTCAGCCAGGATAGCTTGATTCCAGTGGCACAGTGAGCCCAGCACCCACGTCTGAGCATACCTGGCGCACTTAGGGCGAGAAAGCAAAAGACACACAATTGATGGACGGAATCCAGAACAAATCAAAACATTCACCCCCAGTCAAGAGATCTGGGTTAAATCCATCATTCTTTTGCTCACCATGCCACCCCAGTTTAGACCTGGCCATATGCAAACCAGTCTTGACCCTGTGCCTCAAGGGGACAGTCCAGCCCGAACTGCCAAGCCAGGTCCTCCCTGGACTGGAAACAAGCATCCTAGGACCGGTTTCTTCAGCCAGGATAGCTCGATTCCAGTGGCACAGTGAGCCCAGGACCCACGTCTGGGCATACCTGGCGCACTTAGGGCGAGAAAGCAAAAGACACACAATTGATGTACCATTAGGCACAGGGTCAAGGCTGATTTGCATATGGCTGGGTTCAAACTGGAATGGCATGGTGAGCAAAAAAACGATGGATTTAGGCCCAGATCTCTGTACTGGGGTGAATGTATGACATTGTTCTGCATTCTGTCCATCAACTGTTGGTTTTGCATTTGTCACCCCGAGTGGGACGGGTATGCCCAGACGTGGGTCCCGTGCTCTCCATGCCACTGGAGTCAAGCTATCCTGGCTGAAGAGGGGTGAAACCCCGAAACCGGTCCTAGGATACTTGTTTCCAGTCCAGGGAGGACCTGGCTTGGCAGTTCGGGCTGGACTGTTACCATTAGGCACAGGGTCAAGACTGATTTGCATATGGCTGGGTTCAAACTGGAATGGCATGGTGAGCAAAAAAACGATGGATTTAGGCCCAGATCTCTGTACTGGGGTGAATGTATGACATTGTTCTGCATTCTGTCCATCAACTGTTGGTTTTGCGATGTATCTGGAAGACATTTTTATAAGTAGAGACTATTAGTCGGTTTAAAAGGTCTGAATCTTTGCCATGTAGAGCGGTGCTGGCATATGTTAGCGTTGGCAGCATTTTGGCCGCCATCACCGCAAGCAAGGGTTTGTGTGACGGTCCGCTCAGTTTTTTTGCCAGTATTCTGAAGGCAAATGTAAGTGCACTGGTTCTCTGTGAAATGTACGTTTTTTGCTCTAGATGATTTTGTCTATTATCTATATAAAACCCCAGATATTTGTAAGCTTTTACTTCCTCAATCTGGTTGTCATTGAGCCAGATGTTCTGCTTGCTTCTCCGGTAATTGCCAATCATCATTGTTTTGGTTTCTGATGTATTTATTTCTAGTTTGTTAAATGAGATATATTCTGACATCTCGTTTAATGCTCTTTGCAGACCGATCTTAGTTAAACTCATTAACACCACATCGTCGGCGTACTCGTTCCAGGTGCTTGACCAGTCCTGGTATTCCGACAGTTTTTCTCTGAACTGCAGGGTGCCACAGGGATCCTCTTTGTTTATTCCACTTCAAAGCCTTGGAGGTCGAGGGAGAGGATTACAGTTTAGTGCCTTTTATTCTAATAAATTATTTTCGTAAAGTTGACTTTTTCTGGTGTGATGTTTTTAAGCAAATGAATGGCCTCTGTAGACCATGTAAATGCAAAGATTCCAAAACACAGCGGTAAAACCGTCTTGACATGTTTAACCCCTTGACCGCGATCGGAATTCCGCTCGTGTGCTGGACATTCCGATCGCGGGTGAGCTCGTCATGAGCACGGAAGGGGTTAAATGTTCATGTAAAACCCTCAAAAATCATTTATTTCACAAACACCAAGCAGACACTATGCCTATTTTTGACCATAAATAACAGATCAGAGCTATACACAGAGTAAGTAATTTATATTCAACGGCTTTCCAAATTATTGACAAAAACGGACCGTTTTTAACTTGTGAAAAAGCAAAGTGGAATAGAGTTTTTTCTTTTTGCTTAGAAAGCAAGTGCAGTACATGCCCAGCTAGCACTTTCTAACCACAGTGCTTGCAGTACGGTGTGAAAGCGGAACGTACCAATGGGACTGTACTGAATCCTGGTCTTGAGAAGCTTGTGAAAAAGCTGCTACTGGGAGGAAGTCTGCCCAGGTAACTTGATTTATAAGTTGCAGATGTCACGCTGCCAAAACCCGCCCAGGAATGAGTCGACGCCATGGGAAGCAGGTCTAAGTGGGCATTCTTTCTTGATGCAGTCAGGTACACGTGTGACCCACAGACCGCTGGAGACGCTTCACGAGACATTTCCCGTCTGCTGGTCATGGATCTTCGGTGGCTGCACTTTACTGTACGCGGGTCACATCCTTTCAAGGCAGTTTCCTCAAAGTTAAGTTCATGACCTTCTAAGAATAATGCATCTGGCTTAGAGATATTTTCACAAAAAATCACATTTAAAGCCTGCCCCTCAATGACTCATTAATGACTTTACACTGGTCCTCAACACATGGCAATGGTTTGACGAAATCAAAGGACTGGGAAGCGCAACTCTGCTTTCTGCACAGCATCCAATATTTTATGTTACCTTCTGCATGATGCAATGTAAAGAGTGCATGCTGTTCTAATTGTGACATTTTTGCTCACAGTACCCTGGCATTTTTCTTTATATACTGCTCCACATCACATTTCCCACGTTTCAAAGCACTGTAATAAAAAAAGGAAAATGTTACTTACCCTGTACGTATCCGTTTGTGGCATGTAGTGCTGTAGATTCACATGCTCTGCATACTCCTGCCTTCTAGTGTTGGCCTCGGATGTGTACAACTTGTTCTTCTTCGAAGAAGTCTTTCGAGTCACAAAGTATAGTGACTCCTCCTATGACTGGTAATGCACATTGGCATGGGCTCCATTAGATTGGTTTCCCGCACGGCAGGTGAGGATGGAGATGAAACACAGAAGTGAAAGAAGATGGTGGTTAGCCAGAGGATGTTGTAGAGGATTGAAAAAGTGCACGTAATACAGCATGGCCCGCTTGAGCTTGCGGACGTACTAGTACATCCACATAGTAGTGTTTGGTGTGTGACATCTGCCTTACAGATCTCAGCTATTGGGATGTTACCCAGAAATTCCATATAGGCTGCCTTCTTAAATGTAGAATGCAGCTTACGGGGAGCAGGGTCTTTTAGACTGGGTGTAGCAGGTCTGAATGTACTTGACTAGCCAGCAAACTATCCCTGCTTTTGAAATGGCACTGCCTTTGTGCGGTTAGGTTAAGCAACAAATAACTGTTGCAATTTACGAAAGATTTTGCCCTGAAAATGTCCTAAATGAGTGCCCTCTTGATATCTAATGTGTGATGGGCTCTGTCTGCTACCGAGTCTGGGTGAGCGAAGAATACTGGGAGTTCAACTGTCATGCCGAGGTGGAAAGGGGAGACCACCTTGGGTAGAAGCTTTGGGTTAGTTCTACGGACTACCTTGTCAGCATGAACCTTAAAAAATATGGCTCCTCTAGCATGAGAGCTTGTATCTCACGCTCAAGACTGAGCTCCTGGTGTTGAGTGAAGATCTGGCTGGTTGGGGAGCTTCTCATGGGGGACTACAAACAGCTACAGCTAGGGTGTGAACCATGGTTGTCTGGCCCATGTGGAAGCCACCAGGAGGGGGGTGAGAGACAGCTGCCATAGCTTCTGGACGACATACAAAGAAGGGGGAGAGGCAACAAAGTGTAGGTGTAGGCAAATATCCTGACCAGTTCATCCATAGTGCATTGCAGATGGACTGTTGGTGTGGAGGAAACCTGGAGGCGAAGCCTAGGCATCTGGCGTTTTATGGGGCTGTGAACAGATCATTGGGAACCCCCAACTTTGAAAGTACAGGAGCAGGACTTGGGGGAGAAGTTCCCACTCGTGGACTTGTTGCCGCATCCTCTGAGCACGTCTACAAAGTACTTGTCCCTCCTAAAATGTACTTCACTAGTAGATGTACACTGTGATGGATTTCCCAAAGCCAAATGGTCTGCACTAACGCCTAGAGCTGGGTAGAATGTGTGCCCCTTTGTTTCCAAAGGTAACACATGACAGTCACTTTGTCTGGTTTGACCAGGACTGTTTTGTGATGTATGTGGCAGAAGAAAGGTTTCAGAGCTTGTTGGACTGCCAGTAACTCCAGATAATTGATGCAGAAGTTCTGTTGAAGGGGTGTCCACGTGACATTTAGGATCATATCCTGTAAATGTGCCCCACGGATGAGAGGCATCCGTGGTGACTGTTACCTGGGGAACCGGGTCTAGAAAGAAAGTTGCTGTTCCACCACCGCAGAGAGCGATGGGTGCTGACCCAAATCAATACTAGATCCTCTCAAAAGACCCCCCGCTTGTTACCATTCTGCCATTAGGACCCCTTGAAGTGGAGGCATGTGCAATCGAGCATGGGGAACAATGGCAATGCATGAAACCATCATGACGAAGAAGCGTGCTACTGTTCTGACTGCTAGCTGGAGATCTGGCTGAAAAAGAGGCAGCAGCAGCTGTAAGGCCTGGAAATGTGCAAAGCTGGGATAAGCTTTCCCAGTGACTGAATTTAGAATTGCTCCTAGGAAGGGCTGTATCTGAAGGTGTCGAAGGTGGGGCTTGCCCACACTGATGGTGAATCCGAGATCGTGTACGGTGATCTGGATCAAGCACTGCTGTCTGTTTGCGCTTTTGATCAGCCAGTTGTCTAGGCACGGGAAAACATGGACATTGCTCCTTCTGAGATGAGCAGCTACCAGTGCAAGGCATTTGGTAAAGACTATGGGAGTAGTTACCCTGAAGCACTTTCAATTCAAGGTTGTGCCCACTTACACAAACCTGAGGTAGTGCGGTGCACAGGGTGGATTTGGATATTGAAATGGGCATCCTTTAATTCGAGAGTGGTCATGAATTTGCCTTGCTGCAACAGAGGAATGACGTCCTGGAGCATTACCATGTGGAAGTACTCTGAGAGGAAGGACTATTGAGGGGCCTGAAGTAGAGTATGGGCCTGAGGGACCAATCTTTCTTTGTGATCAGAAAGTACCGGGAGTGCACCTCTTTGCGTGCTGCTGTGGTGGCCCAGGCTCTATGGCCCCTTTGAGCAGTAGCGCGTCCACTTCCTCCTGGAGAAGGTGCTGGTGTTCTGTGGAGAGGGAGTGTTTGAAGGGGGTATGTTTGGTGGTGTGGCAGTGAGTACTAGGCAGTAGCATGTGATATTTTGCCAATATGCGAGGACCCCCTGCAAGCATCCCCTGACAGGTGTAGTGTGGTCAGTGGGAAGGGAGTGGGAGTCAGTGCTTGACCGGGGCGTCTCCCTTTGTCGCACCAACTCTGACCCTGCCCTTGTGGTTATTCCCTTCATAGGAACTTCTGGAATAACCCCAGGAAGCTTTCTGCTGCCTCTGGTATGAGGTGGAAACTTCTGGGGCTGTAGCTTTGCCGCCACCATGGAACTGTGAGCAACAAAAGGACCCAAAGGGCGATGAAGGTTGAAGAGCCCGGTGTCCTTCTTGATCTTCTCTAGCATCTGATCAACTTGAGGCCCAAAGAGGTGTTCCCCAATAAAGAGGAGTTGATCATATACTGTTGGGCTTCTGGCTTACAGCCAGAGAGACCGAGCCAGGCATGTCGGCGAATCAGAATGCTAGAGTTGATACCCCTGGCAGGGGTGTCAGCTGTGTCCAGACACACCTAGTGCTCATATTGTAGATGGTTTGGTCCTCTGCTACGAGCTCCAGAACTCTCTACCTGTATTGATCCAATAGGTGTTGGATCAGGTCCTCTATCTCACTCCACTGTATTCAGTCATAGCTAGAAAGTAGGTTAGCGATGTGCCAATAGGTGGCAGATTGGGCGGCCATCCATTTGCCCGCCACATCGATCTTTTTACTTCCTTTGTCAGGCGGCGGGGCATCACCAGTACCTAGCTGGGCCGAGGGGGAAGGCCTTATACTTTTAGTCTACCCTGGGCTTGACTACTCTGGCTTTGACAGGGTCTTTAAAGACACACTGAGAGATGTCAACATTCTCTTGAGCATGGGTAGGTATTGTGTTGAATGCTGAGTGTGTGAGAACATTTTCACCATGAAGTCATCCACCTCTGCGATGGTGTGCAAGTCTACCTTGTGGAAGGTGGCCACCCTGTGGATGACCTCGTGATATGAGGTGGTATCATCTGGAGGGGAAGGCTTGGCTGTGTAGAGTTTGGGGGTCGTTGTCAACTGGGGATCAACACCATAATTGCCCCAAGGATCATCCTTGGGCTCCTGGTCATATGGTGCATCATACAGGGCCGTAGGATAAAGGGGACTACCCTCCCCATAGAAGGAATGTGGGGGAGACGCCTGGTGAGGATGGCGAAGGTGGCTTGTGTGGTGGAAGGGGTGGGGTGGGGTGGGGGTCATGGATTTAGGTGGAGGAATGGTGACCTTGGGTGGAGGAGGAAGGAGTCTAGGAGGAGGAGGAGAGGAAGAAAGCAGAGGAATGGAGGAATGAGAAGGTATAGGGCAAGTGCCCCTGTCCCAATGCTTCTTCAGTTTAGGAGGTGGCGGTGGCTCCAATGCTCCTCGAAGGTAAGCTTGCTTTTTCAAGGAAGAGTGTCCTGCACAAACGGTGGCGGTTTGGCAGAAATCTTGCCTGTTTGCAGGTGGATGAATAGTCTCTTCTGCCTACTGTACAGCTCCTCCTGAAGGCGATGTAGAATGGGGTCGTCAAAATCCTCGGACCCTGCGGAGGAATGTGCCATAGCCACATTTCGGCTTCAAAGCCAGCCTGGACTTTGAGTGGTGTTTTGGCTTCGAAGAGCCAGTCTGCGCTGTCACCGAGGGCGCAGAACGCATCGAGGGTACTGCTGGCGCCAAAGAAGGCCGGGTATTATGCGGCTGTTTTGGCACCGGGATTGTAGTCCACGTCGGCTCCGAAGCTTTGTGTCAGTGCCTGCCAAGGCTGGGATGCTGTGGCAGTCCGGAAAGCTGTTGGGCTGGTAGTGGGCTCAACGCCTGACCCCGAGAGGCGGTGGTCAACTGGTTGTTTATGTTCGCGGGATACAGTACTCTCAGTCGATATCTTCGGGTGTGTGCCAAGCAGATGGGGGTTGATCTTCGGCAACAACTGAGATCTCAACTCAGGTCTGAAGGCAGGGACACAGGGAGATGCTACAAGCGCAAGCGGACGCGTACTGTTGATGAATGTGTGACTACAGAGTCGGTCCTCCCATGAAACCCCTATGATGTCTGTTGAAAAAAACAAGTCATTTATAACAATACAAGGAAAAGGTCCTATAAATATGGTCTGTATGGTAACATGCATGTTTATTACTAATTAATTGCACAGAAAATTAGCAATTGCAAAAAGCAGGGTCAAAATGAGGTCCTGAGGAAAGCCTACTGACCCTTCACGGGCTATATAAAGGCTTAAACATGTCGACCTATTAGATGCCTGGGAACATTAATTCCTAAAAGCATCAAGCTGATCTATTTTAACCTAGCCCTAGATCCCAGAATAATAAATTTATTACAAAGGATTTAAAGGCTATTTTAACACACTCACTCAACCCTGCCTTCACTCACTGCTACCACTCAAGGAGCTCCACTACCAAACGTGTCAAGCCCACCCATTTACGTTCAGTGTCTGGGTGAGGGTCCAATGACAGGGAGGTAGAGCACAATGGTGTAGAGGGGCATTGAGTTCAGTGTCAGAGTAGAGTGTCAGAGTGCAGTGGCATAGAGTGAGGTGACGTAGAGTGGTGTCGAGTAGAGTGATGCAGAGAGCAGTGGCGTTGAGTACAGTGGGCAGAGTAGAATAGAGTGGTGTGGAGTGCAGTGACAGAGCACAATATTGTACAATGGTGTAGTGTTCAGTGGTGTACATTGAAGTGGGGTATAGTGTTGCAGAGTAGAGTATAGTGGAGTAGAGGTCAGTGGTGCAGAGTAGTTGCCGTAGAGTGCAATGGCATAAAGTGCATTGGTTTTGAGTACAGTGTCGGAGAGTGCAGTGGTTTAGAGTAGAGTGAAGTAGAGTGGTGCAGAGTTGAGTGGCGCCACGTAGAGTGCAGTGGCATCGCATAGCCTAGTGGTGCAGAGTAGATTGCTTCAGAGTAGAGTGGAGTGGCATAGTGGAGTGCTGCAGGGGCAGGGTAGAGTGGAGTGCTGAAGGGGCAGGGTAGAGTGGAGTGCTGCAGAGTAGTGGCGTAGAGTGGAGTGGCGTAGAGTGGAGTGGCATAGAGTGCAGTGCTGAGTGCAGGGTTGAAGAGTGCAGGGTTGAAGAGTGCAGGGTTGAAGAGTGCAGGGTTGAAGAGTGCAGGGTTGAAGAGTGCAGGGTTGAAGAGTGCAGGGTTGAAGAGTGCAGGGTTGAAGGGTGCAGGGTTGAAGGGTGCAGGGTTGAAGGGTGCAGGGTTGAAGGGTGCAGGGTTGAAGGGTGCAGGGTTGAAGGGTGCAGGGTTGAAGGGTGCAGGGTTGAAGGGTGCAGGGTTGAAGGGTGCAGGGTTGAAGGGTGCAGGGTTGAAGAGTGCAGGGTTGAAGAGTGCAGGGTTGAAGAGTGCAGGGTTGAAGAGTGCAGGGTTGAAGAGTGCAGGGTTGAAGAGTGCAGTGCTGAAGAGTGCAGTGCTGAAGAGTGCAGGGTTGAAGAGTGCAGGGTTGAAGAGTGCAGGGTTGAAGAGTGCAGGGTTGAAGAGTGCAGGGTTGAAGAGTGCAGGGTTGAAGAGTGCAGGGTTGAAGAGTGCAGGGTTGAAGAGTGCAGGGTTGAGGAGTGCAGGGTTGAGGAGTGCAGGGTTGAGGAGTGCAGGGTTGAGGAGTGCAGGGTTGAGGAGTGCAGGGTTGAGGAGTGCAGGGTTGAGGAGTGCAGGGTTGAGGAGTGGAGTGGCGCAGAGTGAATTGGCGTGGAGTGGCGCGGAGTGGCGCAGAGTGGAGTGGCGCAGAGTGGAGTGGCGCGGAGTGGCGCAGAGTAGATTGTTTCAGAGTAGAGTAAAGTGGCATCAAGTGAAGTGGTGCAGGCTAGAGTGGAGTGGTGCAGTGGCAGAGTGCAGTGGCATAGAGTGATGCAGAGAGCTTTTGTGCAGAGTAGAACAGAGTGGTGTAGAGTGCAGTGACGAAGAGCGCAATGGTGTAGAGTGGCGTAGCATTTAGTGTCGCAGAGTGAAGTTGGGTAGAGTGTTGTAGAGTGCAGTAGCATAGAATGCAGTGATGCAGAGTAGTTGTCTTAGAGTGCAGTGGTGTAGAGTGCATTGGTTTTGAGCAAAGTGGTGTAGAGTGCATTGGTGTAGAGTGCATTGGTGTAGAGTGCATTGGTGTAGAGTGCAGTGGTGTAGAGTGCAGTGGTGCAGAGTGCAGTGGTACAGAGTGCAGTGGTGCAGAGTGCAGTGGTGCAGAGTGCAGTGGTGTAGAGTGCAGTGGTGTACAGTAGAGTGGTGTACAGTAGAGTGGTGTACAGTAGAGTGGTGTACAGTAGAGTGGTGCACAGTAGAGTGGTGCACAGTAGAGTGGTGCACAGTAGAGTGGTGCACAGTAGAGTGGTGCACAGTAGAGTGGTGCATAGTAGAGTAGAGTAGGGTGGCACAGAGTGGCGCCGCTTAGACTATAGTGGTGTAGAGTGGAGTGGTATAGCGTAGTGGCATAAAGCACAGTGACAGAGTAGAGTTTGCAGAGTGGAGTAGAGTGGCGTAGAGTGCAGTGGCGTAGAGTAGATTGTTTCATAGTAGAGTGCAGTGGTGCAGAGTGGAGCGTTGCAGGGTAGAGTGGAGTGGTGCAGGGTAGAGTGGAGTGGCAGAGTAGTGGCATAGAGTGCAGTGTTGCAGAGTAGAGTGGAATGGCCCAGACTGGAGTTGCGAAGAGTGCAGTGGTGCAGAGTAGAGTGGTGTTTAGTGCACTGGCATAGAGTAGTGGAGAGTAAAGAGGTGTCGAGTGCAGTGTCATAGTGTACTGGTGCACAGTAGATTATAGTGGCGTAGAGTGTAGTGGTGTAGAGTGTAGTGGTGTAGAGTGTAGTGGTGTAGAGTGTAGTGGTGTAGAGTGTAGTGGTGTAGAGTGTAGTGGTGTAGAGTACATTGGCATAGAGTGAAGTAGAGTAGCATAGAATGGTGAAGAGTAGAGTGCAGTGGCACAGAATAGAGTGATGTAGCGCTGAGTGGTGGAGATTGCAGTGTTGCAGAGTAGTGTTGTAGAGTGCAGTGGTGTAAAGTGGCGTAGAGTGCAATGGTGTAGAGTGGCGTAGAGTTCAGTAGCGTAGAGTGTTGCTGAGTATAGTGGGCTGCAGATTAGATTGGCATTGAGTGCAGTGGAGCAGAGTGTATTGATTTTAAGTAAAGTAGTGTAGAGTGCATTGGCGTACAGTGCAGTGGCATAGAGTGCAGTGGCATAGAGTGCAGTGGTGCTGAGTGGATTACAGCGGCTTAGAGTGGACTGGCATAGAGTGCAGTTGAGTGGCGTAGAGTGGTGCAGAGTATAGTGCACTGGTATAGATTGCAGTGTGAAGAAAAGAGTGGCATAGAGTTCAGTGGGGGAGAGTGGAGTGGTGTAGAGTGTAGTGGTGTTGAGTGGAGTGGTGTAGTGTGGAGTGGTGCAGAGTAGAGCACAGTGGCAGAGTGGAGTGATGCAGAGTGTAGAGGCAGAGAGTGCATTCACGTAGAGTGCAGTGGTAGAGAGTGCAGTGGTAGAGAGTGCAGAGCGCAGTGGCAGAGAGCGCAGTGGCAGAGAGCGCTGTGGCAGAGAGCGCTGTGGCAGAGAGCGCTGTGGCAGAGAGCGCTGTGGCAGAGTGCGCTGTGGCAGAGTGCGCTGTGGCAGAGTGCTGTGGCACAGTGCTGTGATGTATAGTAGAGTGGCACAGAGAGCAGTGGCATAGAGTACAGAAGTGCAGAGTAGAATAGAGTGATACAGAGAACAGGGATGTAGAGTGCTAAGGCATAGAGGGCAGTGGTGTAAAGTGTTGCAGAGTATAGTATAGTGGCGCAGAGTGTAATGGAGCAGAGAAGATTGGAATAGAGTTCAGTGGTGTAGAGTGCATTGGTTTTGAGTAAAGTGGTGTAAAGTGCATTGGCATAGAGTGCAATGATGCAGAGTAGAGTGCATTAGCGCAGAGCTGAATGCAGTGGCGCAAAGCAGAGTGGAGTGGCGCAGAGTAGAGTGGAGTGGTCCAGGGTAGAGTGGAGTGGCACAGAGTGGAGTGGAGTGGTCCAGGGTAGAGTGGAGTGGCACAGAGTAGAGTGGAATGGCACAGAGTAGAGTGGAGTGGCACAAAGTGGAATGTCACAGAGTGGAGTGGCGCAGAGTGGAGTGTAGTGCTATGCCCATGCAGCAGAAGGGTGGTAAGGGTGTAGTATGTAGCTGGTGGTGCACTTTGGAGCACTGGTGAGGTAGCACACGGTCATTTGCAGACAGTACCTTTTCAGTTGAAATGACCACTAAATTTGCCCAGACATGCAGTGTAGGAAAATAGGATCTGCTTCTTATGGTTACCCCCACTTTTTGCTAAATGTGATACTGTTTTTGACTAGTCTGACTGGGATCCTGCTAATCAGGACCCCAGTCTATCTGCTTTCTCCCTAAACTGTTATGTTATGTACTTAGGTACACTCCAGATTGGATACTGGGGTACCCTTCTCAGTCCCTAGTATATGGTACCCATGTACCCAGGGCATAGGTACCCCAGAGGCCTCCCATGGGCTGAAGCATGTATTATGCCACCCATGAGAAGCCATGCAAAATGGAACTACAGGCCTGCCATTGCAGCCTGTGTAAGTTGGTGTATGCACCACTTACTTAAGATATAGGTTTACTATATCTAAGGTTCACTGCACTTAAAACCTATAAGTCACCACTATAGCAGACCTTAACAATCCTGAAGGCAGGGTGCTTGGTTCTAAGTGAGAGGGTGCCACTGCATGAGTAGAACATTCCTGCAGCCTACGGAGTCCATTCTCCCGGGTAGTCAGTGAAGCAGCCATGTAAGACATATAGTCTGGCATTATGCGACCGCGTGATGACCAACTCTAAAACGGCTGAAACAAACCCTATTGTGTTTGGTGTCAAACATGTTTTTATTTTTTTTTATAATTCTTTTTATTAAACCATCGACATAATTCACTATATTGATTCAAGAGCAAGAGACAAGATATATTCCGGATTTCCGACTTAGGTCACAGGGAATCAAGTTACAGTGTACAATATAAGACAATTCGGGGGTTACAAGAGTCTCAGTTTCATTCAAGGGTGTCAGTGGGGTACAAATATTCCCTCTGTATTGGTTCCAAGGCCCCCACACCCTGTTCCATTTCCTGGGACACCCTCTGGCAACATAGACTGATTTCTCCCGATACATGCACCAGTCTAAGTCCTCCTCCCATTTTCCCAATGTGGGCGGTTAATGGGCCCCCCAGTTCTGTGCAATGTTCCTTTTCGCGATCATTACTGCCAGAGTTGCCCATTGCTTAGTGTAAGAGGTAAGGTCCGTAGGTTCCCAAATGTTTAGGAGGCACCTGCGTGCTTCTGGCTGCAGGTCGATAGTAAGTACCTCCCGTAGAGTGCGATGTGTGGCTTGCCAATAGGACTGTATGTGTACACAGTCCCATAAGATGTGGATAAAAGTGCCAACTTCCCCACACCCACGTCTGCACTCCCCGCTATCTGCCCTGCCCATGCGGACCAAGCCCGGCCCTGTGGTGTAAATCCTGTGTAGAATTTTGAGCTGTACTAAGCGTAGTCCGGCCTGGACCGCCACTTCTCTCGGGGAGGAGACCGCCTCCCGCCAGTCCTCCTCATCCAGTTCTAAGCCGTCTCTTACCCATTTCTCCTTAAGCGATTGTAGCGGGTCTTCCATATTATTAATTCGTTTTTTGTAGATCAGAGAGATGGTTTTGTCGGGAAGGTGGCCATCGAGTAGTCTATCCTCCAAGGGGGAGGCATCCGGAAGTGAGGACTTACTGGTGATGTGAGTGTGCAAGGCATGCCGAATTTGAAGATACCTGTAATACTCAGTAGCAGCCAGGCGATATCGCTGTTGGAGGGAGGCAAAAGGAAGGATTTCGTCATTGACCCAGAGATCTTTGATCTGGGAGATTCCAATAAGGTCCCATTTATCAAAGCCCTTGGATTGCCACAGATTTCCCAGCCTTTCGGAGTTCCACAGTGGAGTTGCCAGGGTGAGTCTATGGTCCCATCCCAGCTGTTTCTTAGCCACGTGCCATACATGGACTGAGTGTGCGGTCGGTCCAGTAAGGGGATATTTACGGGGCCTAGAATAGAGTGCTCTGCTGTACTCCCCCCCCCCCGGGTGGTGTCAAACATGTTGGAATCATACCCCCACACCGGTAACCGGTGTGCGAGGTATGATTCCACCCTTCAGATGCAAGCTTAATTGGGTCCCTGGTGTTCCCGGTACCAGCCTTCTAGTCCCGGACAGACCAAAATGGTTGCTGCCGACCAGAGACACATTTCTGCCCTCCTGTTGCTGAGCCAAGCTCGAGCAGGGGAAGGCAGAACAATAGGCATCCTGTCACAGGGAGGTGTGACCACCTCCCAGACAGGATTTAGTGTATTAGGGCTGGGTGGGTGCACTTGCCAGCGACCGAAAGTCTGCATGAGGGGCACATTTGGTGTCTCTGTGCATAGTCCAGTTCAAACCAGTCCTGGGAGCCGTTGGCTCCTGCTCTGGCGCGAAACTGGACAAAGGACATGGGAGTAACCTCCCCACTGTCCAGACCCTCCCCTGGGAGAGTCTCCTGAATCTGTCCAACCCTCTCCCGTGGGTACAAAAGGACTTACCTGGCTGTAGGACCTTAGATTCGACGTGGACAAGATTCTGAACCAGAAACCCCTGTACTTCGACCGTCTGGACACTCTGGACTTCGCTGGACTTCGTTTGGGCCCGACTTCGTCTCCCTCTCAGTCTGAAGCATCATCTGTGCCCGTGCGCCATACAGGCTCCATGCAGGACCTTTGGAGCATCAAGGACAACCAAAGATATCTCCCTTGGAGTGAAGGAGCCACTCCCCTGCATTCGCAGGCACCACAACACTGCTGTCCGGTCTGCTGACCCTGAGCTCCTACGGACTCCGAAGGCTTCAGCAACACAGGAGGTGGGTTTCTACGTCCCTCGAGGTCTGAGCTGCCCTCTCACCAAGTTTGAGGTCAGAATCCCTCGTGGGGGCTGCAATACCCGAACCCCTGTGCACCGCGTACATTTGCAAGTGCATATGCTTGTTGGTGTTTCCCGAACAAGTGTATTGGGCTTCAAGGAGCCCCAACCTCTGGCACCATTTCCTAAGAAGAACTCCGGCCTCCTCGCACCGAGTGCTCCGTGGGCTGTTTGGTGAAATCGCTCGAGGTCCTCTCCCGACTCCTGTGCCTCCGGCCTGTGGGTCCACTTGAGGGTCAACTTTGCTTTTCTTGGGCTCCCCTGGTTGTTCCAGGCCTGCCCTGACTCCCCTTGCTTTGGTGAGTCTCCTGGACCTTGCTGGTCCGAACCTTACAGATCCTTGACCTTCTGCGTGGGTTGCCGTTGCCAAGGCTTGTTGGTGGTCCCTCCAGACACCGACCCCTCAGTGCTCGACATCCTTCGTGGGACAGCTCGTATCCATCTCCTGGCCGTCCTCGACGTCTCCTGTTCCCCGTAGCTGCAGAGTCAAGAAGTCAATCAACACACCTGAAGCACCCGACATCGGTGGACATTCATCTACCGAGCCCCTGGTCACTCCTGAGTGACCCAGACTCTGTCCCCTCTGCTTTCAGGTACTCTTCGACAAGAATCCACCTTTGGATTCCAACGGACACTTTTCTTCCTTCCAGCAGCGGCTCTTCTTCGAAGTCCTCCATTGGGTTCAACGGCGGTTTCTGACACCACTTCAGACCTATGCACTCGGCTACCCTGGGATAGGTAACTTGGGTACCTCTGTATCCACGGGTGGGGTGGCTCTCCAACCTCCTATCTTCCACGGGGTTTCTTCGAAGTCCACTGGGAAGGGTCCTTAAACTCTAAAACTTCAACCGCGACTTTCCCATAGAATTGTACGGAGCACGCGGTCTTGTTCCCACACTGCACCCGTCCTCCGTAGGATCACTACTTACTCACCTTGGGGGAGTTCCTTGGGGTCCCAGCAATTCCACGTCCTCTCGACACTGTCTTGACTTGAGTCGTGGTTCTTATACCACTATTTAAGTATATGGTTTGGTCCCCCCCCCGGGCCCACTGTGTATTAGTGCTATTTACTATCATTTCTGTGCTTGAGTATGGTGTGCCTTGTGATTATCTCCGTGTAGGAGATACTGTGTCATACTAGATAGTGTTATATTAATAAATACATATTTTTATAACTACTGTGCAGTTCTCCTTTCATTTAACCAATACTGTAAGGTTGCATTCTGGTAAAACAAGCTGCTTAACATTCCTTCAAGACGAAGCCTGAAGGCTGCTCTCCAAAGCTACTACTTGGATAGCTTTCTAAGGTTATCTTTGACCTCTTAACTCACCACAGGGTTGTTTGGACTGGTGCAAGGTGCCCACTTTAATTAGTGGACAGCATATACCAGCCCGACTTCTCACATGCAGTTTTACTGGTAAAACTATACAGCGCAAAAACGATAATGTGTGGTAATCGGATTTCAGCAAATACTTATCATTTGCTGCACATCACCAAGTCAAGTGTTTAGATTTTTTTCAAAATTACTAAAATCTTTTTTTCCATCACACTTCAGACATACAAAAAATGTGCTGAATTTGTGCTTTCCTAATTGCGGATATAATTTGAAATGTGTATAGTTCATTTGCTGATATTTAAATGTGTTAGAAAAAAAAAGGCATCCTAGATTCCTTCTCGTTTCCTGTACCCCAGTAGGATTGGCACCTAGATCACTTCTACAAAACTCTCTCACTTTGCAGCCAGAGAAATAAAATTACACTTCAGTTTCTGAATAAGCAGCATAGCCTGACTTTTGACCTTTGCCTTTGAACATGCAGCAAATGCAACAAGATTAACACAAAATTTAAAAGCATCTTGATTGCTCATTCACCTTCTGAACTGCATCATGATTATTTCTGGGGGTGCTGCAACACCCCAATTTCCAACGCCCATGAAATGACCACTACATTTGCACAGACATACAGTTTTACTACAGGGCATAAACGATAATGTATGGAAATGTCATCACCTACTGTATTGATTAGCTTGATAATATTAAAATATTTGTTTCCACCACACTTCGAATTACCAAAAAATGTGCTTCATTTGTGCTTTCCTAATTCTGATATATTCTGAAATATCTGCACAGTTAATTTACAGACATTTAAATGTTGTTGTTGTGTGCTAGAATAAAACTAACATTGTACAGCCTTTCTCAAGCACACAACCAGGAGCCATCATGACTGTCACATAAATTCTCTCACTTTGAAGTCAGAGAAAGAAAAGTAAACACCGACCTCCCTGGAAGACAGAGCCTGAGATTTGACCTCTGCCTTGGAATGCACAGCAAATGTGACGAAATAAGAACAGGATTTAAAGGCCTGTTTACAGAAATCGATCACAGGTGGAAGAATACAGTAAATAGGGATTGGGCAACGGAAGGGACGAACTCAAGGTGGACATCCTAAAACAATAGAGCCAGCAAACAGTAAGCAAGCAAGTGTGAGTTACAAACCAGAAAACCAATGGCAAGCAATGGGCAGAATGCATTCCCAGGGAAGCTTCCTGAACTTCCCCAAGACATCATTAGCAAACCAAAGAGCTGCAATGTCTGGTAGGCTTCAACCTAAAAATAAGTTGTACACATCCGAGCCCAACATTAGTTGACAGGAGATTGCAGAGCATGAGTATTTGCAGTTACATGATACAGAATTAAAGAACCTTGGAGAGACAAAGGGCAGAGACAGCAATGTCAGCATGCAAACCTATGGTTGCAGGCTGCACACAGATCATTGCAGCAAGCATGTAACAGGCGGAGATATCTCACCAGCATAAAGTAAAAGTTTCAACATAGTTTCACTCTTTCATTTATTTTTAGAGCAAAAACTGTCCCGTAAAGCTAACTGATCAATCAGAAAGTACCAATTAGAATATCAAATAGTCAAATATTAAAAAGTTATAAAATTATAGAAAAATAATTACCTAGATTTGCTTTCAGTGAGGCTATAGTAGAACATTTGGGGGAAAGGGAGTCGTAGATACTTAGGGACTGACTGCACGTTCCTCTACCTTTTGATGGGGTAGTACTGCACCCAGTAAATACCAATAATGATAGCATTGTATTTATCAAGTGTGGATCCCCATCTTTCCAAGTTCTGCACCTCAAAATATATCATGATGGATAATACAGCTTTTCCCCCTGTTATGGATGGCAAGAACTCCAAACGTTACATTTTATGCAAGCTTAATAAATGAAGATCATGCAGATAGCAACTCACTGGTGTAGTAATGCTGTCTGGCTAACATTTTAACTTACCAGCTAGATCTCTGGGCAGATCATATGACTGGCCTTATGACTGAGTCAAGCAACTTTAAAATACATTTTAGTCCCAACAGGCAACCAATGCAAGATCACGAAAACTGGCCTGCTGATCGACTAACAGTTCAAAGCTTTGAACATGAGATATACCATTGTACAGTGAGTTAGAACTACAACATGGGCGAACAGAATGCAATTCCATAGGATGAATTGGCGTGATTCGGAGTTAGGGTTCGTGTGAGGGTGTGCACGTGACATTATGATGGCGTGTATGTGATTGTTTCCTCATGATGGGGTCTGTGTCTGATTAATATGTTTGATTATGCAATGGTGTGGGTTGATGCTGAGACTGAATGTGATGTGTGTATGTGGTGGGTGTGTCTTTGTGTGCCTGAGTTCTGATTGTCTTTTATCATCTTCTTGCACAATCAATCAGCCTCGCTTAAAGTTGGGCGGGCATATTATATGTGCATTTAGTTTCAGTGAGATGCGCGTCTCAGGGAGCACGGTGGCCATCTTTTGGGGCGGATATTTCAGTGCGTAGACTTCTTCCACTCAATGACAGCTTACCTTGCTGCTATTTTTGACAAGGCTGTTTTAATGTGCACTGCCCAGCAAATCCCAGTTTTACAGAAATAAAGGTTTTATATGGGAAGGTTAGCGGCCATCCCCTTAATTGACATAGCTGGGAGTGAAGTGTGCATGCATCCGTTCAATAAAGTGGATCACACTTACACTGGTCATATAAAAATATACAGAAACGAGCACACACAGGCAAGTGTTCAAGCATATAGATTCATACTTTGGGATATTTCTCAACTGTTAGAGGTTTATTGAGAGCGTGATAGTTATAATCTCTCTTTTATTCCTTCCGCCATATGCATTCAAGTGGTGACTCAAAACCTGTACACTGCAGCATACATGCAACTGAAACGGACCTGAAAGTGTGTTGTTTTCATCGGATTTTATTGCACTTATCAAATATATTTCACCCTATTATGTTTTGTTGTATTTCTACTATGTCAGTTATACTAGTGAGCTAATTGTGCCGTGATAAAGGTTTCATTGTGTTACAAAAAAAAAAAAAAAATGGAACAATTTGACACATCACTAAAATATTTGTCATGCAAAGGAGAACCACCAATACCGTGGCAGACACAGAAAGAAGAATTTCTCACGCATTTAACTATCACGGAGGCTGTTCGAATGTCAGTTAAACATAAAAAGAGATTTGCTACACTGCAATGTCTTAGATGGACAAGAAATGTTCAAATCTCTCACAAAGACAGTTCCTTTAGTCAGTGAGGGCGACTGGAATGTTTTTTTTGTATTATAAAGTATGAAAGGTTAAGTAATACACTTTTTAGGCCAAGCATTAGTGTAGCTACGGAAAGATGTATTTTACATATTCACAGGGCGATTGAAACATTTGACAACTTTTTATCAGCTTGGAGGAGATGAAATGCTGTGAGATCCTCTAATGAACAAGCATTGGCATAGCCAATAGGTCTCGCCTTTGGGACCTTATAAGTGTTTAACCATGCAACATGTTGTTGCACCAAGGATATTGTGCTGCATAACTAAATACTTATAAGGTCCCAAAAGCGAGACCTATTGGCTATGCCAATGCTTGTTTATAAGGCGGCAGGTGAAGGGGGTGAAGTAAGGCAGCGGGGAAATGGAGAATATCAGTGCTTAATTTGAGCCGGTGTTTGACGGGACGATAAAAGGCAGGAGGTGAAGGGTGATATATGAGGCACTAGATGTTGAAGGGTTTACATACAACAGCAGGAGGGTGAAAGGATGATATAAGGTACCATGGGGGTAACGAGAGATGATATAAGGCACCATGGGGGTAACGAGAGATGATATAAGGCAGCATGTCAATGGATGGTGTAAAGCAGCAGAGGTTCAATTGATGATTTACAGGCGCAGGAAGGTAAAAGACATACAAATTCATGGCATAGGACAGTAACAGAGAATATATAATCCAAGGCAGCATATGGAGGGCTGACAAGGTGGCAGGCGAGTAGATGGTGTAAGGCTGAAGTCTGACACAGAGCAGTAGGAGGGGAAGGGATGATGTAAGGCAGCATTGGGTTAAGTAAGCCGTGATGATAAAAAGCGGCATGATGATGGACCATGTGAGGCAATAAAAATGTAAACGAGTGCATATAGCAATATAAACGAGAAGGTGAGAAAAAAAGCAGCGGGTGGTGAAGAAGAGGTGGTTATAACAAGGTTACATGTGAAGGGATGACGTCAGTGGAAGAGCAGATAAATGAATGGTGCAAGGTGGCAGGTGATATAGGGCGACAGGTGAAGGGGTGACATAAGTGGGCAGGTGGAAGGGTGATATGCGGCGGGAGGTGAAGGGATGATACAACGCTGGAGGTGAATGAATGATAAAGCAGTAGGAGTTTTGTAGAAGATGGCAGATGAAGGGACGATAGAAGGCAGGGGTGAAGGGATGCTGCGAGGTGGGGTGAAGTATTTTTATAAAACGGCAGGTGAAGGAAGGGATGCTGCGAGGCGGGGATGAAGGAACGATACAAGACGGCAGGTGAAGGAATAATATAAAGCGGCAAATAAAGGGATGAAGTAAGACGGCAGGTGAAAGGATGAAAAAAGACAGCAGGTGAAAGGATGAAAAAAGACGGCAGGTGAAAGGATGATGAAAGAGGCCAGGTGAAATGATGATATAAGACGGCAGGTGAAGGAATGATATAGAGCGGCAAATAAAGGGATGAAGTAAGAAGGCAGGTGATCGGATGATAAAAAGAGGGCAGAAGAGTAGATGATACAAGACAGCAGAGAGCGAAGGAGTAAAGTTATGCGGCAAAGGGCTGATGTATTGTATTCGTGTGGATCACACATGGAAGGGGTAAGACTAGTTTGCATATGGCTGAGTGCAAACTGAGGTGGTATAGTTTGCAAAATAACGATGGACTGGGGTGCAGCCTGGGTAATTACCAGTGGCTGAGATTAATTCAGGCATTCCACCCAGTCACGTATTTGTATACTTTTATGTGATTATAGTCATAGCCATTCTAATCCTGTTTTAAAATTGTAACTTTCGATATTTTGTTTTTCGCACAACAGTCTTGCACCTTGCCTCCCAGAGGCAGCACCAGCCTGTTTGGCTGAGGGTCTGGATTGAGCTGATTGGGGGAGACTCAACTCCCAAAAATGTGTATTACGTGGCCTGGAACCCCAAATTGAGCAGCACACAGGACGGATCTCACATTAAGAAGCTGGAAGGCATGTTTCCTACAACTGATGCTGCCGACCAGATGAGGCCTCTGCGGACTGGGACAGCCTTTCCACACTGTTAATTTAGTTTGGGCAAAGAGGTCCCTCATACCTCCCCAATGACCTCTTCCGATTCGAGTAACATCTGCTTGCAACACACAAGAGGCTGCCCAGAGCGGCAGAGGGCACTCTGCCATTGGTTCATGCAATGGTGCTTACAGGGGTGTAGGTGGGTATGCTACCAACGGGCCATAGAACAGGGTAGGGCAGGCGGACTGCAAGGCACAGGGCATCCTGCTAATATTCCATTCACCAAGATGTCCTTGGTGGTGGTAGGGGGGCTGCTGCCAAGGGGTCGTAGAGTGATCTAGAAACCTTAGCCATACCACAGATCGCCAGGGACCCAGGACACCTTCTAGGGAGCCTTGAATATATATCCATGGGGCTAGTGGAAGGGGGCGGGGCATGGCACACTGTCAATGAGCCATCCACACGCTGACCCGGGGTCGGAAGAAGAGGATTGAGGTCGTATGCCCCTTGGGGCAGGTGGTAAGCTGCCTTGTGTCCCAAGAGCACCCTGTCAACAAAGCCGCCAGAACCCTGCCAGGGGGCTCCAAACAGCCTAGCTAAAGGTCTTGAAACGGGACGGACTTCGAATGGGTGCCCCTTTCTCCAAAGTCTTCGAGCTGGTGTCAGCTGGGGCACCACAGGCGTGTTTGTGTGCACAGGCTGCAATTTAGCGATAGATTAACCCTTGATTGGCCCGGATTCTGTCGATACCCTCCAGCCCCGCCTTTCGCTAATGGGCCACGGTTTACATGTGGATGGGGAGTTGTGCGCAGTGCCGACCAGTGGTGCGGGGGTACACTGCACGTGGACAGACTGGGAGGGCCCCACAATCACTGCCCTGTGTGAAAGGCTACGGTGTGTTTTGCCTGGCAGCATCAATTGCTTGAAAAGAGTCAGAAACCGCGGAAACTCCAATTGACACTCTGGTAAGTACAAGCCGTAGGGACACAGAGCAGGAAACCGAATGAGAAGAAGCAAAAACGAAAGCGCGGTGCCTTGTGTGTAACATGACACACAAGGAGCCTTGTGCGCCGCTGTTTTTTTTTAATGAGCCATGACGAGGGAGGATGACGAGGGAGGGAGATGAGGTAGGGAGCAGTGTGAAAGGCAGCGAGTCTTCTAAGACCCTCAATGCTGCCCGGTGCAGGGTTCCACCTCTAATTCACTTTGGGTTCGCTATCAAAATAATGAGGCAAGCGCTGGAAACTGGAAGACAAGAAAAAGGTTCATTTCTCATGAGGAGATCATGTCAACTGCAGACACCGGGATGTCTGAGGGAAGTGCTCTGCTGATACTCCTTTGGCTCTTCCTTTTATACAGGTTTGACACAATGCATTTGTTTAATTACCATGGTTACACAAGCTTGGGGTCCCCGCCCCGGGCAGGTTGTCACACAAGCCCAACAGTAATTCTCTTCCCACCCAGGTCAAACAGACAATCTTATCTTGCAGCTGAACCTTGCTTCAGGGTCTAAAACATGTGAGACCGGCCAGATCTAAGAGTCCGTTCTGTTGATAAAAACAGGTCCCATTGTTGGTAACAACAAGTCTTGCTGTTTGCAGTGCAATAAATCATGTTGCAAGAGTCTTTTTGGTGTTTGGAACCGGTTTGTGTAACTAGGTGCAGTGAGGGGTAGAGTGTCCAAAGGTTTGCCTGAAAACAGAGATGAGAGGAAAAACGAGTTTGTGGCAGCAAGTGGCGCTGAGGTTTGTTGTGGCAATAGAGTTTATAGCCCCCAGCACACATACCAGGTCGGTCAGAGGGTCAGAGGGATGCTAGTAAGGGCAGGGTGAAACAAAGGTGACCAACAGAGTACAAAATGGCTGTGATAGATCAAAATGACTGCAACTTATGTGCACATAGAATTCCACCAGACAAGATGGCGCAGATAATGTTCATGATTATCGTTTTGCTTTTAACAGTGGCCCCTTTGAACATAACTAGCCAGCTTGTCAGTCTATTTCGATCTCCATAATGTCCTGTATCTCTTGATCATACATTACTCTCATTTTTGTTAGCTGAGTGTCCATAGTCTTAGGGTGCAAGGTAGTTATGCAAAGAGAACACAAAGGTGGTATACAGTGTATACCCAAACAACAACCACATATTGTCAATACTGGGACCAAGAGAATCATTGATATTTTCCAACCCCACTCCTTCAAGATGCCCCAAAGCCAACTTCCAATTGTCCAAGTCTCTGATCCTTGATGAATTTCTGAAGATAGTCTATGGAGATGTTCGATTGCTTCATAGACAGAAGGTGAATTATCAGGAATGTATACACAGCAGCTGGCACCGATGATGCGGCATGCTCCGCCACGGTCCGCTAGTACCACGTCCAGGACCATGCGATTTTGCAGGGTAACCAGACGGATCGCTTGGAGCTCAGCAGTGTTGTTGGTGAGGATGCCAGCAGTGACGTTCAGGGCGGTCTCTACCGCTTGGGACAGATGTCTGATGGCTCGGCTGTTTGCCATCGGACCCCATAGCGGGACGAGCCCTTTTGCTGCGTCGAGGAACTGTGATGAGGCAGAGTCTGCTTGATCAATGTCTTTAGAACGCTTTTCTCGATGATGCTCTGCAGGGGCTGTGTAGGTTGGTGGCAAAACAAAGGCGATGTAGCACGTGCCCCCCCCAGTTTCTTGGGTGCCAGGTGTAGGCGTTGGTTCCACAAACAAAGTACATATTGGGTGATGCAACAAGCGCTGGGGGGTTGGCAGTGTTCAAAGTCCTTACAATGCTACAGGTGCTGTGACCCACATTCTTAGTCCCACGGCCTTCAATGCATACAAAGCCAGAGACGTTCACCACAGATAGGGCCACAGTCAGTGTTGCAGCAGTTCTTTTCTTCAGGTAGGAAAATGTGGCTCTGTAAGGATTATTGAACACTTGCATTTCCACTCGTTCTTTGGAGGGGACATTAATCTGGAATGTCGCATTGAAGGTGTGAGGGCAGAAGGGGCGGCTGTCCTTCCTGCTTTGTTTCGCCAGAACTCGTTGTAGAACTGGGCGATTGTTCCGTCGGAAGTGGCATTGTCTTTGTAACTTTCTTGTAGGAGCATCATCCAGGCAAGGCAAGATCCGTGAATAGAAAAGGGCGAAGGGATGAAAGGGATGGAATGTTCAGTGGCATGTGGTAACAGCCCACAGACCCAACAGTTGGTAGCATTGGTGGCAAGATTGTGCTGGTGCAACATCTGCACGAAAGAATTATTCCAGAATTCTTTGCGTCGTTCTCGGAGATGTGGCGGTAGTGATACCAGGTAGTGTTCTTTCTTGGTGGTTGGTTGCATGGTGGGTGACAATGTTCTGTATGCAGGTGCATTCTCTTCAATGATCCAGAGTGCGACCATTAGCAGGAGACAGGTGAGAAATGCGGCTACAAGTGCAATTGTCTTTGTGCTGTGCAGGTTAGCAGTCTTGGTGTCTTTGCGGTGGTTTTGCAGGTGTTCAGTTTCTTCCATCATCTTCGAGGAGCTCAACAACTGTTAGGACCACAGACTTTTGTCTGGCGCTTTCCTGGTAGCGTTGTTTGACTGTGCTACCGATCTGAGGCCTTGACTTAGTTAGTGGCCTGGTCGTTGGAGCTCCCTCCTTTCGTCGATCTTAGGTTGTACCCTTTCCTGGATGGCACCGTGGGGTCGGGAAATTCTGATAGTTCGAGGGTGTCTTCTTGTGGGTAGCAACTCAGAGCTGGTCGGTCTCTCGCGAGTACTTCCTCTTGCACCTCCACCCCTTTACAGGTTGCCAGGGTTGGAGGGACTCGTTTGCAGTGGTGGGCATGCAGCCAGTTTCGTTTTCCTTCCACTCGGAGGGCAGTTCGGGTGGTGATCAGGACTTGCCAGGCTCCAGATTCTTCGTTCTTTGGAAGTTGCGAATCAATACATGGTCGCCTGGCTTTATTTCATGTCCCGGGCCCCTGGATACGTCAGGCAAGGCTTGCTGCACCTGTTGGTGGATAATTGTTAGCTCGTTTGTCAACTTATGCAAGTAATCCAACATTAATATGTTCGGGACATCGTTAATGGAGGTGGGTCTTGGTGCCGCCCAAATGCTCATAGGCCTGCCGAAGACCACCTCATACGGGGTCAGTCGGTGTTTGGTTGGGGTGGAGCGCATCGATAACAATGCCAATGGGAGGGCGTCGGGCCATTTCAACACGGTCGTGGCAACTATTTTGGCTAGTTTTAGTTTCAACGTTGCATTGTGTCTCTCTACCAGGCCCGCTGATTGGGGGTGGAAGACGGCATGGAACTTTTGTTTTACCCCCAACCCTCTCAGTATGTTCTGTATCACCTCGGCTACGAAGTGGGGGCCGTTGTCGCTCCATAAAATTCTGCAAAGGCCGTATCGGGCGAAGAATTCTTTCAGCAATACTTTTGCAGTGGCTAAGGCGGTATTGTCGCGGGTGGGATATGCCTCCACCCATTTGCTAAAAGCGCACACAACCACCAGGACATATTTTAGACCAAGGCATCTCTCTAGTTGAATGTAATCCATTTGAAGGATTTCAAAGGGGTGGTCAGGGACTCCAAACCCTCCCCGTGGTACTACTGTCCCCTTCCCTGGGTTGTGTTGTAGGCAGACTATACATTGTCGTACTAGGCGTTTTGCAGATTCTGCTATCTTGACGTTATGCCATACTCTGGTGATTAGTTCAATCATGGGGGTGGAGCCTATGTGTGCTGGTAAATGTGCCACGGTCAATATGGGGATGAGGTAGGCATTGGGTAACAGCCATTTATTTCCGTCTTTAGTTCTCCAGCAATCTTCCTCGTCTTTTAGTCCCACCTTTTCCCACTCGGTCAATTCGTCTTGTGTGCCTGTAGTCTGTATGTCCCTTACAGTGGTCCTAGCGTCAGTCCATCGTTCAGCTTGTGACCTGGTCACATACATTCGTGTCGTAGTTCTGTCTCCTGCCGTGGCTCGGGCAGTAACGTCTGCTAGTGCATTTCCCTGTCCAATGAGATCAGTCACTTTCCTATGTGCTTGGCATTTTATCACTGCTAACTTCTTGGGGAGGAGGACTGCTTGCGTCAAGGCGGAGACTTAATCTCCATGCAGGATGGGTGTACCGTGTGAAGTCAGGAACCCTCTTTCTTTCCATAAGATCCCAAAATGGTGAACCACCCCGAAGGCATATTGGCTGTCGGTGTATATGTTAACTGTCGTGTCAGTCGCTAAGATACATGCTCGTGTGAGGGCAATGAGTTCTGCAGCCTGGGCTGAACGTTGGGGAATACGGGCTGTTTCCAGAACGGTTCGGGCTGTGGTGACAGCGTATGCAGCTGAGGTGGTGCCGTCGGGGAGTTTGATGCACGAACCATCCACCCATAGTTCTCCATCTGGTTCTAGAAAGGCGGTGTCTCTGAGATCTATTCTACTCTTTGTTTGTTCATCGGTTAGTGTCACACAGTCGTGTAGTGGAGTCACGCTAGGATCATTTTCGGGTAGGGGTAACAGTGTGGCTGGATTGAGGGTGGTGCATCGCTTTAGGGTAATGTGCGGTGCTAGCAGGGTCAACTCATATCCTGTCAGTCGGGCGCTAGTCAAGTGTTGGGTTTTGGTCTGGTTTAGTAGTGTGTCGACTGCATGGGGTACTAAAACAGTGACTGGATTGGAGAGTACTATTCCTTCGCTCTGGCGTATCGATACTGCTGCAGCTGCCACAGCGCGCAGGCACGCTGGCAGCGCTCTGGCTACTGGATCGAGGGTGGCAGAGAAATATGCACAAGGGCGTTGTTTGTGACCAATTGATTGTGTTAGGACAGACAATGCACATCCTTCCCTCTCGTGCGTGTAGAGGAAGAATGGTTTGGAGTAATCCGGGGTTCCTAGGACAGGTGCTGAACAAAGGGCATTGCGTAGTTCTTTAAAGGCTGACTGGCATTCGGGGGTCCAGGGGAGAGGTGAGGGGATGTCTTTAGCTAGGAGGGAGAGAAGGGGTTTGACAATGAGGCTAAAGTTCGGTAACCACTGTCGGCAAAATGAAGTGAGACCTATCAAAGAGCTGACTTGTTTCTGATCTTTGGGGACAGGGGTGTCTAGAATTGTCTGGATCCTGTCAGGCGTGAGTTTCCTCCCTTCTTTGGATAAAAGGTGACCCAAATAGGTCACTTGTGATTTACAGAACTGCAATTTCTTTCGGGAGACCTTGTGACCATTCTCAGCAAGAAAATGGAGTAGTTTGATGGTGGCTGTGACGGCTATTGGTATGGTGTCCGCTGCTAGAAGGATGTCGTCTACATATTGTATTAGTGCCACTCCATCTGGCAATTGTATGGCGTCTAACTGTCTTTTAAGCACCTGGCTATAGATGCTTGGGCTCTCAGTGTACCCCTGAGGTGCTCTGCAAAATCTGTACGAACGGGAGTTTAGGGTGAATCCAAATAGATAGCGGCTGTCCTTGTGTATAGGTATGGAAAAGAATGCGTTTTTGAGGTCAATTACAGTGAAGGTGGTGGCAGTGGAGGGGATTAAAGTCAAAATTGTCGTGATGTCGGAAACTACTGGGTATTGTGGCACTACGATTTTGTTCATCTCCCGCAGGTCAATGATGAAGCGGTAGGCTTTTCCGTCTCCCTCTCCCTGTCTCTTTACAATCGGTAGTATGGGACTGTTACAAAAGTTGCTCATTACTTCCTCTTCCACCCCTGCCTCTACCAAAGAGTGTATAATCTCGGTCAGTGCCTTCTCACCCCCTGGCGATATTTTGTACTGCGGTACTTTCGGTAGGGTTGCGTCCTGTCGTATTGTTACGTGTACTGGGTCAATCATCATTCGTCCTACGTCTGAATCAGCCCTAGCCCATAAGTGTGATGGCAAAGTGTCCAGTAGGGATGCGTCAGTCTCGGAGATGGGAAACATGTGCTGAGAAGGGTTCTCTCTATGGCGCTGGGGGTTGTCATACAGGACGACACGCACTCCGTCTGGTGAGCATCTGATAGTCGCATGGAAGTGTTTCAAAAGGTCGAGACCCATAATGGCGTCTGGGGTGTTGGAAGAGAGGAGGAATGTCGTTTCGATGCTATTGTTGTCAAGGTTAAAAGGGATCGGTCGGGACAAAGGGTTGGTGGAGGGCGTACCGTCAAATCCTATTGAGGTCGCATGTGAGCCTGACAAGGGTGCCCTTGGAATCAGTCGTTTGGATAGTGCACTACGTGTTGCTCCCGGGTCTACCAGAAATGGCGACTTTGTGCCCAGGACCTCAGCGGTAACATAAGGGCCTTGCTGATCAACATAGAGCTCGACTGGATCCCTCCCTTGCCCCTGGCTGTCCTATGCAAAGTCGTACGTATTGTCATAATCTGTCTGTTGGTACTGATTCTGTTTGGGATGGTCAAATGTGTTCACGCTTCCTGGCCTTTCCTCGCTTGCTTCACTCGCGTACCCTCTCCCACGTCCTCTTCCTCTCTGTCCACTTGCTATTTCCCTCGCCCCTCTGCCCCTACCAGCTCCTAACAAAGCCGGGCATTGGGTTTTCCAGTGTCCATATTCTTTGCAAAATGCACATTGATCCTGTCCTAGGTCTTGGCGTCCTACATATGATGTCGATGAATTGTTTCTAGGTGGCTGTACTCTAGGGGTATTCTGCTGGTATCCTCCCCTATATTGCTCCCTTCCTGTATTCGCCCCCTGGAGTTGTGCTACCATTACCCTTTCCTTCAAGTCCTTCTTTTTCCTTTCTGTAGCCCTGTCATTTTCGTTTTTCTGATGCTCATAGTACTGGGCCATTTGGAGAATGGCCGCCGGTTTAGATGCTGCCCAACTACTTTCGCTGGCTTGTAATCTCTGGGATACATCTGGCAGTAGTCCTTTGACATAGTTCTGCACAAATAAGTGGTGTCCAGTTGCGGTGGACATGTCTTGTCCACTGTAATCGGAGAACACCGTTTCAAATCTGGAGAAATACTCTGAGACATCCTCTTGTGGTTTCTGGCGGCACGCGGTTACTATGGACCAGTCTATCTTTTCTCTGGGATCAGCGTTTTCACTTTCTGCACTATTTTGTCAGGGAGGTCCAATATTGCTTTAACCGGTTTTTGACCAGGGTTCCGCTGTTTATCTAATGTGTTGAGTTGTTCCCAGGTATGACCAAGCAGTTCGGTATGGTCTATTTTCCTAATCTGTTTCCACACATCTACTGGCAAACATAACCCGAAGAACAAGTCTATGTCGGCAAGTGTCATTATTGTTGATCCCAGAGCGGTACCTAGCTCGGTGTAAAAGGCGGTGGGGTTCTTTCGTAAATCCGGTAAAGATTTACGGAACGTCAAAATGTCCTGTCTGTCCCATGGTTGATACACCCAATTGTAGACCACCCTTCCTCTAGCGTCTTGATGGTTCATATCGTCATGAGTCCCTTGTCCTCTAGGAGGTACCCAATAAGGGGCAGCTTCTTTTATCGGCATCATGCTATCTGGTTTTTCCACCGGGGGTCCTGCTATCTTAGATGTCCTGTCCTTATCTATCCGTCCTTGTTCCACGAGGTGACGGAATACCTCCAGTGTGGATGAAAAGAGTTCTGTAACATCGTTGTCGCCTTCATCTCCGGTGTCTACCTTCCTATAGAGAGCCACTAGCCGCTCGGGCCCTACATCTTGGTACTTCTCTTCATATGCAGTAAGAGTGTGGTAACAGAGACGTACAATAAAGTATCGTTTGCGGTTTTCAACATAGGAGTTGCATATGTCAGTTACATACTCTTCTGTCTCCTTCCTATCTATGAGGGATTTAACTATTTTATCAATGCCTGCTCGCTCATTTTTACTTAATCGCGGGACCCTGGGCGCTCCTTTTTCTTTTGATCCTACCTCTACTACTGTATCCTTTGATGAGGCATTTGGTGTGGGTGACTCGGTGGGAGCAGAGGTGGTGGAGACTGAGGCGATCGTGCCATCTCCGGCTATACTTTGGTGGTCCTGGCGTTGTACTACGGGATGAGTAGGGGCGTAAGGGGGTGGCATGTATATGATTGGGGGACCTAACAATAAATCATCATCTACCCTTTGTTTTGCTGGTAACTTGGGGTAAAGAGTCGAGGGCGTTCTAACAGGGCATTGACCTGATATTTTTGATTCCTGTTCCTTTTATCGATTTCCTTTTCTTTTAGTTTTTCTTCTAATCTTTTACAGGCTTGGTAAGCTGATTTTCGCGTTTCTTTATCTTGTCTAGCTTCGTCCCTTTTCTTTCTTTGAGCTGCCTCTTTTCGCCATAAACCAAAACTGTCAAACATGGCTGGTCTAGTTTTCTTTTTGTGGAGAGCTAATTCTAACGTTTCTATTTTAGCGGGATCGAAAGATCCCGTCAGTGGCCACTGATTTACCCGGTCCTTCCTAGTGTATTTATGCCATAGTTTGCTATAAGCTACGGTGGCTAATCCATACTTTACGTACATGTCCTTGTTAGGGGTGCCTTCCGGCGGTGCCGGCTGACTGACCTCTAACGAACGGTCGGGTCCAAAACAATTACAATCAAACAATCTAGAGAAAACAGGCATGACGTATTTATCGGTCAAAAATGAATATCTCAATTAATCAATTTAGACAAAAAGTCTGCACTACCTGTCCTTCGCTGCCTGCAAAGAGAGAGAATATTCCTATTCTTCGTTGTTTGCAAGCAGGGAATGTCGCAAATAACTCAATATCAAAAAAAGGAATACTAGTATTTCAATCAAACTATTCAATCAATCAATCAATTTAAGTCGTTTTTTTCACGACCTTACCCGGACCGTATGGACAGTTCTTCGTCTTCCCCTTCCAGCGCCTGGTTGTCCTCTCACTCCAACAATCAATGCGGCGTTCCTCTAAGGTCCCAGTCAGGACCGCAGGTCACTCGAGAGAGGTCCGTTCGGAACCGGTGAAGTTCAGTCGATCGGCAGCCATACAAGGGTCTTCTCAGGCAGGTATACCCCAATCGTTTAGTCGTTCACTCCGTCGTTAGGACCTCTCTACCGGACCCACGCGTCGCTGATGGGCCCCTACGCTTGGGCGCCAATTTGTGAAAGGCAGCGAGTCTTCTAAGACCCTCAATGCTGCCCGGTGCAGGGTTCCACCTCTAATTCACTTTGGGTTCGCTATCAAAATAATGAGGCAAGCGCTGGAAACTGGAAGACAAGAAAAAGGTTTATTTCTCATGAGGAGATCACGTCAACTGCAGACACCGGGATGTCTGAGGGAAGTGCTCTGCTGATACTCCTTTGGCTCTTCCTTTTATACAGGTTTGACACAATGCATTTGTTTCATTACCATGGTTACACAAGCTTGGGGTCCCCGCCCCGGGCAGGTTGTCACACAAGCCCAACAGTAATTCTCTTCCCACCCAGGTCAAACAGACAATCTTATCTTGCAGCTGGACCTTGCTTCAGGGTATAAAACATGTGAGACCGGCCAGATCTAAGAGTCCATTCTGTTGATAAAAACAGGTCCCATTGTTGGTAACAACAAGTCTTGCTGTTTGCAGTGCAATAAATCATGTTGCAAGAGTCTTTTTGGTGTTTGGAACCTGTTTGTGTAACTAGGTGCAGTGAGGGGTAGAGTGTCCAAAGGTTTGCCTGAAAACAGAGATGAGAGGAAAAACGAGTTTGTGGCAGCAAGTGGCGCTGAGGTTTGTTGTGGCAATAGAGTTTATAGCCCCCAGCACACATACCAGGTCGGTCAGAGGGATGCTAGTAAGGGCAGGGTGAAACAAAGGTGACCAACAGAGTACAAAATGGCTGTGATAGATCAAAATGACTGCAACTTATGTGCACATAGAATTCCACCAGACAAGATGGCGCAGGTAATGTTCATGATTATCGTTTTGCTTTTAACAGCAGGAGGTGAGCCCGCGAGTGGTGCGCGCGCGCGCGCTTGGGAGAGCAGTCTTCACTTTTCAAGCACTGCACTCGTGCTTGTGGCGCGCCGCTGCTCGCTCCCGCAAGGTGGATGCCACCACAAGCACGAGTGCAGTGCTTGAAAAGTGAAGACCGATGGCTAAAGGCCCTCCTAGTGCAGCGCATGCGCGCTGCCTAGGCAAGACCTAAAAACAATAATAGCAGGAAAATTCAGGAGCGCGTATGGGTGATTGTGCCCCAACTCTAATGAAGAGATCACATCTGCCAAAAGCATATGAACAATCAGTCACCCAGACAAAAACTGTGAATAAGGAAAACACACAAAGAAATGAGTAGAAGTGTGTAGATTGAGAAGGAAAACCCAGAGACAAGAAACCAGTAGCGAAAGACAAAGGGGAGCCAGAGTACATATTTTACCTTTGTTGAAGTGGATTTCATTTTGCCTCCTTCAAAGGATGCCCCACTACAGGTAAAGACTGCAACACCTGTGTGAGAAGGCCTTTGTCCAAGAGATGCAGGGATGGAAAAAAAATCCAAGGCTACAATAGTGCAACTCAGTAAGATTTTACCTTGTGAGATAAACTACGATGAACAGAAAATCCAAGCTATAGTGTTTATGGTGAAAAATATAAATTGTACAAACGAAGGGAGGAGGATGATGGAGGACTAAGGCTTGCCTGATGCCATCATTATAAGAGTCTCGTCTGCCATGCTTCTGAGTGATAACAAAAGGTCTACAAAATGCCAAATGAGATAGTTGTGCCATGTGAAAGACACAATTGATTTAATGGGTCATTTCACCGCAGATGTGGCGGGCCTGGTAGCGCAGTGGCGGGTCTGGTGGCGCAGTGCCGGGTCTGGTGGCTCCTGTGTTCGACCTCATGGTCACAGGTTCAAATCCCGGCGGGTCCACTCAGCATTTCATCCTTCTGAGGTCGATAAAATGAGTACCATTGAGTTGGGTAACAATAAACATCTGTTATTCAGCGCCAAGATGTCTACTGGTGAAGGTGAGCTTTACAAATACACGTTATGTTATGTGGTGTTAAACCGGAGATATGTTTGCATCAAAGTATGTGGTACAGCGAAGGGTGTATATGTCCTGGGGTGGAAAGATCTGTGTCTCAAAATAATTCTGAATCCTCTATGATAAACTCTATTTTAGTCGTGGATGATCCTAATTTGGGCGTAGTAATTAGTTGCTTAATTATTCAAATGACATCTAGAGAACTTTACAGAGATTTGTACACAATCTGTGTCTGAACAGAGATCAGAAACCCGTTGAAAAGAACATGAGAGGAATATTTACTAAGTGTAGGAAAGGAGGTAAAAGTTAGGTTAGAGGACACAGTTATTCGAGGTCTAAATAAACCTTTTTTAATGAGTTTTCTCCCATAGTTTGTGACAAGAAAGGGTACGGCAATTACTTTTGTGTCCAGATTTAAGAGCACTTTTATTGACAACCACTCTCCTCGACAGAGAAAATACAGTATTACTATGCTGGAATGGGTGACAGTGCTTTGTTTTTTAAAAATATGTCTTTATTGTTTTACCTAGTACCAAACACAACTGGGCACCACCAGCAGTTGGCACAGTGTCCCAATGTAATGGTGTGCACCATTCTGGTGACATGAGTAATAGGCAGTAGTGAGGCAGTGCACTCATCAACATCATGAATAAGCATATCACAAGCGCTTGAGCATGAAGTACAAAAATAAACCGCTATCTAAACTCAAACATGCTATCTGCTGTGGTGGCAATAGGTCGCCTGGACAGGGGGTGGAGGAGGGAGTGGGGGCTGCATCGAGTCCCAAATCAATCTTTCACCACATACCCCAGCCCACACTCCTTAGTCCACAAGACGGCCAGAGACCGCGACCATTTATCAAAGCCCTTGCGACCTCGCGTGCTTCCCATCCATTCCTCTCAGTAGTGATAGCCTGTGACTCACAAGGGACGAGCGTCTGTTTTGGCTCCCAGTTTCAGAAGGTATGCATTCCATATTGTGAGGTCCCCGACCACAGAACCCCTTCTAGCGAGCAAGAGAAGAGTGTCCGCTTTGACCCTTGTCCCTTTGTTCAAGTCTTCGAGCCAGGTCTTAACAGTGGTTTTCCAGGCCATTGCCATACAGCGCTTAAACAGAACTAGTGACGGATCGATAAAGCGAAGGGTATACTTGGCTTTCTATGCCTAGGCATTAACCCCTGCAAAAGAAACAATTGATGGACGGAATGCTGGACAATGCAAACATTCACCCCCAGTCACAAGGTTCTGGGTTAAATCCATCATTCTTTTGCTCACCACATCACCCCAGTTTGGACCCAGCCATATGCAAATCAGTCTTGACCCTGTTCCTTGTGGGAACAGTCCAGCCCGAACTGCCAAGCCAGGTCCTCCCTGGACCGGAAACAAGCATCCTGGGACCGGTTTCAGGGCATCACCCTTCATCAGCCAGGCTAGCTTGAATCCGGTGTAGTGAGCACGGGACCCACGTCTGGGCATACCCTTCCCACTTAGGGCAACATATGCAAAAGAAACAATTGATGGACGGAATGCTGGACAATGCAAACATTCACCCCCAGTCACAAGGATCTGGGTTTAATCCATCATTCTTTTGCTCACCACACCACCCCAGTTTGGACCCAGCCATATGCAAATCAGTCTTGACCCTGTTCCTTGTGGGAATAGTCCAGCCCAACTGCCAAGCCAGGTCTTCCCTGGCCTGGCAGTTCCGGCTGGACTGTTCCCATTGGGCGGAGGGTCAAGACTTATTTGCATATGGCTGGGGTTCAAACTGGAATGGCATGGGGAGCAAAAAAACGATGGATTTAGGCCCAGATCTCTGTACTGGGGTGAATGTATGACATTGTTCTGCATTCTGTCCGTCAATTGTTGTTTTTGCATTTGTCACCCCGAGTGGGACGGGTATGCCCAGACGTGGGTCCCGTGCTCTCCATGCCACTGGAGTCAAGCTATTCTGGCTGATGAGGGGTGAAACCCCAAAACCGGTCCTTGGATGCTTGTTTCCAATCCAGGGAGGACCTGGCCTGGCAGTTCGGGCTGGACTGTTCCCATTGGGCGCAGGGTCAAGACTGATTTGCATATGGCTGGGTTCAAACTGGAATGGCATGGGGAGTAAAAAAACGATGGATTTAGGCCCAGATCTCTGTACTGGGGTGAATGTATGACATTGTTCTGAATTCTGTCCATCAATTGTTGTTTTTGCATTAGGCATTAACCCCAGCAGGCAGGTCTTTGGGACCAATGTAAGCGGTTGGTCCATCAGGTCCATCACCACCTCCAACACAGTCACCCACGTCTGCGATAATGTAGGGTAGGTCTAGACAATATGGTATAAGTCAGCTTTGGGCTCCCCTATTTTACTAGAGATTTACAGAAACAGCGGGCATCTTTTACTGAGGCCAAGAAACACCTTCGCCGATTAAGAATCCAATACGCAATGTTGTTTCACACAAAACTTTGACTTTCAATGGAAGGGGGGGGGGGTTGCCTCCCAGGTAGCTGTGGGAGGTATTTTATCACTGCGTGACAGCACTACTGGGCAAATGCATCCAGTTTATTTGTTTTCTAAAACATTGTTGCCGGCGGAACAAAATTACACAGTTGCTGAACGAGAGTTGTTGGCAATTAAAGTGCGCTTTCAAGAATGGCAACACTACATATTAGGGGCCCAGCAGGTTGTCATGATGTACACTGACCATAAGAATATAGATTTCCTCCGGTCTCTCAAGGCCTTGACCCCTAGGCAAGATAGGTGGTATTTATTTTTCAGTGAATTCCATTTCATCATCACCTATCGACCAGGCCCTCAACAGGTTAAGGCTGATTTACTATCTAGATGGGGTTACTCAGATAAAGGCACTCAGGGACAGACACCACAGAACACTGTAGACTCAGAACACATCATAGGTCTCTATGACCAGGACTCTTTACTAGATAAGGTCAGACACAATGCTTTCCTTGAACCACTACAGCACATGAACCAATGGCTTGCCTTGCTCCCGCTGTTACCAGGGTCTTGGAGTGTTTTCCCTTGTGCACATTTAGACAAAACAAAACACTCATTTCCTGTTAAGTGATTCCATCCGTTAGTTTGCACTTGGTCTTCCTGTAAGGTTAAAGCCAGTGTACTAACATCTTGAAAGGTTCTAATCAACCTGCAGCTGAAAAGGGAGGTTGTTCCATAATTTGAGAAAGCCATATTACCACTTGGCAGTCCTAATTTTAGGAACAGACATTAAAAAGTTGCCGTCAAGAATATAGATCTCTAGCTGGAAGGGCAATCATAATTACTATAATAAAAACACAAACGCAGGGCTAGCTTTAATTGAAACAGTCACTGAGTCACAATGAAAATGCATGTTCTATATCTCTTTATATCCCTCTGTGGAACAAATAAATACTATGAAGGTTTATTTTTCACTAAAAAACAACTTGCAGATGATGGAACAGTACTAATACTGACATATGACCATACTATTTGAAAGCGCTGAAAATAAAAATGGACAGCATGCCCAAGCAATTTATACATTGACAGTTTTCTGGAAAAAGCTGGAAGGACACAGTGGGAGAAATTATCTCAACGTGGCTTACAGAATTGACAGGGCAGATTTGATGACTCCCTTAATTGGGAGGACACAATCTCAAAAGTAAGAGCCCAGAGGGCACATGATCTCACAAGTAAGGGCCCATATGGTTTGGAAATTGTTGGGAGGTTTAAAGTGCCTTCTCCACATCTGGACTGGCAGGAGTCATGCTCCTAGAGGTGGAGGAACCTCAGGGATTCACAATGTCCTGGTGTGCATGTACATCTATTACTGGGGAAATCACTGGTGCTTCCTCTAAAAGGAATCACAGAAGGTGCCCTGTGTCTGTCTGTCCCTGGTGGTAGCCAGTCTGGTCCTGCACTACCACGCAGTGCACCAAGACCATCCAATGATGCTGTGTGCTGGTTTATGAGAACGGCAGCCATCTGACTGAGCCACGACTACTGGCATGCACTCCACAGAGCGCAAGAATTCTGCCTCTTAGTGTGGCAGTGAGAGTAGGAGCAGCAGCAGGAAGGACATCTAAACTTCAGTCAAGCTCGAAATGGAACCCAAAGTGATTCACACTTATTCTTTATGGCCTACATTTATTTTAATTACAAAAAACAATACTGCCTCATCACTTTTCTATTCTGAACCTCGTGCCTAGTTTGTTTTTGATAACTAAAACCGTTACAGCAAATGCCATAAGAAAGGTGTGTTTTAATTTGTGTAAATATGCAGTCTATAAGTAAAAAAAATAAAAAAGGAAGCCATCAGGAGCAGCCCCCCCGCTTATCTTGCAGACAAGCTCACCATCTCTGGTGGGTCTCGGCACACCTTCAGCCAGGCCACCAGCAGTCTAAGAAGTGTAAAAAAAAGCCAGGCGTTTCCATCTATGCACCCAGGATCTGTAACAACATCCCTGTATCCATCAGGACTGCCAACATAACTCCTCCAGTTTAGAAAAGAGTTGGACTCCCCTTTTATCAAAAACATTTTTTTAACTACATCACAATGCATTTATTGTCCACAACCCAACTACCGCTGGTCGACTTTTCGCTGGTCTTTGACTCTGTTCGGAGCTCAGCTGACTTTTGGCTTGGTTCACATTATAGAAATACTGCATACAAATGATTTAAACCACAAGTTAGAAGGGCCCAGCACTCTTGTTCCAGTTTGCTTAACAGGAAGTTAAAGCAAGATTTTTTTAAGTGATGTTGAGAAGAAAAGCGTAAAACATCTGTAGAAAACATCATTTGTGCTAAAGAAAGAAAAATAAGTAACCTTTAAAATCATGCTATACCTTCAGTACTTCAATCAAAGACTCCTTTGACTCGCCGTTTCGCCTCAGGAAAGCATACAAGTAGACATGAGCATTGGGGTTGGCTGGGTACTTGCTGTCATAAGCATAATCGGTCAGCAGATTTCGAGCAGCCTCTTGGTCACCATGGAACTCTAGAAGCTGTAAAGCATAAAAATAAAGAACAACACATTAGAAGCCATCAATACCATGAAATAAACAAGCATTTATTTTGCTTATATGGTATGTACAAAGGTTATAGGGAGCTCACCTAAAAACTACACCAGCCTGTACTAGCTTTACAGTGAAGACAACAAATGGATTACTGCAATAAAGGCGTGTTAAACACTATTGAAGAGTAAGGTCTTCAATCTCATGCTGAAGCATTAAAAGTTCTGCAAATTCTTTATATGTAGCAGAAATGCATTCCGCCACTGAGCCTCCATGAATTGGAGATGTTTGCCACCCATAGTTCCTCTAACCAAGAGGAGAATCTGCTTTAGAAGCAGATCGAATGGCTCAATCAAAGAAATACAGTATGAAGTTTGTGAACCATGTAAAGCGCTGTCATTTTATCCAAACTGCAATCAGAAAACAAACACTGCATTGTGAACGTGGAGGAGAAATGATCATAGGAAGGTTACTACTACCACAATCCAGGCTGCAGGATCTTGTATTCTCTGAACTCACATGATTAGTTAACTAGTCCCCTAAAAACAAACAAAAAAACAAAAAAAGAGGTTTGGAGTACTTTAATTGAGACTCTAGAAAGCAGAGCCAATTGAGACTCTTTATGGGGAATTTGGCACATAGCACGCACTGTTGTTGGCGAGTCGGTTTACTTCACATTGCATGGTGAGTTCAGAATAAAATCAAAAGCAAAGAGATTTAGTTTCTAATGATAGATTAATCATGTCAGGCCCAATATTCAGGTTTGCATGCCTGACCTAGACCACTAAAGGCAAGACAAGATGCAGTCGGCATAGGGTCAGAGTAATGGTATCAGAGTCTGCCACTTGGCGTTCACACAATCATGGAATTCATCAATTAGATTCACTATGTGAATTATCCTAAACGTTACTACAAACAAGAATCAGAAGCTGGCTTTCACCATAACTACGAATCTTTATCCTTCAAGATTGTAGGCAGTCATGGAGAAATTGCATATAATGGAGAAGAGCATTTGGGAATGTCTCAATGGAAGTTTCAGGGCCTGAACCCAGACTGAAGCTTCCATAGCAAGTTATCAACTTTAAATGCTGAGTGAGTTCCAACTTGGAGACCAACTTCTCAAGAACTATCATGAAGAAGACAAGTTGATGGCTAGCTGGCCCAAGACGGTCCAAATCAAACTGCAAATCAAACTGTTTAAACAGTGGGGAACAGAGTCCTAAAGGACTGATTGACTGTGAAAGAGCATTCACACAGTGCTTTACGAGAAAGGCCAGAGTTGCATATCTACTGGGCAGGGTTCAAGCTGGAAGTGATTGATTCTACCTCGGAAAGCAGGACAGAATTTAACCTATATTGGAGCACCATCAGTATTGCTTTTGCTACCTTCTATTTAACACCGGCTTATCCATCTCTATATTTTTCAAAATCATGCTTACCTATAACTCAAGGTGTGTCTTAATGAGCGTCATAGGTCAACTGCAATAAATTAAAAGGCTAGTAGTCCGGATAGGGACCGTTTTTTTAACAAACAAGTGGCTCCATGTGGTTCTATTTGTGAGAGGGAGCTTGTCCGCGTTACAAAGACAATGAAAGAAAAATTACTTCCTACTGAGACGGCTCTCTGCAGGCATGGAATTTCTAGTAGTCCATCTATCGTAAACATCACAGAATGAGTTGGGCGAGGGAGAGAAACTGTGAGGTAAGGGCCAGAGGCCCAATAGGTTGTTTGGATGGTGCCATATTTGGTGGTCCCTAAAGAAGAAAGATGATGGAGGCCCTGCTGGAAAGGAGAATCCTGTAGAAAGAAAATAGAGGAGGGGAAAGACCCTGTGAGGAAAAGACTCAGGAAGAAGAACAGCTCCGAAGGGTCACAGGAGAATAGCAGTATAGATAACATAAAGCTGCAAAATTAAACACAAAACAAGCAACTAGTAGTGAGGCCAGGCAGTTCCACTAAGCCCAAAAGAAACAAACCTTTTAAATTCAGTCTGCTTTGTATGATTTGCGGCCAGCCATCTACTCACTTTGAGAACGGGGAGAAGTTCATGAGGAGAGATGTGATAAATAGACATGCAGAGATACACTGAATTTTAAGAAAAAACTTGGCAGAAGATGCGGGTTGATCATGCACACCGTGTGGAGTAGTTCCTCAAAAAGGGTTTCCAAAGCAACATAAACTCAATTCACTGGCCTGTCAATATGCCCGACAGGTCTCTTCAGGGAAGGTCATGTAATTTAATTGTAATGCATATGGAAGGGCTGTTTTCAATCTCTGAGGCTTTCTTCCTGTACAGCCAGCCCAGACTCCACCACCTCGTTTCACAGGCCGGTATCCAGACTCCTCCCACTTACCATCATCATCTTCATCATCAACTCGCCATAATGTTTATATGAAACGTTCAAAATAAGACTCCTAAGGCTGCTCTGTCATTTAAGAAAAGCATCTCTTTACATTTTGATGAATGGGTTTACCTGTGCATCGACACAAGGACACGTGAAACAGTGGACAGCTGGGCAGGAGCAAACTACTCATGCTGCCACAGTAAGGTCAAAAGGTGAAGGAAGACTAAAATAAGCGACCTGGCATCACAGGTGCCTGAAGGAAATCGGAGGTAGATCCCAACTAAAAAAAAAATGGTTTATGCATCCATTAAAATAATGATTTGTTTGGATGTATGATCTTACATCAGCATAACTCTGGACGAAGACATCCCACACCCCTGGGACCTGGATGATCTCACGGAGGGCTCCTGTCGCCTGTTGGAAGTAACTGGCCATCTCCTGTGCACAGGCTGCTTCAGATAAGTAATCCAACTCTGAAAATGAAGGAAAAGCTGCATTGTAACAACAATAGTAAAGGAGTCATCTGATGCAAGAGCACACAAGCAAAGACACCAGTAGTTGGAGATCTCAAAAACATCCATCCATGTCATAAGCTTTCACTTTTTTGGCAGTTTTAAGGCAACACAGCTGGAAACAGACATTAACGCTTCCTTGTCATTTATCCTATTAAAAAGGCATAAGAAGCAGAGAAAACTTGTAAGCAAACAATTGAACTCACTGGTTAGCAAATTAACTATCTAAAGAATGATACATATTTCTTTTAAATATGTTTGTCATTTGCATGCCACTACATGCACCCCATTCACCCCTTTCAAGGTGCAGGTCTTTATGCAGTAAATTACTGTTGTCATCCATACATGTTTAGAAAGAGAACACAGGCCTAGAGAGTGCGATCTCAGCAGGACACAGTGTGCAGTTTCCAACAGCCACAAATATAAAATTGGTTAAATGGACTAATTAGTGAACTGTAAGCTGCAAAAAGTAGTACATACATTCACAAAGGACATTGGTGAGGCTGACATGTTGAAAAAGATTATCAAAGAAGTTACTAACGTAACGCCTTATATGGTACAGACCGGATCTAGTTGCAGATTCCTTACTTTAGAATCCTTCCCCAGGCACGGGACTGGATCCGGAAACTTTTTCCACACCACGTCCGCGCGTCGGAAGAGGGCGCCGCGCGACTCCGTATCGACATCATCACAAGATGGGACATCAAAAAAGACCATATAACCCCCTCGCCGATGAGCTAACGTCAGTTTCTTCTGTGACTATTTTCGATGCTCAAAAAGTGGAGCCTCATATAGAAACTGCCTATTAAAACATTGTGCTAAAATGAAAGACACCATAGTGTCAAAAAAGAGACTGACTATAATTCAGTGTGTGGATATAATAACAAAAACATTGAGGTGAAAGAGGACTCAATCTTAATAACACTGAGTTCTTAGTTCAGTATGTGAAGTCTCATAATGAAAGTATAGAGACAAGAGAGGACTTAGTTCGCAGAGCGGGGAGAATGGGAGGGGCGGAAGGAATCTGTGGTTAGTTCCTGTCTCTACCAGATAAGGAGTTACCGAAGGTAAGTAACTTGTTCATCTGATAGAGACATCTAGCCGTACATTCCTTCCTTTAGAATCAAATACCAGGGGGGCGCTAGAGTGCCGGCTGCAATATGGCCGCCACATAGTGAGGCTCTGCAGGCTAGACAGACGATCCGTTAATTATCCTGCAGATCGGGCGACCAATACAGCCTGTAAAGGACAGGAAGTGTTCCCGACCTGGCACAGCAGCTGATGACCGCAGTTTGGGCGATGTACACTGCTCGGGAGGGGCGACAGCGGTAAAAAAAGCAGAGACGCTGGCGCTGTCTGCGGCGACAAGATGGCGGCCCTGATTTGAGCAAGCCGGTGCAGTAAGGTCGCATCCGGCGCAGAGGCCGGGAAGAAATCAGCAGGCCTGCTGGTGGGCGGAGAAGTGGCTGGGGCGAGGAGAAGAACGAGCAGAGCGCCCTGGAACCCTCGCTGCTCCCGGATCGAGGGAAGCTGCTGGTCGACGGGCCCCGTTCCCGCCCCCCTGGCGCTGCGGGGAAGCAGAGGATCCCAGCGAGGCCTAAGAGGGACAGAGGCAGCGGATACACACTGCACCGGACGTCAGTGTGCAGTTGGCCCCCCGTATGCCCGGGGCAGAGGTGAGACAGGGTGCGCCTGAGCTGTGGGGAATCGGCCGGGAGATCGCCCGGCAGGATGGCGGGGCGCGGCGGTGGCTGTGTGAGCACCCAACTGTTTTGGCTGCCGGTGGGGACCAGCGTGCTACAACTGACCTAAGTGGGCCACGGCCTATCCTGATTGGGCCCTCCTTGCCTTCGCTGTGCTGGGCTCCCTGGCCCACAGAGGGCCCGGTGTGGGGGGGGAGGGTGGGTCCGCTGCGCACACACCTGGGGGCAGTTAGGAACGACAGCAGCGGCAACAGCGAGGTGGGGAAGAGACTGGAACTGCAAAAAGTGCCCCCCCTCTCCTCCTTTATTGTCCGTCGCGTGAGGCCTGAGACAGCAGAGACTGGCCAGCACCACCAGGGATAGCACTGACCAACATGGCAGTTGTGTGCTGGGCACGCTGAGGGGCTGGGCTGAGAGGTGCGGTGCAACGTGACTCTAGTACAGGCCCGGCGGTTGTATTACCAGGCCACGACGGGCCCTGACTGCGGTAGCAGCACCCCCTGGAGCAGAGAAGACGCGGCGGGCTGGTCTAGTGGAGCGGTGCGGCTTGGTAGATGATGGGCGCCCTCTCTCCCTTCCTTCCCATCCACTGCACTTGAAGTGGCCGCGACCCTGAAGGGGGGCTGTGATATCGCTGAGGGGAACCGGAGGTCGCGGAACACTGAGAGGCAGACTCGCACCGCAGCTGCGCCCCGGTGAGAAGGACTCGAAGCAGACACAGCACCGGCCCGCTGAGCCCCATCACCGTTGGGAGCGTGGTGGCTGCCACGCAAGCAGGAAGGCCCGGTGGGGACTCACACCCCAGTAGGGCAGAGCCGTTGCGTCTGGCATGATTGCTCCGGCAGAACACACGACCTGGTGCAAGGGGCAGGCAGCGAGCCATGGGCAAAGCAGACACTAGACATCCTAAGATATCTTTTGAGCAGCGCAAACCCCCCAGAGGGAACACCCCTCCGGCAGAGGAGCAAGCAGGAACAGCCATGAAACCCTCATCGACTGCCGAGCCAAACATCTGCAAAATGTTTATGGACCTGAACCAGTCCCTGTCGACGATCGACCTCAAAATTGACTATGTCTGATCGCCTGGATCGGCTCAGGTATAAGGTTTCCAATCACGATGAGCACATCACGTAGGTCGAGCAGCGGACCTCTGCGCTGGAGGATAAAAGCACTACGACCCGCAAGAAACTGCAGCGAATGGAGAAGGTTCTGGAAGTAATAAGCAATGAAAACGAAGACCTTGAGGCTAGATCGCGGCGCAATAATTTGAGAATTCTTGGAATCCCAGAGACCACAGCAATGACCCAGGTTGAGGACTACGTCGAAGTAATGCTCTGCGCCCTCTTTGGTAACGCCCTGTCAGTGGTCTGTATAGTCGAGCGCGCCCACAGATCCCTTGGCCCGAGACGCCCCTTCCCCCGGGAGCCCCGGCCAGACCAATAATTGCGAGACTTTTAAATTATAGAGACCGCGACGTTGTGCTCCGCAAAGCTCGAGATTTGCAGGAAACCAGATATCAGGGCAATGCAGTTTCTTTTTTCCCCGATTTCACTTTATCAGTTCAAGCCGCCACAAGAGAGTTTGTGCCGGTAAAAAGACTGCTGCAGCAACAGGGCATTAAGTACTCTCTGCTCTATCCTGCGAAGCTTCGTATCTTCCACTCTGGCAAAACTTCATTTTTCACCACCCTAAGCTGGCCGCCAAGTTTGTACACAGCCTCAAGCCTGCCAAATCAACTGCGTCTACAGATAAGGACCGGGTGGTAGAAGATCCTCTTAGCAAAAATGACTAAAGACCCGACTGAGCACTATGAGGCAGGCTGGCTTGGGATCTTAACAGCCTGGCAGGGCCTGAATCTATTCTGTGCCCCCCTCGGGCTGTACCTGCCTTTACACACTAACCACATGAGAACCGAACATGGTAGCCAGACTGAATGAGAGGTTGCTCCTCTCTGTGCTATTAATCCAGCCACCCAGCACCAAATCGCTGGGATATGCCGAGCCCTCTGGCGATACCCTCTGGGACAAGTCCTATGTTGTGCCTTACAGTTGGCCCTTTGTGGCCCATTTGGGGTAGGGGAAATATCTTTCAGCCTTGTTGGGCGGCTGTAGTGGACGTTGGGGTGGGACTTTTGAGTGATGGGTGGCCTATATTGGTTGAATTGCGCCTTTTCTGTTTTTTCTCCCCGCCCCCTCTTCCCTTCCCCTCTCTGGCCTCACATCAACAGGTGAAGGGCGCTACCCTAACGCTGACATACATAGATGAGGATGAGGGGCTGTTCGCATGGGTGAGAATGCTAACAGAGTGACCGCACTGAAAGCGGTAACGTGGAATGTACATGGCCTGAACGATTGTAGAAAGGTGCGATTGGTTGCGGCGTATCTTAACTGTCACGGAGCGGATATCTGTTTCTTACAGGAGTTGCATTTAAAGGGTGCCAGTTGTACGCACCTGCGCACGGGTTGGATGGGAGAAAAAGTTATAGCGGGTTACTCCAATTATGCTAGAGGTACAGCCATTATTCTGAGGAGGGGGCTCCAGTGGCACACGAGCAATGCCATATGCGATCCCCAAGGACGTTACGTTATAGTTGCAGGGGTGCTTGGAGGTCGTACGGTTAGTTTGATATCGGTGTACGGCCCCAACACAGATGATTCCTCTTTTTTTGCTGAGGTCTGGCGGAGTCCCTGGGTCCCGGAGCGGTTTTATGGGGGGGCGGGGGGATTTCAATGTGGTCCTCGACCCGGGAAAGGACAGATCGGGTGGACTCTGTCTGCCTCATCAGCGGGCGGCGGAACAGCTACAGGTTATCATGGAGGATCATAAATTGGTGGATGTCTGGCGCCGTCGACATCTTCACAGCAGGGAGGGAACTTGCATATCAACAGCTGGCCCTACATGGTCCAGAATTAACTATTGGTTGACATCGTGTGATGTGGACACTGGGGTCTGCAACAGCACTCATCTCGCCCGATCCCTCTCAGATCACACTCCGGTCCTGCTAGAATTCTCGCTGCCCGATGCGCCGAACAGGGCTTTCAACAGGAGGCTTCCCGCAGGCGCCCTTCGGGACCAGGTTTTTTGGGAGGAGATTAGGTCTGCAATCACCGAATATTTTGAGATAAATACTGGCTCGGTGGACTCCCTGTCCACGCTGTGGGAGGCTTTTAAAACTGTCATTAGAGGCAAGTGCATCGCCTAGCAGGCGGGGGTCCTGCGCATGCTCAGAGGTGACCTCCGGCGCCTTGATAGGGAGATACTGGCGCTCAAATACCAGTACTTCGCTTCCAGCTAGCTAGCAACCCTAGGACTAATTAGGGAAAAGGTGGCGGAATTTGAGGAGGCAGCACACAGAGAGACACACTATCTGGGGAAGGAGGCACGAGCCCGCCAATACGGCGAGGGAGACCAGGCCGGAAAAACTCTGGCAGGACTCCTCAAAAAGCCATGGGCAAATGATTATATATTGGCGAGCTACGTGTCAGTGAAGCTGGATTAGCTGTTGGACAGGAGGCTGTACAGGCAGAAATGCTTGCTTTCTATTCCTCATTATACGCCGCGTGCCAGACAGAAGCACACCCCGATCTGCTCCCCTTTCTTGACTCGATTGAATTGGTATGGCTAAGTGATGGTCATCGTAGATATCTGGACGAGCCCTTCTCAGAGGAGGAGGTGATTGATGTAATTCGGGCCATACCCAGAGACAAAGCGCCAGGATTGGATGGACTAACGTCCGCATTCTATAAGGAGTTTGCACCACTCCTCGCACCCCACCTCCTCAACATGTACGAGGAATCACTGGAGAGGGGATTTCTTCCCCCCTCTCTTAGAGAGGTGCTCATCGTGACCATTCTTAAACCAGACAAGGACCTACAGCGGTGTGATTCCTACAGACCGCTATCAATGATTAATCTTGATAATAAAATCCTCGCGAAGTTGCTGGCCACCCGACGGCTCCCCTTGCTCCCCACGGTGCTCAGACCAGACCAGGGTTTCGTCCTTGGTAGGAGCACTTCCCATAACCTTTGCACCCTTTTCGTGACCATGCAGGGGGTTGCCCCTCTCTTCCTGCCGCCGCCATTTTTTTAGATGCTACCAAGGCATTCGATACCTTGGAATGGCCGTACCTTTTTGCACTTCTCGCCCGTATCGGCCTGAGTCCTTTTTTAAAAAAAAATTGCTCTACTATATTTTACTCAGACGGCTAGGTTACAGATTAATGGAGTGATCTCCCTACCTGTCAGGGTAGCTCGCGGCATGAGGCAGGGGTGCCCGCTGTCACCCCTCCTATTTGCTGTGGCTATGGAGCCACTGGCAGCTAGATTACGGCAGCATCATGCACAGCGAGGCCTTGTCTTCACCCCCCGGGTGATCTTGGTGTCTATGTATGCAGACGATGTGACTCTATACGTTAACCACCCGGCGATGAATCTAGACCCCCTCATTTGCAAAATCAACAGGTTCGGAGGCCTCTCAGGCGTTACAATCAACTGGGGGAAGTCCATGATCTTTCCACTCACTGCGGCCACTGACGCGTTCCAGTCGGAATTTCCACTTAAATGGGCAGACTCCCCAGTGAAATATCTGGGTATCTGGATCAGTCGGGATTCGGAAGAGCTGTGGCGTTATAATTATGGCAGACTTACGGGGTGGTTGGAGAGCCGGCTGAAACGCTGGAAGTCGCTCCCGTCGTCTCTGGCAGGCTGGATCGCCATCGCCAAAATGGTGGTATTACCCAAGTTTTTATATGTCTTCATCAACCTCCTGCTACCGCTCACTGCGGAATTTAAGAGGAGGCTTCACTCGAATCTGATATCCCTTGTTTGGGTGGGTGGGCAGCCACGAATTGCATGGGAGATCCTAACGCTTTCGTTTGAACAAGGGGGTCTGGGTGCTTCAGACATGGAGTTGTACTATAATTGTGCGTAAGCCCAGTTTAGATTTCATTGGATTTACCCAACTCAGGTTATGGCGCACACTGCCCCTGAAAGTGACCAGGCAGACCCGGTTCCGCTGCATATGGCACTGTTCAGACAACAGAACCGCCCACGAGCTGAGATTAACCCGGTTGGCTGCACGGTATGGCCGTGGCAGGAACTCCGTCGTAGGGTACGTTTGGACACACTATTCGCACCCTCAGTGCCACTCACTAGACACCCGGCATTACCTTTCACTGCTGAGACGGGGGTCTGCCAGCGACTGCGAAAGCTGCAGTTACACACGATGGGGCAGGCGTTCCCTGACGTCATCTTCATCAGCATGGATACTGCGCTAGGGGATTACCACACGGGATTGATGGATAGAATGACATATTTCCAGCTTAGAACAGCGCTGCGAGCGCTATATGACTCGTTCCCGGTGGCACCGCCGACATTCCGAGTCCTGGAAGAGTTTTTAGCCAACCCCTCACCCCGAAAAATCATTACCCGCTCATACGCTGGTATGCCTCGTGAATCCCCGATAAGTATCCCCCCTGCACAGGGCGAATGGGAAAAAAGCCTGGGAGGCCCCTTTGAGAAGGGAGTGTGAGCATACTGCTGCCCGCAGGCTAGGGAGCGGTCACCCAATTACAGACTGTGACTGATTCATTTTAAGTTTATTCACAGGCTGTACAGGGCCGCTATGTGGCTGCATACAGCTGGTTTGACTGAGGATGCACGATGTGTGCGATGCACGATGCCAGAGGCCTCCTTCCTGCATTTGACGTGGGAATGCCCGGATGTTGCGAGGTACTGGGGAAGCATCTTTGATGTGGTGGGAGAAGTGATAAGTTATGGATGTGAACGCTCCCCGCTGGTTGCCTTTCTTGGCTACGTACGAAAGGTGCCGGCGGAACACAGGAAGGTATCAGCCATGCTACTGCTGATGGCTAAAAGGCAGTTGGCAATCTGTTGGGGCCGCAAGCGGAAACCGCGTTTGGCTGACTGGCTTAAAGATGCAGCATTCTGCCATAACCAGCTATCAGAATTTTGGGAGTTAATGCCCACACACGCGAGTCTTAAGAATATATGGGAACCGTTACAGAGCTACCTCGGAGCCCATCCGCTCGACCGAGTGGAGGCCCCCACCATTGATGGGTAGGTGGTACGAGGAGATTGTTCGGGTTATTGTAATGCACTGCTCGCGTTGCTGAGACACTTCATGATCGACAGCCAGAGAAATATCTTCCCTCCCCCCTCCCCCCTCTTGCTTTATTTTCTATTTTCTCTTTCCATAAACAGCGGGTTGTCTTTACACAGGGAATTTAAGCAGGTTAAGTCCGCTGTATGGACACCGGGACGTTGTATGTCTTGCTGGACTTTCAATACCAACAGTTTAACAAGTACATCCGGCGATGACAATGTATACGAATGACACTATTATGTTCCATTAATCCTTTCATCATTGCAATGGATTACTGCTGTAATTTGTATGTGAGTGAAATTTATAAATAAAAATATTAAAAAATTAAAAAAAATAGAATCAAATACCAAAGCAGACTATCCCCGGAGGAGGGTCTGCAAACTGAGACCACTGAAAGCCGCTAACTATAACAAAACCGGTCTAGAAGCATGGAAAAAGACCGACCTCCATAATAATGTAGGTGAGCAATAACATACTTTATAAGTTAAAAAACTTGTAGGAAAGTCACAAGACTTTAAAGAAGCATGGAAATAAAATTATCCATGTTAGCATGACAACTGTGGTAGAAGCCAACCAAGAAGATGAATAGAAAACTACTCGCATCCTAAAAAGGATCCCAACCCATGCGAGCTCATTGCATAAGCACTGCGGAAGGAACCGCAGTAAGAAAAGTCATAAAAACCTAGAAGGCATGGGAAGAACGTTAGCCATGATAGCAGTACAACTTGCTAAATAACTTTATAAAATAAAACTGTTGTCGCACTTATCCAGACTCAAACAACGTGTTCGATACTTGTGAGACACAGAGGAAACCCTCTCTGCCATAAGAGTTCGACCCGAGCCAGACCTGCACTGAAGAAGCAAGAGAGGTCCACTACCTGTAGGAAAGGATAATGACAGCTCTATAAAAAAAAGAGTCAAGACAACATACATAATGTGTAGACGTAAAGCACACGTTCACCGCAAGGGTATATTGGCTCTGAATAACAGATGTTTAAATTCACCCAACTAAATGGTATCCAAGTTATCTACCTCAGAAAGAAGAACGGCTGAGTCGTCGAGATATGAATCTGTGACAATAAGGTAAAACACAGGCCTCTGCAATTTACGCATAGTCCACTAAGCCACCAGATCCAACAATACCAACTAGGGGCATAGAAGCAGTCATATCCCTAGAGAGATAATAGAAAGGCCGCTAGGATATCTCCAAGAAGTACACCGACATAAGAGTAAAAAAAAAAAAACACCTATGTATAGACAAAAGAAAATATAGCATGCAGAAATAAAGTAAAGCAGAATAATCAGCCAGACAATGATGGCATGATAGTATGGAAACCAAAAAGGTCATCATGCCACGTAGGAAAGCAAAAGCCATCCAAAACGTCAGCATAATGCAAATTGCCTGATACAGATTCAGCAAGCAAGAGTATAAAGTTGAATAAGATATAAAGTATGAAAAAGAAACCTTGAAGCTTAGCAAAACCCAAGATTAGTACGTAATCTTTCAATATGAATAGAGACCCATCTACAAATGATGTAGAAAAAAACCCTCACTGAAATTGGGAAATTTGAAAGTATTCCATAAAAAAAGAATCCGAGCGATCTATAAAATAAACATCAATATGTACATATCATCTAGGGACCATAGTCCACAGAGTGCGAACCTAACTACAACAACTAGAGTTAGGTAAATGATGAAAGGAGTTGTCCCATAGAAGAGCAATGATCCACTAAGAAAAGAATAAAAGCCATCTACAAAAAGTAGGAGCTACGAGGCAAACGCCTAGTCCCCTCATGGCACGTGTCGGAATACCTTGTGAGAGACGAAAAGGTACATCATTAGAGGGAAATGACCATCAAACAGAAGAAATCTTTGTAATAACGCAAAGCGGTATAACAACTCCTAAAGAGTCAAGAGTATTAAGTACCCTTCATAAGAAAAGGAATTGAATCGACAGAGACAGGTCTCCCTGGAGACCGAATACAGCATGAGAATATCCCAGGAAAAGAAACAATCTGACATGTACAAACCAACCCTGTCTACAGGAAGTGGTGGAAGAGCCAATCAAATAACAATGGCTACAAGATAGAACCTGAAGAGCAATACACAAAGTTTTAAGGCTCACAAGATGAAAATCTTGGGGCCAACACTGATCATATTTCATGAAACAAATATCAAAATCACCTAACAAGGGGTACCAAACTTCACGAATGCAGAATATCGTACGACACAGAAATAACCCGACCTTCCTATGGGACCCCCAAAGGAGGGTCCCATAGTGCACAAGCTGAGAATCCCAACTCAGCATACATATATATTTAGAAATGCTCACATAGCATACAAAAAATACTCCGCCTAGAGTATGGAATGTACCATGAAGATATAAACTTGAGCTTGAGCCCTTCTGCAGAGTAAAGCAAACTGCAAGACCTATATTTCAGGTATCAATCAAAAACCAAACACAAATAAACAGCTAAAAAACTGCCAACGACAGAGCTGATGGAGAAAGGCACGACTTGTGCGCCAAGCAGTAATAGTAATCCAGAAAGCCGTATATCGTGAGATCTAGTGTAAAGAACACAACCGTACTGCAGAATAAATGCACTACCATAATCGTAACTCACCGGAGTAATGGTCAGGCAAAAACGTGGAAAGAATCGCAAGGTTAGTAGGTCAAACAACCATAAACTCCTGCAGTAAGCAGAAACACCACACCAGTTGCAAGTAGAAGAATAAATATTGTAACCCAGTAATGAATAAACACTTTCCTCTAAGAAAGAAAGACAGAAAGAAAGCAGAGTCTTCAAAGATATGTCTAAGTGTCTTTATAACACCGTGCAGTTCTAAACCGCTGCAAAGCCGAATCAGCATGTACACCAAATAAATGTACACCATCAAACGGCATATATTTCAGGCTATTCTGTACAGGCTCTGAAAACCCAGACTGATGCAACCAAGCATGTCTGCACAGTGAAACAGACTGAGCCATAGCTCTACTCACGGAATCAGTGGTGTCCATACCACATTTTATGGTGAATTTTGCCGCCTCTCGGCCATCATGCACCAACTGTAGCAGGTCACTTTTGGCTTCCTGTGGGAGAGAGGGCAGTAAACACCACTGAGTCTCATAAGCCGCATAGGAAAACCTGCAGAGAATACATGTAGTATTCAAAGACTGCAATGCTGCACTAACGGAAGAGAAAATATTCCTCCCACAACTTTCCAGCCATCTGGACTGAGTGTTTGGTGGAGCCAGATGGAGGACATTTAGGTTCGCAGAAGCTGTAGCTACTTGCACAACCAGACCTTTTCTGGAGGGATGTTTTAAGAGACAATCAGGGTCCCCAGGGGCGGGCCGATGCCTATGGGATATAGCCCGGTCTACATGCATTTTGGTTACTGGCCCTGCCCAAGCCCCTAACAATAGGTTGTGGAGAGACTCATTATAAGAAAGTAAGGGCTCCACTCCCGTCTTACCATGGTGAAGAACATCCCCCAAAGGGTCAGTGGATAATTCTACTGAAGCAAGCTGGCAATCTAAGACAACAGCTGCCCTCCTTAATACAGCAGCAAAAGAGGAACTCACCTCTGTTGCCATACCAAGTGGAGAGAGCAAATCTGAATCTGGGTAGGACTGAAGACGACTAGCCTCACGGGAATCAGTCAGCCAATTTTCCTCCAAGGGAGGCTGGACAGTATTTTCCAAAGGGTATTGACACCCTATATTTTACCCTCCGACTTGCAAACTGTGCATTCTCATAGGAAGAGCATAAACAGGCTGTATAGGGGCAGATGGAGAGTTGTCTAAAGCGAACAGCTCCCTCTGCGCTGCATTCGATGCCATGCGGTGTCGGTGCGGCGATTTGTCGACGTTGGAAGAGTACTTGGTGCAGCGTAGATTGGTACCACCGATGTCATGGGCTGACCCGACTCCGATGCCAAAGGTAAAGACCCCGAAGGGTTGTGCACCAGCGCTGTCTCGAATCAGATAACAGATTTAGAGGGCCCAACTGGCACAGAGGGCGAACCCGCCGGTGAGGATCCAGTAGGGGCACCTCCTTGGGGCTAGAAAGCGCATCAGAGGGGAACTGAGGCCCAAAGTCTTTATGAAGGGAAATGTAATATTCCCGCATTTGGGCTAGAGTCGCCTCGGCTCCAGGATATTTAGGGAGGCGCGGGGTGGACTCCGAAGAACGCTCTACAACCAAAGGTTGGGAGACAGCATCAGAAACTAACCTACATTTCAACTAAGGGGACAGGAACCCTAGGGAGCAATCCAGAGCTTTTCTGTCAATTAAGTGCTTGAGGGCTTTATGTTCTTTCTCACCAAAATCAAAGGGCATGTACATAAGAGAAGCTTTGACCAAGTGGCGCACATCCAAGCCTGACATCTGATCACAAGACTGATATCCATGGCCTGAGCAACAGCCAAATCCATCTTGGCTGACTTTAACATAAGTCTGTTGGAAACCATCGAAAGAGTATATTGCTGCTAAAAGTGAACATTGTAAGTAAGATTCCCTCAATCTGTAAATACATACATATATGTCAGTTTTGGTTTCAGATATTATAATTCTAGAAGAGATTAATATAGGGTGTTCCACACCTATAGAGGAAAGAGTTTCTATTTCTGTTAATACGACTGTGGCGCCAAAAGAATCTGCCTTCAAGGCATCAGGTAACTAGAATCATAAATAGAATCACTGCTGTTCGGTACAGCTATTTCATCCTCTCCTGCCCGTGTCAAATTATTATTATTTAAATTTTTACATGATGTATTCTCAGTGCTGTATAATCTCTTTATATTCCAAAAGACCAAGTTCACTTTGATAAGAAAATAATTTTGTGATTTCAGTTTAGGAAAAGGGCCTAACAACTTTGTTCCACAGATTTTTCAATCAGATTGTTTATATGCAGTGAGCTCCAGAGTCTCATCTTAATTATACAGCCAACACAATTTATTATTCTGGCTATACAGAACTGCAGCCCCTTTCCAAACGCCGTTCCAGGTGCCAACTAGTAGGTCACTTCTGTTATCTCTCCCAGATAAGAGTCACAGGCCAGCGAGGAGGTACCCCTAAAAAACAGTGGCCTGCATCTGAAGTAGACAAAATGGACGGCCCTCCATGACGCTGAAGGGGCACATTCACCAATCGAGATTTAAAAGGACTGAGCAGAAGGTCTCCATGCAAGTAAAGAGGCTTCCCAGATGCTAAAACCCCTGCTGCATGAAAAAACCACTGTACGGATCATCGTCCACTGAGCAGAAGGATGCACAAAGGTCGAAAAGTCAAAAAGGAGGAGAACCTTGAGAACCGTAAACAGAGCGTGAAGCATTGGCAATTTGTTGAAAAACCAAAGAAAAGCTCTGGGCTTGCATTGCGAAGTTATGGAAAAAGGAAATAATACTTGCCTGTAATCCTAGTCCTAGTTCTCCTCCAAGGTAATTCTCATTCAGGTCAAAAGCACTTTTTCATAAGCACCGCCTGCTACTTTGGCATCTACCCTATTCAAACTCTATAACCCAAGTTCAATTCTAGACCAAAAATCACAATTCATCAGTATGCTGACTAATATCAATATGTTTAAATCATTCTCTTAATTTACAGAGTGGCTAACGTCTTGCTAATACTCAATACTACAGAATTTCTATCCAATTCTGACTCACTCAGCTCTCTACACTTGGCATCTCAACAAACCTAGTCAATTCAGTAAACATCTATTAGCTTCACTATAGACTACTGTACAACATACCCTTTGCCAATAATATCTTCATCTGAAAATAAAACCTGTACTCCCTCATGAACACTCATAAAAGCTAGTTAAGGGCTGGTATTTAGGGAATCCCATTATGCAAGTACTGCAGCTCTCAAACCTCTTTGCTATGCTGCACAAAGGAATCACCCTCTACCCCGCTCCCTCATAAAAAGAAAATAGCTTTCAGAGGTGTCTGCATCACCGAGAAGATTGTTATTTGTTAACAACCAATATGTCAGCATGAGAACCCCTCCGCTTGCGCTGGTTCCTGCAACCACACAAATGTTAACCTGAATCAGTTTTTTGAACAGTCTTCCAGGATTAGTGTCAATCCCCCTTTCTCTTGATCCTCCAAAAGCTCTGAAAATTCACTACTACCGATCTCAGATTTGCACACGTATCATATCATTTCAGGAGGCCACAAGCTTCAATTTAACTTCTATTCCCTCAGTTACCTACACTGTTACTGTAAGCTAACCAGCAAGATAGCACCAGACGCGTTACCGACCCTCAGTTGTCACCTGTATGTTGATAATACCACTTAAAGTACTTAGAGTTGGCTATAAGCCATTTGAAGCACTACATAAAAACATGCTATTATATTCATCAATAAATATTATTTGTACTGTTGTTTGTGGTGCTACAGCATTGTGCTGCGCCCATGGATCAATCTTACGTACAAAAATATATGTATAGCATAAGCAGAAAGCGCAGGCTTGCAGACACTGCCTAAAGTCAAGATCCTAATAAAGCCAATGACGTGTTTTTGTAGGAAAGTAAGAAACCATTGATTCATCTGGAACTTACCATTCTCCAGCGTGGCACACCGCTTTTGTGACCATTTCTGATACACTAACAATGCCCGGTAGGCCTGGATGAGTTTCATGGTTTTATCTTGTGACCTATCGCCATGCCTCCAGCTCTGTGCTACAGTAAGGTTTAGATATGCATCCTCTGTTAACCCATGACACAGGAGATGAAAAGCGTGCTCTAAGCACACCTGAAAAAGGAAATGAAAAGCTCAGTGATGCATTTTTTGATTAAAACAAAGCCCTGCAAATCATCAAGCAGTAAAGTGCATGCATTTGTGTTGTCTAAGATGATAATGCATAGTACAGTAAAATCAAAAGACAGTACTTGGTGTGGTTTTTAATATGGAGCTGGCAGAACAAGTAATGGTGAGCACACAGAGAGGCACGACTTGGAACTAGACAACTCGGGTCTTCCGACTCTTTTCCTCCTAGACTATGGACTGGACATCACTTAGTAGTAGTTAACTAGTGGCGTAAGCTCCAATCATTTGTGCAGTCCCCTTGCTACCAACCCCTGGTCTCACAGGTCTAGAGGGCCACAGAAGGAACTCAAAGTCAATGAGACTTTATAATGCCGTTTTCTTTCTGAACTTTCAATTCCTCTTCCTTTCCTTAGTTCCAAACCATAAATATATACATATACACACATATATATAAATATACACACACACATACATATATATATATATATATATATACATACATACATATACACACATATATACACACACACACACACACATATATTCACACATGTATCAAAACAAAATCCAATCTGAAAATCCAGAATGACGGATGTGGCACAACAAGTGAGAGCACAAACATTTATTGTGCAAAACAACGCGTTTCAGCTAAAGAGCCTTTGTCAAGTTTACACAATGTGCTCCACTCACCATATAAATAGACAGTAACTCAATGGACATAAACAAAATACTTTTCTTGTGACAAGTTTAACGTTACCTGTAAATTCTTACATTGTGAAAATAAATTTTTTATACAATGCAAGATAAACATTACTTATTACCTTCCTCATTTCATGAGGAAAATAAATTCATAATTTGAACGAAAATTAGTCATATTCAAATAATCTTTTAAACGGGACATAAAACAACTCATCAATTTAAATACAATGTATTGAAAGTGCCCAGTGAGTTCTCCAATGTGCGATATTCGTGAAAAATATTGAAACAGCACTATCTATGTACAACCTGCGGAGATACCAGTTGCCCAATTTTTGCCTCTGAGGTATATCACTGACAGATTATGGAAAACAAGCTCCCTACTGTGTTATTAGCCTGTTTATAGATGTTATTTTAGCTGTATGTAGGGTCAATGTTGGTGGTGGAATACGTAAAATCATTTTGAGATACTCGCATAGACCCTATCCGTGGGACCAAATCATAGCATAAATATGCCTATTGAATAAATTAAAAAATGTTTATTTTTGGATCCACCACAATGGTTCCAAGATAAAAAGAGCCACCCATTTTTGCCACAATTCCCAATTACATATTAACAATCAAGGGCCAGTGCCCATATATCATGTGGTAATAGGTATCAACCTATACTAAAAATGCTATTGTGAGTGAAAGCTAAGTGAAATCAGTGATATAAAAAAATTTATAAGTTCAAAATGTGTATATTGAGAGAGATATGAAGGGAAGTTTATATCTGCCAATATGTGTGGTCAATACTTCACTACTATTCATAGCGTTAGGTATTCTGGTATTGAGATCAATTATGAACCTTGATTCCAGGATCCGCAGTTGTTTCTCTCAGTCACCACCTCTCGTGTGCTTCATAACGTGATCAATTCCAAAGAATTTCATCAGATTGCTGTTACTGTTATCCCTAGCTTGGAAATGTCGTGCCACCGGGTAGTTGCAATCTTTGTTAGTTATAGCCCATAAATGTTGAAGTATTCTCCTCTTCAACAGTAACTTGGTGCTGCCCACATACCTCAAGCCACAGGGACATTCCAGAACGTATATCGCAAATTCCGTGGTGCATGTTATGAACTTACGAATTTGTTTTGTTCTCCCATTCTGAATAGTATAGCTTTTGCAGCTTTGACTGTTTTTACAAGCTCTACAAGCATTACAAGTATAAACCCCACATCCCCCGTTCCCCTATCCAGGGGGTCACCGGTGTGGACTCCTGGAAGCTGTGCACCAGGATATCCTTCAATGATCGGGGTTTTTTATATGTCACAAGGGGAGTATTCCCTATTGTAGTGACAATTACTGGGTCAGATTTCAATAGACTCCAATGACGTTTCAAATTTTGTCTGAACTGATTAGATCTTTTATTATAAGTGGTGATTAGTCTGGGTTTTGTGTTTTCTTGTTTATTCTTAAGGGAAAAAGTGTTTTTAAACAAAACATCCTCTGTTTTACAACTTGTAACTTTAAACTCGCCTGGGATAACGTCTTGTAGGAGTACCCTCGTTTCCTGAATCTGTGTCATAATGTCCTGTACCTTAGTAAAGGTGTCATCTGTACTACAATTACGTTGTGCTTCAAGGAATTCACCATAAGGTATGCTGTGAATAAGTGGAGCAGGATGATAACTCAGCGCATGTAAAATACTGTTTCCCGCTGTCTTCGTTCTAAAGAGGGATTTGTGTAGCTTTTTATTCTCAGTAGTAATAGTAACATCCAAGAATTCACAGTAAGCTCTACTGATCTTATTTGTGAAACTGCAGTTCAAATTGTTTACTGCTAGGGTATTGATAAATTCCACCGCTAGGCTTTCTTGTCCATTTCAGATTAGGAATAGATCATCAATATATCTGATCCAAATTGGAATATGTTGAGTGTATTTTTGATTGGTCTCCACTCAGATCACCTGCTCCTCCCACCAGCCAAGAAATAGATCTGCCAGGCTGGGGGCAAAGCAGGTGCCTATAGCTGTACCTGACTTCTGTCTATATAATGTTTTTTTTCAAAAAGAAAAATGTTCTGTTCTAAACAGTACAGCATCATGGATTGTAACATGTTCGTATGAACCAACATAGATATAGGTCTACCTTGAAAGAAATGCATAAATGCATTGACCCCTTTCTTCTGGTCAATGCATGTATATAAAGAACACACATTCAATGATATCATCATGTATGTCTCCTCCCATTTCACATCAGGTATTCTACGCAGGAAACCTGTGCTATCCCAGCAGTATGAACTCAAATTAGTAACAAAAGGGACCAGAAAGTAATCAAGAAATATGGAGGTATTTTCGAACAAACCTCCATTAGACGACACAATAGGTCTGCCGAGTGGTCTGGTTGGATGTTTATGAATTTTGGGTAACAAATATAGACATGGGGTTCGCGGATGATCTGTTTTCAAAAATTGATATTCATCATTGTCCAATAAACCTGCAACCCACCAGTCTTTCAACATGTCATGGTATTTATATATAGACATTTTGTAAATTTCCCAACTGATTTCCTCATAACAAGTAACATCGCCCAGCTGTCTTAGAGCCTCCGTCCTGTAATCACTCACGCCATGAGGACAATATTACCCCCTTTATCCGAGGGTTTTATGATTATAGACGGATCATTAGTTAGTTGTTCCAAAGCTATCCTTTGTTCCTTGGTCACATGGTCCCGTACTCTATTAAAATGGTATTGCATTTTCAATAATTCATGTGTGATCACAGTATTGAACGTTTCAATATCATCATACGGAACATTGGGATTGAATCTAGATTTCGGTTTGAGGCCACTCCT
>CAWUFW010000009.1:415000-432500 GCA_963921515.1 Calotriton arnoldi
CGCGTTTCGGCAGTTGCCTTTCTCGATGTTCCGATGTTCGGAACATCGAGAAAGGCAACTGCTGACAGCGTCTGTTTTGCTCTTGAATAAACAGACTCTAACATCACCCCGTGAGTGCTCTTCCTTGGTATATTGGTGTGGGGAAGAAGGAGCTTGATATATATATATATATATATATATATATATATATATATATATATATATATATATATATATATATATATATATATTGATAAAGGCTGCTGAGTCAGCCGAAACGCGTCTCGTCAGTCGCTGGGTCGGAGGAGACCCTTTTAAATAAAGAAGCTTTATCCTGCAGTCTTCGTGTGCGAGCCTTCTTCTTGTGGAGTAAGGATTACCTTGGATATATATATATATATATATATATATATATAGATATATAGATATAAATATAGATATACATATATAATGTGTTTTTTCACTTGTCTATAACTTTGGATTCATTTGAAGAATCTTCACAAAATGTTCCCAAAAACAGTGTGCTGGTGCTGATGTTTCCTAGGGACCCCGCCTAAGCAAAAAAAACATTTGTTTTAAAAAAAAAAAAAAAGTTTGCTGCGGAGTCTCGAATTTGTGGCAAAAATGTTTTTTAAAAAACAAGAGGAGTCTCCCGTGCTTGCATTTATTAAACCCCTTGGGTGGGCCAGGCCCCGAAGCCATAATTAACAATATATTTTTGGGAGGGGGGCACACACAGCTCCCCTCCCATGGCCAATCTTGGCCACGGGAACCGCCACCTCCCAGGGCTGGCTGAGCTTTAAAATAGAGTGGGTCAGGGCCACACGGTCCTCCTCTTGAGGCTGCAAAGCCCCGAGGACCACCACCTTCCAGGGGTTCAAGGAAAAAAACAGGAGGCGGGGCGCGCAGAGCCCCCTCTATTGCCCGAAAGTGCCCCGGGGGCCACCACCTCCCCAGGGCTATGTGTATATTAGAGGGAGGGGGGCCATGCGGTCCCCCCGCCTGGAGCCATTAATGGCCCTGGGGAACACCACCTCCCTAGGTCAGGCTGCTGCCATCTCCTGAGGTGCCCATCCTCAGGAGATAGCGGTTTGCTTTTGCTTGGCCTGAGGTATTTCAGCTCCTGCCAACCGAGAGCAAACACTAACTCCGCTTCCAGCAAAGGGAGCTGTCAAACTGCTCCTGCTTGCTCCCGCACATAGGGAGCTGCATGTTTAGCAGCTCCCTGTGTGCGGCACCAATGGCAGGGACCACGGGCGCATTTAGGCTCCACCACGTGGTCCCCAACACTGGGTACCATGGGTGGGCTCAAGGATCAGGAGATCCCTCTCCCCCATTGATTTTTGGTCATGCCCCTGGAGATAGGGTACCCGGAGCCGAATTCGGCCCAGGGGGGGGGGCCGCGTGGCCATCCTCCTCCACTGATTTTTGGGCGGGTCCCGAGGAATGGGGTCCCTGGGGCCAAAATTCCCTCTAGTAAAAAAAATTCCCACCATTTGCCCGGATGATGGACAGCTTAACAAGAGGCCCGCTAATTTCGGTGACACGTTTTTGATGCTGAGGAATACGAGGACATCTCCACCAAACAAAGAAGCACTTCCTTCATATAGTAAAGGGGGAGGGTTGGGGTGGCGGGTGGGCTTATGAACCTCTCCCAATGCTCCCAACCTCTCTGTCCCCTAACACGCTCATCGCTGCTTAGCTCCTCTTCCAGTATATCTCCCAGGCGGCAGGCAGATCCTGCTCCCACCTAGGATCCACTGCAACATGAGCAAGCGCTGCAGAGGGTAATGTGTGCATAAGCACTTACGTAGAGTGCTTAAAGAAAAAGAAATGTAAAGAAAAAGAAAAAAGTAGCACCTGGAAACAAGCAGTAGAAGAACATATGCAATAGGCCCATGCTCCAGGGGAGAGGCAAACCCAACAAGATGAATGGAGGCCCACACATGCTAACAAATTAGAAGCCAGCAAATAACAGCAACAATGAAGCCAACCAATGGTAAGCAATGGACAAGTTCTAAGCCCACTAAGTTAAAAAAATGTCTTGCAACAGCCAGTGCATGCACTGTCTAAGACAATACCTAAAAAGGCCCAGAGTCAAATCCAGCAAATTACAGATCGATTGTATTGATGGATGTCGAAGCAAAGTACTTAGCAAGTCTTCTGCTCCGAATCTGCCTAGCTTCGGACCTAAAATAGGGGCCATAAACAAACATTCATTTTTATGCACTTGTTTCAACTATTTAAAATCTGCTTCCAGCAAAGTTCCTAAGAAATATTTATGGGCAAAGCATAATCAATTGGAAAATAACTCCAAAGGTTTTACAAACCATACAACTAATCTGTTCTAAAACTTGGGTTTGATTGAAAGTGTGTGAGGGGCAATCGGTCTCTGCCAACATACGCACTGTAAAAGGTTTAAAGCTCCAGTTGTTGTGTTCTTTTGGGATCCGCACAGTGCCAGGATGCTCCTCGGATTGAAAGCTGCGCTTTACAAGTACTTTATAACATAACATAACATAAAACAAGGGTGCGTCTTGAAACCCTCCTCTGTGTCCATTTTTTCCTTCTGTTCCCTCGCTGCCCCCATTGCTTTGTGCCCGTTTTCTCTCTGTTTCCCTCGCTGCCCCATTGCTTTGTGTCCATTTTTTTTTCCTTCTGTTCCCTCGCTGCCCCCATTGCTTTGTGCCCGTTTTCTCTCTGTTTCCCTCGCTGCCCCCATTTCCCTGTGTCCTTCTTGCCTTCTGTACCCCTCGCTGCTCCCGCCGCTGCGTCCCCTGCGGCCCCGCCCCCCTGACTGCCCATTCGCTGCCCCTGCCTCCCAGCTGCTCCTCCCTCCCACCTCCCCATATATGGTGGCCGCTGCGCGGCCGCGCCTAAGGCAAGCCCGTCTGCGCCCGTCCGTGCCTGGACCGCGCCCAGCGCCAGAACCCCAGGGCCGTGCGCCCCCCGCACCAGCCTCGAGGACCGACGCCGATACTATGCCACCACACTCCACGCTCTCAACCCCGGACGGACGCACAACTGCTTCAAGGCCGCCCCGAAACGCACCCATGGTCCCTTCACCTGCCGGAACTGCAGCTACACCAGCCTCAGAGCCACCGAGGCGCCCGCCAAGAAGGACCGCAACCACCTCCGATGCATCCTACTGAACACCCGCTCCGCACGCAAACACGCCGTCGAGCTCTGGGACCTGCTCGACACATCATCACCAGACGTCGCCTTCCTGACAGAGACCTGGATGAACGACTCCTCCGCCCCCGACATCGCCATAGCCATCCCAGACGGCTATAAGATCACCCGCAGAGACCGCGTCAACGCAGTAGGAGGAGGAATCGCCATCGTCCACAAGAACACCATCAGGGTCTCGACCAGCACCGACAACACTCTCAGCACCGCCGAACACATGCACTTCCAGATCCACACGGACCCCAACACCACCCTTAGAGGCACCCTTGTCTACAGACCCCCTTGGCCCCGACCCCAGTTCAGCGACTCCATCGCCGACTTCATCAGCACGCACGCCCTGACCTCTACCGACTACATCCTCCTCGGAGACCTGAATTTTCACCTGGAGAACAACAACGACAGCAACTCCACCACCCTGATCGACAACCTCGCCAACCTCGGTCTGAGCCAGCTCGTCACAACACCGACCCATTCCGCCGGCCACACGCTCGACCCCATCTTCTCCTCAAGCTCCCACGTCTCCTTCAGCCACACCACGTAACTCCTCTGGACCGACCACCGCTGCATCCATTTCACCTTCCAGAAACCCACCACACACCACCGCACCCAACAGATCCCACGCCGCTGCTGGAGCAAAGTCACCGAAGACCAACTACGGGCAACCCTCGCTCTCAGCCCTCCCTCCGACCCATCCAACACCGACGACGCTGCCTGCAACCTCAGAAGATGGATGGACGACTGTGCCAACACCCTCGCCCCGCTGAAAAAACTCACCTACGCTGACACCACCAAAAGAGCCAGCTGGTTCACCTCGGAACTCCTAGCTTCCAAGCGTACCTGCCGGAAACTAGAGAAGAAATGGCACAGTGATAAGACACCGGACAACCACGCAGCCCACAAAGACGCCATCCGTAACCACCACCACCTCATCAAGTCCGCCAAGAGAATCTCCTTCAAAGACCGCCTCGACAACAACGCACGCAACAGCAAGGAGCTTTTCAACATCGTGAAGGAACTCTCCAACCCCAACACCAACGACATCCCGCCGTCGCAACCCCTGTGCGATTCCCTCGCCACCTTCTTCCACCGCAAGATCGCCGACATCCACGACAGCTTCAACACCCAGACAGCCCCAACTAAGATCGATGCACCAGACCCGCCGCACACCATCGACCACGACCCCCTGCCAGCCTGGGCCAGCGTGAACATCGAGGACACCATCAAGACCATGAGCACAATACACTCCGGCTCCCCGTCAGACCCTTTCCCGCACCACATCTTCAACAAAGCCAGCAGCTCCATCGCACCCCACCTGTGCAACATCATCAATCTCTCCTTCGAGACTGCGCCCTTCCCAGAGAGCTGGAAACACGCAGAGATCAACGCCCTACTCAAAAAACCCAAGGCGGACCCGAGAGACCTCAAGAACTTCCGGCCCATCTCCCTGCTTCCGTTCCCAGCCAAGGTCATCGAGAAGATCGTCAACAAACAGCTAACCCGATACCTCGAAGAAAACAGCATCCTGGACCCATCCCAATCAGGGTTCCGCAGCAACCACAGCACTGAGACTGCCCTCATCGCCGCCACCGACATCAGGATCCTGCTGGACAACGGTGAGACCGCAGCCCTCATCCTGCTGGACCTCTCCGCCGCCTTCGACACTGTCTGCCACCGCACTCTACGCGCACGCCTCCACGACGCAGGGATCCGAGACAAGGCCCTGGAATGGGCCACCTCCTTCCTCGCCGGCAGAACCCAGAGAGTCCGCCTCCCACCATTCCGATCCGAAGCCTCCGAGATCATCTGCGGCGTACCCCAGGGATCGTCCCTCAGCCCAACACTGTTCAACATCTACATGGCCCCGCTCACACGCATCGCCAGACAGCACGACCTCAACATAATCTCCTACGCCGACGACACTCAACTGATCCTCTCCCTCACCAAGGACCCCTCGCCGCCAAATCCAACCTCCATGAAGGGATGAAGGCCGTCGCCGATTGGATGAAGATCAGCCGACTAAAACTGAACACGGAGAAGACAGAGGTCCTCATCCTCGGCTCCAACCCCTCAGCCTGGGACGACTCCTGGTGGCCAACGACGCTGGGAGCAGCCCCGACACCCACCGACCACGCACGCAACCTGGGAGTCATCCTCGACTCAACGCTCTCCATGGCCAAGCAAGTCAACGCAGTCTCATCCTCCTGCTTCAACACCCTCCGCATGCTTCGCAAGATCTACAGGTGGATCCCGACAGACACGAGAAGAACAGTCACCCAGGCCCTCGTCAGCAGCAGACTTGACTATGGGAACGCCCTCTACGCGGGAGCCCCGGCCAAGCTCATCAAGCGACTGCAACGCATACAAAACGCCTCCGCACGCCTGATCCTCGATGTACCACACCACAGCCACATCACCCCCCACCTGAGGAACCTGCACTGGCTCCCCGTCGACAGGAGAATCTCCTTCAAACTCCTCATCCACGCACACAAGGCACTCCACAAGACTGGCCCAGCCTACCTCAACAGACGACTCCTCTTCTACGTCCCCAACCGCCAACTCCGCTCCGCCGACCTCTCCCTCGCCACCGTCCCTCGCATTCGAAGAACCACCACCGGCAGCAGATCCTTCTCCCACCTCGCCGCCAAGACCTGGAACACCCTTCCACTAAGCCTACGACAGACCCAAGACCTGCTGACCTTCAGGAGGCTACTCAAGACCTGGTTGTTCGACCAGTAGCAGCACCACCCCCCCCTTTTTTCCCCCAGCGCCTTGAGACCCTCGCGGGTAAGTAGTGCGCTTTACAAATTCTGTGATTGATTGATTGATACATCACAAGCCTGAAAAAAGCACTGAACAATACAATCATGCATTTTTGATGGGAGTACAACAAATTTCACCCCTACTATAGGCAGATTGACATATATGATGTTATTTTGTTATGTAAAGCTTCAACTGGCTGACAAAGATTGAGAACATCACTATCTAATTACGCTGAAGTAAATGAAATGGAAATTAATTTGGGTAAAACCAAAGTAGTCATCTTTGGTAAGAAAGTAAAGAAACCTAGTTCTTGAGTAAGAGAATCATCGAGACAGAATTCACCTGCAAATATCTTTGTATTATATTTGCTAACTGAGACACTTTTGGTAATGACCTATCTTTAATAAGAGCCAAAGTTTGATCTTTAGGGTTTGCGTTTAAATCCCTGCTGAAGAAATTGGGGATACCGTCTTCTGAGATTATCTTAAAGGTTATACATTATAAACTCCTGCCATCAAATGGACCCAAAGTGCTACTGGAAAAAAAAGCTACACTCCGCAAATTAGTCCGCAGCGTTTATAAACAATTTTTCTTGCCTACAAATGCATTATAAGCACAAATCAGATAAAGCAATTGTGCTGGTGCTCAAAATCCATAAGGCATTCGACTCCCTTAGCTAGGACTATTTATTTATAGTCTTAGCGGACTCCGGCCTTAACCCTTACATCACCAACCTGATGCAGCTCCTTTATACTTCCCCTACGGCCACAACTCTATTTGGAGGGTCCATCTCTAAGCCCATTGCGGTGGGGCACTGCACCCTCCAAGGCTGCCTTCTCTCGCCCCTCCTGTTTGCCATGGCCATGAAGCCCCTGCTGCGGGGGAATTGGGGTATCCCCACCTGATGGCTCCCATGCCACCTCCCTGTATGCAGACGATGTTCCGATTTACTTACGGGACATCGCTTCTGATCTAACCTCCATGGCCTCGCTCCTGGCAGACTTTGGCCGGGTCTCGGGATGGACAGTGAGCTGTTGTGCCTGTTTCCATTGAAACTCACGGCCGCGCCTAGGGCCTGGGGAGATGGGGTATTGACATTCAGTGGGAATACACCTCAGTTCGATACTTGGCGGTACGAGTCTACCACGCAATCTAGGACCTGCTTGAGGGCAATTTATCAGGAGCGGTCGCCTCCATTCGGTCACAGATCCCCATATGGGTCCCTCGCACTGTCAGTGGCAGGACGAGTGACAATTTCTAAGATGGTGATTCTCCCCCGCCTTTTGCATTACTTCACAAGCCTTCCCATCTTCCTCCCCAGATCTTTCTTCTGGGACATTCAGATCCTTCTGGGAGACCTGTGTGGACATAAATCACGTAGATGGGTGGCCCTGGCCAAATTCAAGCTTCCATCAGAGCGGGGGGATCTGGCAGCACCTAACTATGAACATTATTACCTGGCAGCCCAGCTACAGTGGCACTCCTTTTGCTTAGCAGGTCGATGTCTGGACGATATGGGAGCAACTAGCCCTCCTCTCGAGCGTAGCCCTACTTCGCCTCATATATTTTAGTGCTCACCATCCCCGGGCTTGCCCCTCCTCCTAAGGGTGGCACTTTCAAGGCTAAAATGGGAACTTCATCTTACCCATCATGTCCCCCTTACGCCCCGGTGATTCCCTTACTTGATTTCCTGATGGGCAAGCTGCACCTGTGGGAGGAGGCCAGCCTTACTTGCATGGGTGAACTTTACACAGATGGGCACCTAATAGAGTTTGAAACTGAATGATCAATATGAGCTCACTGAGGGTCAGTCCCTTTTCTACACCTCCTTGAGGGGGGGGGCGATGGTGGATGCCTAGGCCATGCAGTTTTAGTGTAGCTAAATAAAAGGGGAGTGGGCTATCACCCCTTTTTAAATGATAACAATTCTGTACAATCTTCACTAACAGAATGAATTGCTTTAAACATCCGTAGATAGGTACTCCTAGATAACCTCCTCCTTGTCATGTCATATACCAGTAGTGCATTACTTTGCAAGATATTGACTTTTGTTACTTTCTTTCTCTTTTTTTCAAGTTGCTATCCAAACGTCTACTGACAAAAGTCCTGAAGAAAAACATCAATAATTTATTTCTTATGGGTCGAAAAGTAGACATAGTTTTGAACTGTATGATGATTTAACGAAAATTTTCAGTAGAAATATTTATTTTGTAAATGTTCTACTTTATATTAGCTATTACCAGCCAAACACTTTAGTCATTCTCCCTTTTATATGGATGTGAATTTGTTTCACTCTTTCACTTCACATGAGCGCTACGTCAGCAGCAAATCACTTAACACCTTCTAACAGTACCAATTGCATATTTAATATGGCTATATCAACTTGTATAAATGATTTGTACAAAGAAAATCGGTTTGCAATTCATTGCCATAATTCTATGTCAGGACCATAGGCAAGGATTATGCTTTCTTTCTTCGCTCTCATGTCATTTCAACAGTAAAGAACTATCCTTCCAATCAAACATAGGGAAAGGGAAGAAAAACATATTAGCCTTTATGCAATTGGAGCATGGATAGCTTAACCATAGTCCTCCCTAGATTGCTACGTCCCCTCTTTTAGAGCCACAAGTTAAGTGTATTCTTGCTTCTACTGTAATTTGTCATTTTTAAGACGTTTACCCGTTTGTTTGCAGACCTTTGTTACAAATGCTTTTCTCCCCTTAACAGAAGGCACTGCACCTCAGCGTTCCTTATGCGGCCCTGGTATAATTACAACAGGAGGCCACGTTCACGCGGTTATGGCCTCCGCTGACTAGAGGGCCCTGTAACTCCATTAACATGCACCATAGAGTCGTCTTTTTTGGCTTCCCCGGCGGAGCGTGAAATCCATTTTAAATCTGAGCATCGGGACCGCAGAGAAAGCCTTGGCCTCCCGCAGCAACTGGAGCGAGAACCCTTATCTGGGGTCTGTAGCATTAAAAAAGTAACATTAATCATTAATACCAGCAATACGGACGCCCTACAGGTGGGTCTGCTCTAAGTTGTAGGCCTCTTAAACTTCTACCCATACCGCTGTGGCAGGGCCCATGCGCATACCCCAATAAATCCAGAAGGACGATTCTGTCACAGGGTTTACACCCACTAATGAGCCCTAGGCTCCGATAACCTCTGCCCTGATCTGCAACATACTTTGCAGCTTTCACCTGACAAAATAGGCAACCTCCAGTCTACCTGCATGTCAAATCCGCTTTCGGAGGACCACGGGGAACACAGGGGCTACTAGGCCCATTTGTGGTGGTTGAGGCCTTTTACTCCTGATGTCCCGGGGTCTGACCTACTATGGATCTCACTCAACTGGGCAAAGTACCCCTTCTGCAATGGACTCTCAGTGGTAGCTGTGGTCAATTAGTCAAGGCTCCTGGAATGTGGGGGTGGGGGGATGTGAATGTGGATACAGGTGAGTGAACAGAACTCAACTCAAAAGGCAAACAGTACGATCAATAATTCAATGTCCAGCCCAATACTTGCTTTTATAAGACAAAGCAGTATTTCATTCCCAACTTCACACATGCACAGAAATGCAACATTCAAATGCAAGAACACAATCAGGTCTGGGCTCTAGTAGTTGTCAGACGAATCCCTGTCCCACCCTCCTTCGTGCAACATGTTCAGGGCTATTCCCCATTTACTGGTGGCTGAATCAGGTAATGCAACCTATTAGGCCGTACTAAAGAGTTCCCTTTTGACTCTTCAGGATTTCCTTTTAACAGTGTATATGGTGCTGCAGCATCTTCATCAGTGAATACTCTGGGCCCCAAAGGTCCTAGTTCAAGTCTTACCCTCTACTGCCGCACGGAAGCATTTGGCATTACAGTGGGTGCCCTCAGCGCAGGCACTTACAAGATCAGATTCTGCTTGGAGAAGTAGGGATGCTCGTGGTACATGCGTGAGCATCAGGCGGGCGCAGGCTCACACTTCGGAGTGGGGCGGCCGCTCTCCCTAGCGATCAGAGCAGCTTCCAGCTCGCAGCATTTGGTCAGACAAGTCCTCCCTGGCGGGGTGGAATTCGGTCCTTTGGCTACCTGCTGTAGTCCTGCAAGGGTGTGTCATCCATCTTTGTGTCTTACTGGCCCATGGAGTGAGGGGGTTGGGGGGTCAGGAATGGAAAATCCTTCGGTGCGGCTGGTCCCGTCGGTCACTGCCTCCCTCCAGTCCCGGATGACGGCCCGAAGTCTTCAATGATTTGGTCCAGGCAGCCCCATCTGGCACACGGGGTTGCCACTGCACATTCTGGGAGCAGCGCAGACTCCTCAGCTACAATCACCCACACCATGGGGGCCCTTCCTCTCATACGGGGTTCACACATCCTTGCATGCTGGTCACAAAACTTCACCAGTGGCCCCCTCTGGCATACGTGGTTACTGCAACAAAGTCATGTGGGCTATGCGCCCTCCACACATCGCTCAATACTAGACTCAGTCAACAGCAGTCTTCTACTGGCATACAGGGGGTGGAGGGTCTCCGAAAACAGTTTTGCACATGTGATTACGGCCCGATCGGTGCACAGTTGAATCCACACACCTTGCACAGGAAGTCTTCAAAGTAGGGCTCCCCACAGCATCTTGCTCCCTCCAACGCTCTCCTTTTCCTCACAGGGCATACTATTTTTGACAAGCAGGCAGGCGCTGGTGCACCAGGGCTGGTGGTCAGGGTTTCCCTGGGTTATGTCCCCTCACCCAGCAGGTAGACTAGCAGGCCTTGGCCCCAAGCCCTGGTCACTGCTAGAAGTCTTGCAGAGCTTCCCCTTCTCACACAGCCTGTCTGGCTGCTTGGCAGATGACAAATATTTGGGAACTCAACCTCCCCTTCTTATAGTCCTTTTCAAGACATTAAATATGATTTAAGGTCTGGGTCCTTGAAGTGTTATGTTGGGGTTCTGCTTCTTTTTAAATGGGTACTTCTCCTTTTCATCTTCCCATCATGAAAGAGAACTGCCAGAGTTCACAACTGGATGTCAGCCACAGTGATATGTGCATCAAAAGGCTAATCCAAGCCCCACCCGGCCCTACTGTTTATGATTCTCTTATCAGCCCCATCTCCCTTCCTGTGACCTATCACTGAATCAAAGAGCAGTCTTTCGAAATGTAAAGGGAGTCTCTTCCTTTTTACCCTCCAGTGCATCCCCACCCGGCTCACAGGAATGCAGCAATACACAAATGTGTGGGGAAATTCCTCTCCTCATGTCTTTGGGATGGCCCTCCCTTTCCAAAAAGACCACAATCAGTGAGAAAGACCTATGTCATGGCGCACATGCATGATCCGTGTTTGCTTATGCAAAAAAAAGAAAAAAAATCAGCATTAGGGATCCAGACGGTACTGTTGGGCACTCATGGTAGGAGTATACATCTTACTGTGTAGAAAACGTTTCCGTCCCAGCACTGCACCAACATGCAGGTCAAAGAGGCCAATTACGTTGAGGAGGATATCCCACCCCCCCTTACTTCCCCCTTTGATAATACCTTTTGCAATGTGGTAAATGCGTCAATCCACCAAGCGGTCGCCTCAGCCATCGCACTCCTGGAGCACCTTCGAGCCGAATGCCCCCCCTCTTCACTGGATGGCAAGGTGGATATGACTCCCCTGAATTAGATGCCCACTTTTCTGGGAAAGTAAGTTCAGGACCAAAAGAAGGGCACCAACCGCTCATAGCGGTCTTCTCAAGATAGATTCCTGTACATCTCAGGCCGATCACAAAAATTCATATCTAGAGAGGCCAAGCTATCTGGGTCTCAAATCTCCTCAGAGATTTTGTCTGGGTGGACCCAAGAGGCAATCATCTTTTTAGGAAGTGCCAATTGTGCATTATCTATGAACTAAGGAGCTCTCTCCTCATTAAAGTAGACCCTAAGCTGGGAGTATTTGCTTCCTCTGAAGCAGGGCCAATTGCTCAAGGGGAGCTGTTGGAGGACCCTTTTGTAAAGAGCTAGGTACATTTGTGGCCACATTTACTTCCCTGGAAAAAGTTCAGGCCTCAATGAAGCGCATATTATCCCTTAAGGTTTTCCCTTGGGCCGGTCATGGTGGAGGGCGCTAGACCGGCCGCATCTCTTCCTAATCCGCAGCAAGAGGCCAAGTTTCTCAATGTGGGCCATGGCAGGACCAGTCCAGGTTTGGAGGGTTCTTTCCATCCAGAGGTCTCCAACGTCACAGAGGCACCAGGGGAGGATTTTGAGGAAATTCCCATGGGTCTGCAAGTGTTCTCCCTTCTTCCCAACTAGGAGTGAGAGGGCGGCTAGCGCTATTTGTCCACAACTGGAAAGACATTACATCAGATGACTAGGTCTTTCGGACAATCAAAGATTTTCACGTAGAGTTCTACGGGACTCCCTGATAGAGACAGACTCCACAAGTTCTCTCATTTTTAGAGCGCGATTCCCTCCTTATCATGCAGGAAGTGAAAGACCTACTGAACAAAAGGGGTAATATCTCCTTCCAAACTTCACACAGGAGGTTTTGTGAGCAACCTCTTTTTGATAGAAAAAGGGACGGGCCAATGACCCATCATCAATCTCAGAGAATGAAATGAGTGCCTAGTCTCTCGCCACTTCAAATGGATGGAATTCACTTGCTGAGGGATATCCTAAGGCCGTTCAATTGCATGTGGCACCTGGACATAAAGGTTGCATACCTCACAATCCCCTTCTTCCCATCACACCGCAGATTTCTACAGTACGTGTGGAAGGATCAAACGTACGAGTTCACAACACTATCCTTTGGCCTCTCATCAGCTCCATGGGGCTTCACCAAGGTCCTACGTAAGGCCATGGAGACTTTACAAGTCCAAAGAATATGCCTGATAGCATACCTGAACAATATACTCTTACAAGGCCAATGCTCAAGAAAATTTCAGGAACAGCTTCAAATGACGGTGCACCGCCTGAAAGACCTGCAGTTAGTTATCAACACAAAGACATCGCTTCTTACCCCTGCTCAGAGGACACCATTTCTAGGCTTCGTAATAGACTCCTGGAAACCACGCTGAGCCTCCCTTCAAAGAAGATCACGAAGATCAGAACAGAACTCCGCAAAACTCTATCAAAGGAATAGGCCTCCGAGAGACCGAAGATTCGGGTGGTAAGAATTCTTTTAATATTTCCAAGCCAGCTCCATTACAAGACACTTCAGCGCATGAAAGCTCATAATTTACTCAAAGGCTTGATATACACGGAACTGTTCCCATTGATGGAGGACGCCAAAGAGGAGATGAGATTGGGCTTACTCACATGGAAGCGTAGCATGGGAGAGCAATATTAAGCTCCAATCCAGATATTGTTATAGAGTCAGAAACCAGCAGAAATGACTGGTGCACCAGATGCGGTGACTTGTCCACAGGAGGGAAGAGGTCTGCGGAGGAGCAACTATTACACATCAACTGTCTAGAATTTCTAGCGGGCTCGTTCGCAATGCACTGCTGGACCAAAGAGATGGCGAAATGCTGAGTATTGCTGAAGATGGACAAAGTCTCAGCGGTGTGTTATATGAATCACCTATGGTACAAAAGATTATGTCCCAGTGGAAATCAAATGAAACAGAAAAATCGATAAAGCGTATTAATCAATAGAATCTAATCAAAGTCAAACACCACCATTAATTCCTTCCAAGCAATGGGTCTACTTTAATTAAATCATAATATTTGAATAAATCAATACATACAATGGAAAACAAATCCTAAATGGATATATTCTTTAAAAACAGGTGCACAGAGGAGTGAAGTGATAGGTGTATAGGAAGGATTGTGAAAAAGGACAGTGGTGCATACATATATACATCAATCAGATAATTGTAAACTATCCTGACAGTGTTACTGTCCAATCATTAAATGTCAAGTCATAACATATTTACAGATAAACATTCTCTGTCATATATGTCTGACATAAAAATACAGAAGTGTCGACGTTTCGACCCCTAAACGGAACAGCCAATTTCACGCATTGTGGGCGGGGTCTTCATCAGGACAATGGTGAGGGTGGGGAGGGGTTTTGGCACCTACGGACAATGACATAAGATTATTTGGGTGGTGCGTGCATAAAAGAGAAGATTTTTTATATATACAAATGTCATGGTGATTTACCAATAGAGACAGCTCTATTGCTTCGGGCTGTATTTGAGAAAGGCTGGGCTCGTAGGCTCCAGTAAAAAGAGAGAGGAGACAGGATACTAGGACCTGTGTTCCTAGAGCTACTGAGGGGTAACAAATATAAATTATATAAAGATTCCAAGACAACAAACTTACTCAGACTTCTTAAAGAAGATCGAGGTATTTAAAAAGTAAGGGCCCAGGTTGATGAGTAACCTGTGGCTGAAAAAGGTAATACCTATGTCACAAAATAGCCCTCTAAAATAGGTCGAGTTTTAAAGCGACATATTACATGCCAGAGCAAGGTGGCACATTTACAAAAAACAGTACCAGTGATGTGTGTAATAGCGTATAATAACTGCCTTGCCAACATTAATATGCAATGTGCTTGTAACCACTGTTATCAGCTTAAGGAAAACAAAATGTCAGCATAAGAAGACAAACCCCGGGCATCTGTATGTGACTCCGACAGAGTTACTTGTGTGAAAGGGAAAGCACCAACTGGTTCTCAATACATGAACACATGCATGAGTGCGAGTTCATCTTTAGAAGGCATATCGCGCCTAATGGGGGCGGTATAAGCAAGATACTTGCACTAGACTCCTGCTTAAGTTAAATAACCTTGTGACGCTTGTGCATAAAAACTGAGTGTGCTAGATGAGAATTATGAAAGAAAGCACTCGTTGAATGCAAATACATTGAAAATATGTGCAATATATTACATCTCCGCTCTGTACAGATGCACCAAATGTCAAGAAGCGCGCTGTGTTGCATGCCCTAATTAAGCTGGAAAAGTTTTAATTAGTAAAGTGATTGTCCCAAATAAACTTTGCGGTATGAGCAAGGTGTTCATGTATTGAGAACCAGTTGGTGCTTTCCCTTTCACACAAGTAACTCCGTCGGAGTCACATACAGATGCCCGGGGTTTGTCTTCTTATGCTGACATTTTGTTTTCCTTAAGCTGATAACAGTGGTTACAAGCACATTGCATATTAATGTTGGCAAGGCAGTTATTATACGCTATTACACACATCACTGGTACTGTTTTTTGTAAATGTGCCACCTTGCTCTGGCATGTAATAGGTCGCTTTAAAACTCGACCTATTTTAGAGGGCTATTTTGTGACATAGGTATTACCTTTTTCAGCCACAGGTTACTCATCAACCTGGGCCCTTACTTTTTGAATACCTCGATCATCTTTAAGAAGTCTGAGTAAGTTCGTTGTCTTGGAATCTTTATATAATTTATATTTGTTACTCCTCAGTAGCTCTAGGAACACAGGTCCTAGTATCCTGTCTCCTCTCTCTTTTTACAGGAGCCTACGAGCCCAGCCTTTCACAAATACAGCCCGAAGCAATAGAGCTGTCTCTATTGGTAAATCACCATGACATTTGTATATATAAAAAATCTTTTCTCTTTTATGCATGCACCACCCAAATAATCTTATGTCATTGTCCGTAGGTGCAAAAAGCCCTCCACACCCTCACCATTGTCCTGATGAAGACCCTGTCCACAATGCGTGAAATTGGCTGTTCCGTTTAGGGGTCGAAACGTCGACACTTCTGTATTTTTATGTCAGACATATATGACAGAGAATGTTTATCTGTAAATATGTTATGACTTGACATTTAATGATTGGACAGTAACACTGTCGGGATAGTTTACAATTATCTGATTGATGTATATATGTATGCACCACTGTCCTTTTTCACAATCCTTCCTATACACCTATCACTTCACTCCTCTGTGCACCTGTTTTTAAAGAATATATCCATTTAGAATTTGTTTTCCATTGTATGTATTGATTTATTCAAATATTATGATTTAATTAAAGTAGACCCATTGCTTGGAAGGAATTAATGGTGGTGTTTGACTTTGATTAGATTCTATTGATTAATACGCTTTATCGATTTTTCTGTTTCATTTGATTTCCACTGGGACATAATCTTTTTGTACCATTATCTACCCAGGCCCAGTGGCTTTTGGGTCGCCCCATTGTTATAACTATATGAATCACCTAGGCAGGACACATTCCAAAATCCTATCGGCTGGCCAAGAACTTCTGGCATTTCTGTCTGGACAACATTTTGGAGATAGTGGAACATCTCTCCGACACAGCCAACAAAGTGATAGACTGGTACCACTGATCCCTCCAAGACATGACAGGAGCGCGAGTGTTCCTAAAATTAAGGGGATGTTAACTGTCTCACGGGGACTTAAGAATCCACAAATCCAGGACAGGGGGTAGATCCTTTTCATTTTTGGGACCGTCTTTGTGGAATAAACTCCCACTGGAATTAAGATGCGTTACAGCCACTCCTATGTTCCGAAAAAAGCAAAAAATGTGCCTCTTTTCTAATAACTGATTCTCCTTCTGTGCTCTCCTTGATCTTTCCACTGTCTGTGCAGAGCACCAGGACACTCTTCGGAGTACCAGTAGCGCTGCAGAAATCTCCTTTACATTATTTAATCCTTAACGTTCTTAGTATTTAAATATTTGTAATTGATTCTTCTGCACGCACGATTAGCACTTTAGAACAGTGCTTGGGGCATATGGGGCCGTGTTCAGAGTCAGCCCCCAGGACGGAATTAGATGCCATTTTTGGTTGGCCTTCTAGTTCGCAGTGGCCAGAGGTCAGAATCCCTGCCGCTTATCGCCCAGATGGGAGGTATTATAGCACTAACACGCTAAAAAATCTTATTTACACAGCGGAGAAATCTTGCCAACACAGAATGGAACCAGCCATTTGGCCTAGTGAGTGTCAAGAGTGCGGACACTAGTTTGGGATTCCTGATAGATCCAAAGTGGACCCACCTGCTACTGGGAACCCTCAAGTACGGTACCAGATGGTGAAAAAAGACATGCCAGACCAACACCCCAAGGACTGTGTTCCTCATAAATTCTAGGTCACTGCCCAAACATTGGGAGGAATTTTTACTTTATTAGAGGACCAACAACCAGTTGCCCTCTTCCTCACTGAGACATTGCTCCACGCAATTAGCGGGCCAGATCTTGCAATCGCTCTTCCCCCAGGCTATGCGATTACTAGGAGTGACCAAGTTGACAAAAAAAAAAAAGGGAGAGGAGGGGTAGCTATCCTTATTAGGGGTAATCTGGAGTGCAAAGCGGCCCGATACCAGTTACAGGATGTGAGAGTTTATTGTTGTCTATTAAACTCTTGCATTCATTCACATTCTCAGGGTTGCTCCTCTACAGGCCCCCGGGGCCGGCTGCAGATTTTATGCACCATATCCCGGATATCATAGCGTCTTATAGTCTCCGAACTGCGAATGTCACCCTCCTGGGAGCCTTAAATATACATCTAGACAGCACTACTTGCAGTCCGTCGCAAAATCTGTTAAACGACCTACCTGCAATTCAGCTTTAACAACTAGTCAAGCTCCCCACTCATTGTAAGGGACCTATATTGAATC